>JAWWES010000168.1:58422646-58433817 GCA_035583135.1 Lophotriccus pileatus
CAGGAAAAAGGACTGAATTTTCTGAAATTTAAATTTTTTTAGAAATTTGTCATCAGACAAAAAAAAATCTTTCTGCAAGAGATACACAGATTAAAATAATATTGATAAAAATGTATTTTCAAATTATTCTGAAATCAACGCATATGTTTCACCTCATTTGGCTGGCACCAGTGTTTAGAAATCTATCTTCCCTACATTTGCTTTTATAGTAGGACATTTATTCCAAATACACATAAATTCCACTTTGAAAGCACTAATTCTGGCCTGCGAGGTTCTTAATTCTATTTTAGAATTGCCATGTCATGTACATTTTTTCTGGTTGGTTGTTTTGTTGGGGTTTTTTTCCCTATCCTAAAAAATACCACTGGAGATTATGAAGGATTATCTGAGCAGTTATCATAGTAAAAGCCAGTTGCCATTTTGAGAGTTCTTTTTTTTTTCTTGAAAGTCCTTTTGACATTAGCCTTTATAATCCAGTGTCTGTGTAGTAGAAGTTCGGGTCAGAGCTAAGGAGACAGGCCTGGGGATTTATGCTCTGTGAAATATATGCAATCTCCTTCCACTTTGAACGTGCTAAACAGACCATGTATAATCCCTGGAATATTTGGTAGATCTGCTAGGCCTGGAAGATGGCATTTGTAATATTTGTCTAGCTACATGTATTTTTACATGGTTGTCCATCCCTGTGCCATCCAAACTCTATTCAGAAGTAACGTGAGGAGAGGGGGCTGAACAAAGAGTGAGAAGAAAATGTATCGTTCCCAGCAGGAGATTTTAGAGTTTGGGTTTCTTTTTTTCCCCCCCTCCTTTCTCTCTGCTGTTGCTTTTTAATGAATCGTTCTTCTAACCTACTTTAAATTGAGCTTCTAGCATGCTGGATGTTTTGCAGATGAATCATACTGTGCAATGCACTTATGCATATCTGCTGTGCAAGTTACATTGTCAGCTTGTATTTGATAACCTACCAGCAAGCAGGACTTTTTTATTTTTTTTAATGGGAGGTTGGGATACCAGCATCGTTCTCCAAGTGAGAATAATGCAACCACTGTTAATAAATCAGCCCGGGTCCGAGGATGTCTCACCGCTTTCGCTGCATCCTTGATTAGCATTATCCTCAGAGGTATAAATTAAAGAGGAAAATACATAATCTGGGAAGCTTTCCAGCATCATCTTTTGAAAATGAGAGCTCAGTGCTTTGCTGAGATTTCTTTGGTGGAGGAATGCTAATAGCAATGCCGAAGATGCGCTGTGATTGCACCCTAAAGAGTAGGAAGACGCCCAGAACAGCTACATTTTTTTTCCCCTTTGTCATCAAGATAATTTCTGATGTGATCTGCACTGGATGAACTGTTTCTGCACTGCTCTGTGAATTGATCCCAGAAGTGCAGCTTCAGTCGCTCCTTCTTCTACTACTTGTTCCCTCAGTCTGACATCTGCATAAAATCTGGTGCATGTTTTCCCAGCTCAGCCTGCAGACAACTGTCTGCAGCTGTCAGCAGAGAGTGAGCACAGTCCCTCTGAGATCCTGGCCAGAGCCTGAGCTTCAGCAACAAGGATTTTAGGAATTTCTTCTGACTGTTCCTGCGAGGTGTCATCACAGCCGGATGGTAACTCCCAACGCCTCCCTCCCCACAAGGGAAGAAAAATGTGCTGCAGATTGTGCTGATTTGCAAAAAATATTTCACAGGGAGGGTTTGATTTTAGCAATGTTCCAGCTGTGCTAAATGAGCAGAAAAGGGATTTTTCAGCACATCAGCAATGTGTTGGAAATGGAAATGCCACGTTTTCCAGCACTTTCTTGGTCCTCAGTTTTCCCCTTGCCTGCCCATAACCCACTTGGGTCTTTGGCATTTACTGGAACCAGTAGTTTAGCATGACTGTTGTACTTGGAGTCTTGCTTCATAATGTCTGTGTGTTTCTATTTTCTTTTTCTTGGCCAGCTCTCTGCCAACACCTTCCTTTGCTTTCCAAGAGTCAGTGAAAAGTGCAGAATGCAAGACTAAGCCCTCATTCCTCAGGTTGCATTTTGGGGAGGTGTAAGATACCTTTATTATTACTTTGTTGATGGGACAACTAGTCTGCAGTGGAGTGAAGAGTCTTACAAATAGTCCCCAGCAGCTGCATTTGAACTAGGTCTGGTTCTGCTGAGGCCCAGGCAGTGCCAGGGTGCTCCAAAGGGGTCTCAGCTTCATGATCAGTGACTCAGTTTGTGGGGTCTCTCAGGCTGAGACTCCAAAAAGTCATTCCTCTCTCCTGAAAAAAATGTAGGGCAGTTTTTTTTACTTTTTTTTTGTTGTTCCTGAAGATAGTTAATTTTTTTTTTCATGTTTTCACTTTTAAATTCTTATTAAGGATCCTTAGTTATGTTTTGCAAAGGCATTCACCCTTCCAACTCAACAACACAGAGAGAATATCATGTGTCATTTGCCATCTCTACTGACATTGCTAAATTTGCTGCAGCAACGTGTTTCAACATTTCCAAATGTTTTTTCCTGTGGAGCTTTCTCTTCCATAGAAAGGTTTTCTGTTTCCCCCTGATTTGAGATGAAAAGAAAATTGAAAATAATATGAAATTTTCCCACAGGACAGAATTTTTTTGCAATAGCTCCACTTCCAGTTAATGTCAGGAAAACCACAAACCACTGCAATCAGTAGGCTTAAATTCAACCCTGCATTTATGACTTATTCTTTGACATTGCTGCCTGAAGAGTAACAACATAAACACTCTTAGCTTGAAAGTGCCCTTTAAAACTGAGAGCTAGTGCACCAGCAAGAAGGATTTGTGAGCACCTATTTAATGCAGTCAACAGGAGTGTGACCTTGGTTCTCTGTCACTGGGGAAAATGAAATTGTCTCCTGGTCCAGCCCATCTAATGGCTGCTGAACTATAACACTGAGCAGGTTCTTCTCTCTTTATGGCACATGACTTTGCCATACAGTGTTTCTCAAACCAGCATAGAATCATAAATCATAGAATAATTTGGGTTGGAAGGAGTACTAAAGGTCATCTAGTTCCAACAGCGCTGCTGTAAGCAGGGACACCTTCTACTAGATGAGGTTGCTCAAAGCCCCATCCAACCTGGTCTTCAACACTTCCAGGGATAGGGAGTCCACAGCTTCCCTGGACAACCTGTTCCAGTGACTTTTACTATAAGAATTTCATTCCAAGATTTAATCTAATGCTGCCCCTGACTTGTTCCACAGGTCAACATCATTACATAGTGCTCCCTCCCTTACCTAAAAATGTGACTTGCCTGTCAAGGCCACACAAGAGAAGGAAAGTCAGTGAAGACAGCAAATCAGACTCTTTCTTCTTAGTCTCTATACAAGACAACTTCTTTTTGAAAAGCCCTCCCTTTCTCACTTTGTGTGAGCAGGAAAGTGATGGAGCTCCTCCATGTTTAGGAAGTAGAGTCTGGAAGGCATCAGGTTCCCCTTCCCCACCCTGAACTTGGAGCTGCACTGACAAATGCTCCCTCAGACTTGCTGTGCTGCATGTTTTAACCAGCTTTTCAGGAAAAAAAATAGCCTGTTCCAGAAGTTTTCAGTCAGTTTTAGACCCATTAAGCTGGGTGGCAGTAACTGCCAGAGCAGGAAAGATCTGAAGTTTACCAGTAGTCTTCTGCTCCTGCCTGCATCCAACACCAGGTGTCCCAAGCTTTTGCAGCTTTTAGGAAAAAAAAGGAAAAAGGGAAAGCCAGATGTGAGCAAAGCACCATGTTGCCTGCAGAGTTGCTTGCTCAGATTTCTGGTGACAATTGCTCTGCTGTGTCAGGTACAAGCCCGTTTTTGAGAAGACAAGTTGGAGGAGTTGGTTTCTAACCCTGTCCAACATAAGTTGATAGGGAAAAGGGTGTTTGCTCCTGGTGCTTGGTGAAACTGGCAGGAGGATAAAATCATATAAATCCCACAGGAGTGTCAGGCTGAAGAGAAGTCAGGATGGAGGGAAAAATGAATAGCAAGAGAACGAAATCCAAACTGCTCTCAAGAGTTTGCATTTCTCAAGCAATGCATTTCACATCAATTAATGAAGGAAATTAGGTAATTTGATGCTTACAGTCATAGGGGGTTAAGCTTATAAACTCTGCAGGTGCCTTTTGGTCCACATCTCCTGTGCTCATGAGCTCTGGAGGCAGACTTTGCTAAACCCTCTCCCTCCACCCTTTGTTCAGTTGGAGCTATTAACATAATTGTTGTTAAAAATGCTTTTGAATGCATTTTAGTTTTTCAGTTATTTCTTTTACTCAGCTGGAAGGGCATGAAATCCCCATTCTTCAAGGCAGAGATAAACCTGTTCAACCCTTCACCATGTGAGTAGTGCCTGGAGGAGTTCTGTGCCACAGCAGGACCTGGTGTGCTGGCTTCAATTTCCAGACCCTTGGAGATTGGCTGACCTCTCCCAAGTTCTAGCACTGAGAAACTACAAGGAATACCATGAAAAATCGGAATGAAATACACTGATGTCTTCTTTTCTCATCTTTGTTTGGCCCCTGCCGTGTTCAAACCAGCACCTTCATCTGTTAGCCTTTGAAAGTGCACACCAACCACGAGTCACAGAAAAGTAGCAATGGCTGATACTTTTGTGTTTCAGCGTCTTTTGGTGGTAATTTTTTTAAAAAGAAAAATAGCTTTTTTGTTTGTTTTGCAGGAAGAGCCCTGCTTTCCTTGGGAGGGATTGAATTGCCTCCTGCAGACAAACATAAACACAGCATTCAGTGGCTAAAGTTGGACAAACAGAGCAATCTAATCAGCTCTAAGATAAATGACTAATAATGAGGATTTTTTAAAAAATGCAGGCTTGGCAGGGAGAAATTATAAAAGATGAAGTGTGCAGTGATAGTTGGAGATTAAGAGAATAGTGCCTGCATTCAAGGAAGGAGGAAAGGGAAAAAGATACAGCAAGTATAGGCTTATTAAATTGATTAAATTAGTATTGTTAAGAACATTAAGGTGAAAGGAAAATAGGAAAAGTGCATCATTGATTTATAAATGTGTACTGAGAAGACAAACTTGATAGTTTACTTCAGTAAGACATTGATTGTTTTATGACTGGGTTTCAGGGAAGTGTAAAACCCAGTACTACTTGGAGCACCTCTGCCATGGAGACAGGCTGAGAGTTGGTGCTGTTCAGCCTGGAGAAGAGCAGACTCTGGGCTGACCTCATTGCGGCCTTCCAGTACTTAATGGGAGCTTATATGAAAGAGGGATAGTGACTTTTTACATGGGTATGTCATGATAGGACAATGGGGAATGGTTTTACACTAGGAGAGATTTAAATTAGATGTGAGGAAGAAATTCTTCCCTGTGAGGGTGGGGAGGCCCTGGCACAGGTTGCCCAGAGAAGCTCTGGCTGCCCCATCCCTGGAAGTGTTCAAGGCCAGCCTGGATGGGGCTTGGAGCAACCTCGTCTAGTGGAAGGTGTCCCTGCCAATGGCAGGCAGATTGGAACTGGATGAGCTTTAAGGTGCCATGGAAAATTGCTGTCTGAGCTGTAGAGGATGGAGGGCAACACAGCCCTGACATATCATGTATTACCTACAGAGCAGACAGTTTGTGCTGAAAGGAAAATGCTCAGGCAGAGTGGGAACTGCTGGTGGGGTGCTCAGTTAGTCTTGGGGTCTGTTTTATTAAATACTTTTTTAAACTACTTTTGTGAAAACTCTGTGTTTTCACAAAACATGAATGAGGTTGTATGTGTTTGTTATTTATGTCGTATATGTTTGTACAAGTGCTGGTTCAGCTTCTGCCTTGACCTTGGGATCATCACTGTCATTCAGTGCCTGAGCAGCTCACACTGGTTATGCACAGAGTCACTATTGCCCTCTGATGAAACAGTGAAAGCAATAAGAGTGACATCAGAGAAAAAGAACTGAAATATTAGGTACTTGTCATTTGGTTTTGATGTTTTTGATTTGCTTTGAAACAGTTTTAATTCAATAAAAAGTAAAAAAAAAAAAAAAAAAAGAAAGAAAAGAAGTCCAGTTTTATAAAAATTACTTTTTCCAGAGAATTCTCTTAAGTAAAATTTTCCATGCTCCTCAAGACCAAAGAAATAATCAATGAACCTTTTTGTTTTGAGAAATGTAGCACCTCTTCCCAGCTGTGTTAATATCAGTGAGCAAACAGCACTTCCTCAGACCAGCTCATGAGCCAAATTTGGAAATGATTCCCTTTCTATTTGGGATCCATGGACTGCTCATGAATATTTGAAAAGTGAGCTGTACTGCTTCATTGTAGCTTCTTATATGAGTCACATGGTTATTTAATGAGGATCCTTGATTGGGAAGGCATGAGCAAACACATCTTTTATACGTACTTGACGATGCCAATTTCAGGGCTTATTTTCTCTTGATGCTGATACATACACATTTGTCATTGGCCTTGGCAAACATTTCTTTGCCAAAAAAAAATCATTTCTCAAGTACTGATGAAAAATGATATGTGGATTTAACTAATATAAAAAAAAATTAAATGTGTAATAGAGTCACAGAATCACAGAATCATTTAGGTTGGAAAAGCCTCTAAGATCATGGAGTCCAACTTTTAACCTGGCACTGCCAAGCCCACTGCTAAACCATGTCCCCAGGTGCCACATCCACGTGGTTTTTAAATCCCCTTCAGGAATGGTGGCTCAACCACTTCCCTGTTATCCCCTCTGTACCAAAATTAAGAATATAACACTGAGATTCATTTGTGAGATACATTTTTGTGGCAGCAGTGTATGTGTCCACCCATGGGAATTTTATTAGGTGAAGTCAGAACCCTCTTCAGGAACATCTGATTCATTTGCTTTCTTACCTCTGTAAGTTGGGAGCTTGGGGGTTTTTTTGCAATTCTTGTATATTTAGGTTTCTCCTGGGCATCAGGGTGGCCGTAATTCTCACTTCAGAACAAGAGTGGGTGTTGCAGCTCCAGCATAGCTGCTCCAATGCCACATCTGCTGCTGGTCTCTGGGTCTCATCCTGCGTGCAGGATTAATGGGGAACCACAAGTTCCACAAGAGATCCCCATAGAATCACAGAAAGGCTTGAGCTGGAAGGGACCTCAAAGGTCCTGTAGTTCCAACCCTCCCGTGAGGACACAGGTAGCTTTGCCATTTGCAACACACTGCTTGTGCAACAATTTTTCATGAAAGTTTGTTTATTAAGTTTGGGAAAAGAGAAGACTTTATCTTTCCTGAAGATCTCATTACAGCATTCAGCTACAACAGACTCCAGAAGAGCCTCCTCTGAAGTACTTTTTCATGGGATTTAAAGCTCTGTTTCACGAATATAAAACATGACATATGTGATCTTCTCTCTGCCTAGCAGCAAAGGCTGCTGCTGATGCAAGACAGTCAGTGAATTGCCTGGATTGAAAAATAATCTTAATTTTTTTACACTGTAAAGGTCAGTACAGCTGCACCAGTCCACAATACCTGACCTCCTCGATTGCAGAAGTAACAGATTTTTTTCATACGGTACAAAAAGGAGAGATTATCTGTTTGGAAAGTGAACCCTCAGGTACAGTACACTGATTTTCTGTTCCAGCAATGAATCTAGCACTCCAAACTTTGAGGATTATCTCCCAGTTCAAGTGAATGTTGTAAATTCATCTTGGTGGCATGGTTATTTCCAAAATTCCTCAGTCTGTGGTCCTTGGTGTTGGTTTAAATTATCAACAAACTGTCCTTCAAACACAGCTGCCAAGTCAGCCACAATCCCTTGAACCACAAACATAATAAAAAAGCAGATTCTTTCCAAAAACATAACAGTGTTTGTTGAACAGATTCTGCTCACTGATCGAAGGAATGACAGGTTAAGTAAGAAGAAGAGGGAAAGAAATAACAGGCTTGGAAATCTGAAGTTGGGCATGGATAAACAAGAGGGGATCATGGCAGTTCTTTAAGTGTGCAGAAAACATATATTTGGGAAGGAAAAATGGAGAATGGTTAGGAAAACATCTGGAAGAAGTGGTGCCAGATGGTTGTTTCCTTTTTGATTGGACTAGTATTTTTCTCATAAAATATGAAGACCCAATTTTCATGTTTTTCAATATTTACAGATCTCAGTCTGTATGTAAGGAGGAAAATAAGGTCACAAATAGAACTCTTTGCATGCTTAAAATAATCTGGATATTCTGTGCTTTGCTGACTCAACCTAAATGGACTGAGATTTTGAAGTGCTGGGAACGTCTAAATCCCTTTCCAGTTCCTGGCATCTGAGGATGCTACACCCCTATTACAGAAAGGATTTTATTTAGAGAGGCAAACTGCGGGCACCCACGATTAGAAAATTTTAGCTTATGTTCCCACCACAGCAAAATCTTGCTGAGCTGGTATCAGGGTGGCACTGACTGGAATCAGCTTTCTTAGTTTCTGCTTGTTGGTGGTGGGGCAGTTGTTACTTGAGAGGCTGGGGACCCTCAAAGATGTTTTCAACTGCAAACATACACTTGCCCCCATCAACCACCATGAAAAGCCAAGGACAAAATCCATTTTTTTAAATAGATCCCTAGACTTTTGTTATGTGGCTTTGAGGCAACATTGTTTTCCACACTAAGAAGGGAACATATCCATTTTACATAACCTTGGATAGCTACAATAAACAATGATCATGTTTTCTGCAAAACGTTTCAGGTTTGTTTCACGAATCAGTGGTCTTAAACTTATAAGTCAGGCTGTTGAAGTGGTGTTGAACTGTGACTATTTTATCATTTCATTGTATGCAAGACTGAGAAGAACATCCACCAAGTTTGAAATTCAAATGCTGGGATTTGAGTGGGGCTAATAGTTAGGATCATTATCCCATGGGAAAAAAACCACAAATTTTGAGGAGTGTGGAGAAGTTATTGTGTGATTTTCCACCTGGGACATTTTACTGGGGCTTTCTTGAGGATATCCTGAGGATGCTCCAACTGAGCATCACCATGTGATGTTCCCAGCCAGATGGACATCACCTTTGCAAATCAAGGTGCTACCACATCTCAGGCACCCCCAGGTGCAACACCATCTGCTGAGAGCCTCATATTTTGGGGAGCTGAGGAGAGGATGGGGCACAGTTGTGGGTGCATTACACCTGGGAGGGCTCCAGGTCCTTTTTCAGCCCTGAGTCCCCCTCCTGTCACACACCTTGTCCTGCTCTGTGGCATGTCCCTGGTGCCATGTGGGTCACTGAAAGAAAGCCAAAAATCTGTCTGATGGGCCATTGAAAGCAAATAACACCCTATTCAAGCAGTGAATAGTATTACAAATTTTTAGGGTCTTTCTCAGGCTTTTATTGGACTTTATTAATTTAAAATTCATTAGAACTTGGCTCGCATGACCTGAATAATGCATTTATTCATGCAGACATACATGGGTACTTTGCAAACACGTGGTGCAATTGTTTTGCCAGGATGATGTGCAAAGGTTCTGGTGGTCAGTAAGTTGAGCTGGAGTGAGCAGTGTGGACTCAGCAAGAGCCAGGGAGTTGAAAAAAGAGATTATTCCCTCTGTTCAGCCAAAGGTGGATAGAAGGAAAAAAATTGTGCAACCTAAGCTAGCTTTGAAATACCTTTGCTTAGAGTAGGGGTTGAACTGGAGACCTCCAGAGGTCCTCTCCAACCTGATTTTTCCCATGATTCCGCTGTTTAAGACTCAGTTATATAACCATTTTCTCTGCTGTGCTCCACCTACTATTCCTGACCCCTTCCACCTGTTTTCCCATTATAAATATAAAGGTAATTAGGGCTATTTTAAAAGTTGGCTGCTGGATCTTGAGGCAATTCTGCACCAACAAAGGGCTTGGGTTGCTTCTCAAACCCAGCTGGGTGTCTTGTTGTGCTGCTGAATAAGGCTCTTCTCTGTTTCTGGTTCACAGGCTGAATTAATGAAATAAAAAGATATGTATTTCTGCAGGTCTGCCTGAGACAAGGAATTTTCATTTTCCTTAGAAAACCAAGAAAAAAACAACCAAAAAGTTGTTTTTATTAAATCCCAGGTGTTCAATTTCCCCCCCGCCAATTCCTTTCACTTCACTTTGGAAGCTACTTATTATTTTTGTGAAAAGTCAGCTTGGGCAAAAGACACTGCACAGAAATTGCAGTGCAGTCTGCCACAACCACTGTGCAACAAATTCTTTTTTCTTAGCTAAAATTATTGTCTGAATTTGGCAGAAACTTCCAAACACTGGGGTCGATCAAGTGTGAGCTTTCCACCTAATGACTTATCAAGCTCACAGATCTCACCCACCTTCAGTTCTGGCAGTGCAGGGAAATCCTGTACCCTTTATTTGTGCTACAAACCCCATTTTTAACAGGGTAGAGCAGAGATTTGCACTGGTGGAGCTGCTGCTGGCTTCAAGGAGAAATGAGCTGGTATGGAGTGTTTTTTCTTGTTTTATAGGAGTGAAAAGCTGGACTGAAGCTAAGGAAAAAGGTGAAAGTGCAGTGGTAGGTTTGCTGTGAGGTGATTTGACTGGGCAACTGGAATGGGGACAGGCACCCATTCTGTGCACATGTCTTTTTTCCTGTCCTTCTCCTTCTTTTCCCCATCCCCAGAGATGAGGAATGGTTTCCTCTTTGCCAGCAGCGTTTTGTGCGGATGGGTGGTGATAATAGAATAAGGGCAAGGTAGTGACAAAAGTGCTGCTGTTTGCTCATGTGCTGTGCTCACGGGCAGAAAACTCCATTAACACTTGAGAAGTCTTGATTCCTCCAGAGGAAAAAGTGTTTGGCCACGAATCTGCCCTCTCTGAATGTTATTCTATTTGCCCTGTTGCGGGATCTGGCTCACACCAGCTGGTTTGGGCCAAGGCAAAGGGAGGAGAGCAAGAGTGTCTGCCACATCTCTCCTGCTGCGGCTTGGCTTGTTTATATTCATGGTTTAATTTCCACGAGCCACTTCTCCTGCTGTTCTGCTCACTGTGAGGTTGTTACAACATTTTAACAAGGCAGGACAGGGAAAAAAAGGAGCACCATTATCTATTCAGTTGGTAGCTGCTTGCACTGAGGGCAGTTAAGAGGGATGAGAAGAGCACTGCAGATGATGTGGAGACACAAGCAGGATCTCCAGGCAGAGAAAGAACAGGGAAGTGGTAAGAGAGATGCTGTAGGAAGTTGAAACCAGGCACTAACAAGCAGTGCCCCTATGGATGAGCCATCTCTCCATCCATCCTGGGCAGTGCCGTGCTCTGTGGAGGTGCCATCCTGGC
>JAWWES010000168.1:58433917-58466445 GCA_035583135.1 Lophotriccus pileatus
AAGCAGTGCCCCTATGGATGAGCCATCTCTCCATCCATCCTGGGCAGTGCCGTGCTCTGTGGAGGTGCCATCCTGGCTTTGTGAGCTGGGTTTCTGCAGTGCACACTGCCTGTGCACACTAAATAAGCCTCTCAGCAGGACTGAGCAGCTGAGGCTTAGTGCTGCACTGCTGTGGGGATGCAGGGTGTTCTTTGGCAGAGCAGATGTGCGCAAGGACAAGGCAGACCTTTGCCACCACCCAGTTTGCAAAAGGTGAGTGGGTTTGAGGAGATAGTCAGTCAGTCTCCAGCCTGTGGAAAATGCTCTACAGAAGGCTGGGAAACCACAGGAAATTCATCAGGAGGTCCTGTTGTGGAGGACTGCATGGAGATTGTAGGTCAAGAGGAGGATGGGAATGGCACACAAAGGTTTGTAGGACAGAGGGATTAAGGTATTGACAGAGACCTCTGCTGTGCTTTGCTGTTGGTTTACACAAACTATGAAGTGTGCAGCCCTGCTGAATGACATTTCATTCTTGAGTGCAGTTTTCCAGAAGTCAAGCTGTGCCCCCGAGCCTTGGTTTCCAAAGTACCCTAATACAGTCTGCCCCAAATATAATCTGCTGTGCCATTTATCTGCACAAAACAGGGTGCATTTTACAATGGCAGAAACTCCAGCAACCCTTAATTGGATGGAGTGGATGAAAACATGTATTTGAATCCTGAACAAAATATGAAGCCCATTGTTAAGCTCTAAATGTGTTTTGAAAGGAGGTTTAAATAAAGCAGAAATATTTACCACAGATATTTACGACCTCTTTTTGCACAAATCTGCCTCTCAGTTGTTCCTTTAAAAATCTCTGCTGGAGTTCCTCCAGTAAGACCAATGACATCCACAACACCTCTGCCTCTCCCACGTGGGCTGTGACTTGCCCTGAGTACCAAGGGTGACATGTGGGGTGGCAGAGCCAGACCCTTGGTCACTGTTAAGCCAGCAGAGCTCCACTGAGGCCTCTTCTCTGGTTCTTTGAGTTCAGGTGGACCAGGCATTTGCAAAGTACTATTCCAAAACCCTTCTCTGCCCCTGGACTACCCTTGGGAAGGGTGAATCTGATCCCTCACAGTTTGCACTCTGTTGAATTTTCCCTGTTATGTTACTACCTTGATTTTTTCAAGAAGATATTGGACAATTGCTTGGAAGGCTTTTGCTCACCCCCTCAACGCCCCCCCACCCCATCCCTCTCCTTGTGTTTTCTTTGGATTGCGGGCATGGAAAACTGCGTACACAACATGCCAAATAATTTTATTAATTTCACACTGTTTATGAGTTACTCTGCCTCCTGACCCTCCACAGCAGCCGATTAAGCTGGGGTTGACCTTTCTCTAATCTTCAAATTGAAAAATTTGTCAGCTATATCCCTTAGTTACGAAACTGGGATTATTCCAGAGAGGATAAAATGTGAAGGCCATCAACTGCTCTGGCTGAGCTCCTCGCTAGCTGGGAGCAGGAATACATTTTCCCCTGCTGTAAAATTAGCTGGATGCACTGTGGGAGAGTGTACACAATCTATTTGAAATGCTACATTTAAGGCAGGATTTCTTTGTTTACATTCTGAGTAGGAAAACGAAGCCCCTGTCACCATGCTCTGTTACTGCAGGAGTTAATACGTGGTTTGCTATCCAGGCCATTTCCAAGGAGATGTGATGTTTGCAGGTCATCCCTCGCATCCAAGCGTGTCCTACTTGCAAGCAACCTTGCAGTTCTGCTTCTGCTGGGGACTGTAACTTCATCAGGCTCGGTTTTTTCCTCCCTTTCTCCCCTGAGCACCAGCTGAAGATCCCTCCATTTGCTCCTGTAACTCCCCACATACAGTCACAGGGTCCCCATCGGTGCCTTCCTGCTGGAAGAGCCCTGGTGTCAGACAGGGCTCTTCTCCACCAGCCCGTCGCAGCCGAACCCTCCTGACACCGCGACAGTGTGTCTGAGATGCCTCCCGCTCCCCTCCCTTCCATCTGTCTCTTGGGGAAAAGCACGAAGAGCAACGTTATCTGCTCTGACAGGCAGGGTTATGCAGAGGAGAGCTCCTCCTGGAAAGCAGATGGGACCAGTTGAGAGTGGACAGGAAGATGCGCTAAATAAATCTGGACCAGGTGGTGCCTTGGGCAGGTGATGGGGAGAACAAGTGTACCAGGAATGGAAAGGGAACCACTGCCCACAGGCTTGATTGTTGGCTGTTATAAACTGGTTAAACTCCCATGTAAGGGACCTGGGAACTCGGGAACATTGTTGTGTACATCATATTTACTGTCCTTTCTACTGAAGGAAAAAAAAAACCAGATCATCCTGTATGATGCTCTTTCCTTTGTGGGAGTGGCTCCAGCTGAATACTCGTGCTGCTCAGTAGCATGTTAGGATTTACTCTCCAACACTGAACACTGTTTGTGTGGCCTCTCCAGCCCACTCAGGCAAGGCATCTGGGGCTCAGGAAATAGTTAAATGTATCTTCAAGATAAGCTAGGAAAAATAAATGGCCCTTGAGGCCTATGAGCAAGTTTCAGAAATATTTCCACTGCTTTCTTTGATCTGCTCAAAAAAGGAACTAGCTGCTGTTTCTGTGTTTGGAAATAAACTATGGAAAGGTGCCTCCTCCAGAAGATATTGAACTGTGCAAGGGGAGCTCAAGCTGGGGTACTGAAACTGAGAGCAAAACCCCACTCCAACAGTCAGAGCTGCACTCCTGGAGAAGAGTCGCTTTTCCCAACCTTCTCCCCTGTCCCTGCTCTTATGTTAAACCAGGGAGAGTCCCAGGTTGGCACATGACAGTGCCTTGTAGCATGCACAAGGTCACTGCCCTGGTAATCTTTGTGGGCACCAAAAAACATCCCTGTAAATACAGCAAGGGAATATTTCCCCCATCCATAATGGGGAGAACTCCTGGAGGTGTTTGAAAAACATGGTATATTTGCTGTAACTTTGTCTCGCCATTTTCCACAACTTTTTCCATGTTCTTTGCACCCAGAAGCCCAAAACTCCAGGTAGCTGTTGCTCAGAGAATTAAAATTCTTTCATCTAGGGCTGTTGAAAGCAACAGACACAATGAAGGACAGGGAGAGGGAAGGGGGTTAGAAACTCCTGTCAGGAAGGGGGACAGCCTTCCTGGAACAATTTCCATGTCATCAGACAGCAACTTGTTTTGTGTTTGGACTGAAAACAAAAAGGCTTTGACCCAAGAAAAACTCAAAGTCCACCCTGGAATAGTTTCTTTTATATTCTATGTTATTAGGTTCTTCTCTCCATTCACGTGTCCAGAGAAGGACAACAGAGCTGGGGAAGGGTCTGGAGCACAAGTCTGAAGAGGAGCAGCTGGGGGATCTTGGGGGTGTTTAGTCTGGAGAAAAGAAAACTCAGGGGGCACCTCATTTCTCTCTACAACTACCTGAAAGGAAGGTATAGCCAGGTGGGGGTTGGTCTCTTCTCCCAGGAAGGGGAGGAGGAGAGGGAATGGCCTCAAGTTGTGCTGTAGCGGAGGTGGGGGGGAGATGAGATTGGATATTAGGAAAAATGACCACCCAGTGCCTAAGGGTGGTCAGGCACTGGCACAGGCTGCCCAGGGAATTGTTGTAAACACCGTCCCTGGAAGTGTTCAAAATAGCCAGGCATCTTAAGGCAGACAGGGGAAACCCTGCTGGGATGCTGCTGTTTTTGCAGTCCTTTGGATTTGAAGCAGTTGCTTTGCAGTTCACCTTTAAAAAGACAAAGATGCTGCTGAGCCTGAGGTCAGGCTGGCCCTTGGCCACACTCAGGAGCCCTGACTGGTGTTGATCACGAAAATTTTGCAAGAAAGACAAACGTGGCCCAGGGTTGCAGTTCTCTATTTGAATGGATCTGGTGCCTCTCAAAGCAGAGACATGGGCATAGCCTGTAAAAATGAGACTGCAGTGTTGGCCACTAACATTTATTCCCTGTGCACTGCTCCTGTTAAAGTTACTGGGAAGCTCTTAAGAACATTTAAAAATACCTTTTAAAAAGGAGTCTATTTTAAATCAACTGTCTTTCATTGTCTCTTGACATTCAGTGTAAAGGGATGTAGATAAGAAGGGACTTGTCCCCGTGGGGTTGTAATCCCGCTGACTTTAAAATATGCCCATTGTAAAGTTTGCCGTGAATGGGGGGAGTTATGTGAAACAAAGACTCCACCAAACACAAAATCAGAACAGCTGATCCTGTAACAGAGGGAGGAGGGTTTTTTTCCTACTCTTTGCAATAGAAAAGATGTATTTTCCAGGAGCAGTTCTGCCAGTTCCTCTGCAACCTGCCAGGAGCCGAACAGAAATAATAAAAAAAGAGAACAGTGGAAGTACATTGCACACTTTTGTTGTGGTTTTACCCTCTTGGTGCCCTTTGACCACTGCTCCCGTTGAGGTGGTGGTTTCGTTGCAGCTCAGGGGACTGTGCAGCAGGGCTGGGTTTCGTGGTCCCTGCACTGCTTCCCTCCCCACGCTGTGTCTGTGCGGGTGGCAGGCCCTGACTGCTGACTCTGTGTGGGCTGGGGGTTTCCAAGGGTGTCTGAGATGTCTTTTTCTAGGCAGCTGAGCATGCCAGGCACTTTATCCACCTTCCCAGTGGCAAACACCCTCAGCTGCTCTCCCTTGGGATGGGAAGGGAAGGCTCAGTGGGTCAAATCTGACCCACCACCACCCTAGCCCAGGTTTGAGAGGACAGGAAAATTGCTGAACTGTTTACAGCTGGTGAGTGGGTATGTCAGGCACAAGTACAAAGGCTTTTTGGGCTGTACCACACAGGGGGCTTTGTGTTGTTAGGAGAGCACCCTCCGTGGGCAATGGTACAGGGAAGTGAAGGCTCCATTTACCCATCAGGAGAGATCAGCCCAGTAGGCTTGCCTGCCTCAGTAATACACAGGGATGACCTTTGTGTCTCCAGCTTCTGCAATATTTATGCAGCTGATCTGGTAAATGGCATGGGTTTTACTCTTTGTTAGGTGGATGAGTGCCCATCAGCTGTCCCAGCCACCACAGTCCCTCCAGAGAGCTCTGTGGCTGCCTAAAGAGGGCTTGTGAAGCATCATTTCAACAGCCCTGAGCATATTAATTAGGTTGCAGAGAGCTAACACACAAATAAGTGCTGGTTTGGGAACACAGAGGTTAGCAATGCTCAGGCTTGATAAAAACTAACTTTGTGGGGCAAAGACACAAGTGTTGGCTGAAACTGTGCAGGGAGTCTGTTTAACCACCAAGGAAGGAGGGATCCACGGTGAAAAGTGACAGACCTTTCCTAAAGCCTAGAAAATACCTGAGGAAAGAGGGAAGCATGTCAAGGAGGACAAAACCTGAGGCCTTTGCCTCCAAGCCATGATCTGCAGCAAGACTGAGGTGTCCCCTGGGAACCCAGGGCACTGCAGCCCTGCCATCTGCTCTGCAGGGAGGAGGCAGGGGAGGAAGAGGAGAAAAATAAGAAGGAGGAGGAGCAGGAGGAGGAAGAAATCTCCAAGGCCTTCTCTGCAACGTAGTGGGAGGTGTGGGGAGGCCCTTCTCTGAGGGGATGTTCCCAAAAGGTCTCCTCTTGGCAGTGCAATGCAGTTCTTTGCGCTTCCCCTTTTCTGTGCTGCACTGAAACCCCAGCTCCGTGCTAACGCTCCATCACAGGCTGCTTTCTGTGCCGGCATCAGCGGGGAATTAATCTTTGCCCCGTGCCAAATGTGGATGCGTGGGAGAGCCCCTGCCTTCGCTTGCTGGGCAGGCACTGAACTGCTAATTAGGAGCCCAGGCTGAGGCTGTCAGGACCACCCCGAGGAGGGATTTGGAGACATGCCTTGCACTGATTCTGGTGCTGTTAAAAACAGTGAGTACTTGAGCCTAACACAAGGTACCTGTCTGCATCTTAATCTTGGAGCTGGGTGTCTCACTGTTGCCTCTCCCCCTCTTCCAGAATTTCCCTCTTTGCCTTTCTGGCATTTTGCTGGCTGCACCAAACGTGTTTAAATCCAGCATTCAGCTGTGGACAAACTCCTGAGGTTATTAGTCGGTGAGCAAAGTGACACACAGAGACGATGCCCCTTCCGAATGACACCTTTTAATGGTGCACTCTTAAGGGGAAGGAAGGAAGCATGATGGATTTTCACTTTGGTTTGTTACTATTCACCCGTGGAACTACAGGCCATGAACCAGTTAGTGCACAGGCATTTCCCCATGTTTTGCAGCCTGGTTTCACATGACAGCTACATCACAGATAACGCTGCTGCAATAATAATTTTTTAGAATGTACTGGATTCCAAACCTGCTTGGTAGTGATTTCTCTGGCAGAGGGAAGAGCCCCTTTACAACAGCATATGGACAAATTATGTTGGAGAGCAAGCAGAGCCCTCTGAACCAGAACCCTTATGCAATTATGTGTGGTTTTTTGACTCCAGATCCTAAGAATGTCTCTCTTGAATAGCATGTTTCTTGCTAGTTCGTTCATCTGTGAATTTCCCTGGCAGGTAGCGTATAAATAGCTCTGAGACACAAGTGATCCACGAGTTCTTTTCAAAATACAGCATTGAGTCATTTTAAAGCCTCCTACTGGAGCTCTTTTAAAGATTAACTCATTATTTTAAGTGTAAGATTTATGCCTGAAAACGAATGAGAAAATCCTGGCTTAAGTTGTTCCTCCAACAAAGTACCTTGTTTAAAAACCAATAAAGAATAAAATCCCAGTGGAGCTGGCCAGTGCAGTGAGCAGGAGACATCTGCCCGTCCCTGCCGTGGGTTGGCTGTTCATCACCAAGAGACTACACTGCTTTCTAGAGCCAGGAATAGAAACCAGCGTTCCTTATTCCCAGGAGCGCTTTGCCATGTAGGGCAGAGCAATCCAGCTGGTTCCCCCCAGCCATTCTCTCTGCCTGACCCCAGGCACCATTCAGCTTTCAGTAATTAGGGCAGAATTAGGGCAAGATCCCTGGGGATGGAGGCTGCTGGAGCAGGGCTTGCACAGAGGGCAGAAGCTCATCTATATATTGAGCTGAGCCTCCTTTCCCACCTGGAAATTTTTCCAAAGAGAATTAGGGGATTTGATACACTTCCACAGGCCTGGCGTCCCAGCAGGTTATAGCAGCAGCTCTGCACCTCGATGTTTGAAAATACCAGATGTGTCTACAGTTCACATTCAGATAAACACCTGCTGTCAGTGCACTGGGTATCCAGAGCTTCCACTGGCACAGGCTGAGACACCAAAGTAAGTGGGAAAACAGAAAAGAGATGTTTTCTGTAGTGCCATTGGCCATGGAGCACTGTGTTAGTCGCCTGAGCAACAATACAACGTGGCTGACTGCACACACGAGGTGAATAATATATTCCACTCAAACAGTAGGAGAGGCCCTAAACAGACCAAAATGTAGTGTCCTGCTATGGAAACAGCCCAAGAGGCTTCTTCACTTGTGCAAAATACCACTGCACTGCTCATGCATAAGTGGTTAAGGGCTGCTTCCCACGTTAATTTTTGGTATGGATACACCCCAGCACAGTTTTCAAGGGTTGTGTCAGGATTTACTTCCCCATTAAATTAGACCAACATTCTTCTTTTCTTTTCTTTTTTTTTTTTTGAGGTGGGGGGCACAGCTCTGAGACTGTCTGTAAATCTGAAGTGGGATATGTGACCAGATTAAACCTCTGAAGGGAGTTTTAATAGAATACCTGGGTGGAATTTTCCTTTCTTTTATCATCAAAACATGCCTCACTGCCCTGCTCAGAGCTGCTATCTCCTTTGCTAGATGCACTGTGCACATGTATACTGGAATTAGTATTGTGCCTTCAGTCCATCTTCCTGCAATGTGGCATCAGAATTCTGCCCTTGGCGGGAAGTGCGGCAGCGGCTTGTCCCTCCTGCGGGGTCAAAGGAGCACAGGCAAATCCTGTCAGCCATAAACATCTGTGTGAAAATTAAAAATAGGCCATTTGATGCCTAAGACTTTTGATGCACCTTCAGCCTGTGGTTCTGCTGACAGGAGCTGTGTGAGTCACACAGGTCATCTGCACCCCGCTATTTCCCAAAGCGCTTTTAGAGGTACTTCTTGGGACACTCCTGTCATTGCTGTTTCACTGCCATATCTGCTGTAAGCCAGGGGCCACAGAGCAAGCAGCAAGATGCAAAGGTGATTGATGCCCACAGAGACACAGTTTACCTGGGGCTCTTGGGCTGGGACTGACGCTGTAAGTGGGAATAATCTGCTGAAGATCAGGTGCCCTGTGCTGTGTCACAGACAGACAATGAGATGCTAAAGCCTGTAGTCTTAATGGCTGCTGACATTATGATAAAGTAATATATCAAAGTAAAAAGTGTTCCTTAAAAACCAAGTCAATAGATTTGCATCCATCTATTATTGAAAAGGCAATAAGCAATATGCTGCGCCAGGGCTCTTACAGAGACATCCTAATGCATTAGAGCATTGCTCCTTGGCTCAGGAGGTTACACAACTTGAAATCATAGTTACCCTCCTGGAGAGTTCAGGTATCCGGGGGGGAGGGCTGAAAATCCATTGGGATTTGAGCGTGGGCACTTGGGATACAGCAGAGTTGAGATGGAGATACAGGCAGAGGAGCACGTGGCCTTCTCCATTCACTGCAGCAGTTTAATGTGAAGTGAGAAAAAAAAAAAGAAAGTAAAGCTAAAGATCAGTTGCATTTCATGGATGGAAGATTACTGGTGGAAGGAAATGGTCCTTCATGGATTTAAATCAGAATTAAAAAATACATCATTTAATACATCTGACATCCTGCAGAACTCATGCTTAAAGATTCCATCTTACAGTGCTATGGCAAGGTCAAACTCACTCTGTGAGTAATTATCTTGGAAGGAAGAGTGTGTTTCTGTGCATATCCATATTTAAAAGGGGTGGGAAATAGAAGAAGCCTTTTCATTTCTTCCTAGCTTTTGGTATATACGAAATAAGAAACTCCCTCCATTTTGTATGGTTCTTCAACATTTCTATATGGATCCTAATTCCCACGTGCCATAGTGGGTGTAAAAGCATCAAGGCCAACTTAATAAACATATTGAGAAATTAGGTAAGGTGCCCAAAGCCATACAGCTCTCCTCAAATGAGACACAGAATGAGAGTTTGCTGCCCTGCTTCATATGCAGGCTGCCTGACCCCACCCCTCTCTTCTGTACCACACACGAGTGTGAAAACACATGGAGACTTTTCTTTATCAAGTCCTCTTCTGCTCCATGGCTCAAAGCAGGAAATGCTTTCACAGAGCTTCTTTTAATCTCCTTTGACAACTTTTTTGTTTAAGAATAAAGTGGTTATGACAGTGGGATAAAGCAGCACTCACAAGTTCTGATCAAGTGCTAGGTTGGTCATCCGGCCCCCAGTGCACCAGTACGAAAGTGATGCTTCTCTTCTCTTTCTACATGGCTATTCCTTGATAATGGGGGTATTTGTTATTCATAATCTGCTGCTGGTTACTCTCATCATCAGCTGAAGGAGACAACATAATGTGAGTTAATTGTTTAGTTCCACAGCGCCTAATGAGTGGTGTATGTATTCCAAACTAACAATTTGCCACAGCTCCACAGGAGAGAGTATTAAGTGTTCAGTGACAACATGCAAATAATGAACATATTTATAGAAAGCAGAACTGAGGGACAATAAAAAGGCCCAGGTTTCTGGATAATTTATTCAGAACTAGCAATACGACAGTAAAGGAGATCCAGATTAAAAACCTAGATATGCCATTTGGGAACTCAAATGGAATTCATAGCTTTTTTAAAGTTCAAGCCTTTCACAGGTCCTATTGAAAGCAGTGGGAGGACATCTGTGAAAGATGTGGCTGTTCAGTGTCTGCTTAAAAACAATCCAGCCTTTTTGTCTGGCACTGGTGATACAGTTCCCTCCAAAGTAAATTCCTTGCCAACAGGGTTTCAGCAAGGCAGTGCTTGATTCTTACTTCCAGCCCTCAGAAAACCATGGATCTCAGGTGAGCACACTCAGAAAATGTCTGTCTTATTATCAAATCTAGCTTATAACATCAATCAAGGTCAAGGCACTATTGAGACTGATACTCTGTGGATATGTAATAAGAGAGATCCTTCCTCAGAGGTGCACAGATCCAAAATAGCAAATGGTCCCAATTACACTGACATGACTTCTTTGTGTTCCCCATTTTTCTTTTGCTTGCTGCCTCTCTCTTTTCAGCCTGTAGTCATTTGGGGCAAGACTATCTTCTTTTCTCAACTTTCAGCATATAGGAATATCAATTACTATTGGGGCTCCTAGAGTTTATAGAAATTCAAGTAATTATTGATAATAATAGTGCACTACAGTTAATGGATTGGGTGCTTGTGTGTAAGGGCATGTGTTTTTACAGACCTAAGGTACCATTGCACCAGATGTGCACCAGAGAGGCAGAAGGCATTTTTAAGAGCATTTCTCTTCAGAAGGCATGTCTTGAAAGTCAGGCTTGAACATATTTTGAACCTATTTTGAGCAGCCTGAGCTTATGTATTCTAAGAACAGTGTTGTGTGCAGACACTGCATGAGACAATAAACCCACCTGCAATCCACAGTGACTGAGCATGAGTGGGGAGCAGTTGTATCTCCCCACGTAGATCAGCACCAGCAGTTGCTGCTGCTCCACCTCTGCATTTAGCGAGCACAACAGAGCCTTTGAAGAGCTCTTGAAATTCCCGTGTTGCTTTTAAGGAGAGAGGCACGGCTTTCTAAGCTGACTTTTTCAAAGGGTATCTTGTTGTAATTGTCTGTTAAATCTAAGTTATTAGAGGTGAGTTTCACTGACCCCTTGACACAGTGATCAAAGGACGTTGGCCACACTCGATGGCAATGACAGCCACCGACTTCCAGAAGAAGAATAAATGAATTAATTGGGTGATTGGTTTCTTTCTTCCTTTGAAACACCCAAGCCAGAATCAATCCTTATAGTGGCAAGGTTTTAGCGTGCTAAATTCCCCTGGCATTCCTGACTCGCTTTTTCTTTCCCTACCTTTAGAAAAAAAAATCCCCAGGCAGATACAGCTAATGCTGTGTCGCATCCCACGCGCTCGTGTTGCTCCTGCAGTCTGTTGCTTTTTCGGATTCACACACACATTTGCATTTGCAAGCGCCACTATTGCTTTGCAGTAAACACCGCTCATGGCTCTCTCCTAAGAGAATCCAGATGTCTTCCTCTCAGGGCTGTGCATTTATTTTTAGGTTTTTCAGCCCATTGCTGCCTACATTGGACTTTCTTTGCTTTTGGCTATAAATGTTGGTCCCCATCGCAGACACTGCGTTTCGTGGTGAGGACACCGATGGGGAGTGAAAGATATTCATCTTCAGAAAACCCCCAAGTCTTAATTTCATTCTCCTGATTCCATTAGGACAGATCTGTGCTCTCAGCACTCTTCCCATGCAGTTAACCCTGCCTCCATCAACCACACGGTCTTTGACTGCAAATGGTATGTGCAGGTATTTTCTGGCCTTTGGGAGCTGAACAGGAAATGGATTTTATTTGTTCAGTAGCTGAAATGAAAGAAAAAAGGAAGAGAGAAGACATTCAGCTTATTTATTTTTTTTTTTAGCAAGGGAAGGAACAATCTAGATGAAGGAAGGGGCCAAACAGGTCTTGCTGGGGAAGAAATTGTGAGTGAATCCCGACCACACTGAAAGCTGGTGGAGTTCCTGGCAAGTGCAGTGGCCAGGAATCATCCTGTGAAATGTTGCTGCAAGATCACTGATATCTAGAAAAGGGTTCATGGATTGGTTAATGTGTTTATTCTCCCTTTTGGTTAATGTGTTTATTCTCCCTTCCCCTTCAGCCCAGTCTTTATGTTATTGTAACACCTCAAACTTGGCCATCAGAGCTGTTTGCCAGAGTCAGAACTGTGCAGCAGCCGTGATGGCCTGGGGATACATGAGGCAGAACTGGTAAGGAGAGATAACAACTTCTAATGGACCAGCTAATATTGGTTGGGAAAACAGACACGCTCCCAGGCACTAGTGCTCCCTCATGTCTCCTCCTGTTTGCCAGGGGCTGTCTTCAGCATCGTGGGCACTCAGAATGAAGATGTGCATCTTCAGGGCACAAAGTTCCTGATGACCAGGATAAAGGACCAGCTCCTCAAGCTCACCTCAGGCAGAGAGTGGTTGTTAAAAGTGAGCAATTCTGTTGCATTCCTGGGGAGAAACCTTTTTTTTTTTCTTTTTTCCACATGGTTGCCCAAATCAGGACACTAATCAGGTTCAGCTGGCTACTGGGAGCAGACTTACAAGCTGCCTGTCTTTCCCTTGTTTAGCTGCAATAGAGGAAAGGAGAGGTTTTTTTGACAATCAGTAGGCTTTTGCTAGTCCTTCTATGACAGATGTGTGGGAACTGCATTTTCCTTAATCCCACTGGTGTGCTTTCAAGGAGGATTGGAGTTATCACAAAACAGTGGAAGGTCTGGCAAAATAGTAAAAACAACTGCATTATAAAAAAGCCAGCTGAGTGGTGGCAGTCTGATGTATGCTTGAAGAGAGTTATAAATACATGTTTATGAATGTACCAGCATAATGTCTGCTGAATGAGAGATATGAGCAAGAAGAAGATCAAGCCAAAAGGTGGGTGCACAGTGGAGGCACACAAGGACATGGGTTTCGCACATAAGACATCTGCAGAAAGGGGGAGAGAGAGAGAAAAATACATCCCTATTACAACATTGTTTGCCATGTTCAACCACAGGCAACCTCCAGTGAAAGTTTTGTCAACCCAGTAGGGTTGTACATGGTCTGGTCACTGCATAGGCAATGTTTTTTTAACAACCTACCCTATGAATGCAAACACCCTGTGATACACCCTGCTGTGCCCTGTGTGTCACTGATTCCAGCAGTACCAGGGGGACAGGCAGGATGATGAGGGGAAATCAGAAAGTGATTTGACTTTTGATGCTGTTTCACTCTTTTGTCTATTTTATAACCTTGATCTGCAGGAGAGGAGCTCCTGTAGGAGGAGAACAGGATGACTACGATGTCCAGCAGCATGATTGTACCAAAGGGGAGTTAGACTGACCTATAACACAGTCAGATTTTACTTGGAAAATACTTATTGTCACTAGCAAAGGCCAGTGTTTTCCACCCTGCACAGGCAGTGACTCAGCTGGTCTCACGCATGTGGAAGATCAGGGGCTAAAAAGGGATTGGATTTAGCATGACCTGCTGGTTCAGCTGTCAGCTGGTACACATGGTTTCCATAATCTCACAACTCATCAAAACGTGTGCCTGCAACTGAGCAGAGGATTCACAGCTGATCTGTCACTGGATTGTTAGCTTGCAAATGGGGATGCTATTGAGGTAGCGTGGTTTTGGATGAAGATTTATTACAGGACAAGTGCTGAAACTACCAAAAATGGGAAGCTGACGTTTTCAGTGCATTACTTGTGAATGCATCTGCTGGCAGCCAAATACTTTAGCAGATGCACTGATCCACCTCGTCACTTGCTGAGACAAAGCAGAGTGGGTTCACCTGCCTTCAGTGGTCCTGTCCTACATACCTTACAGCACATTGTACTTCAGCAACACACTCAGTGTAGACTAAGAACTTTGTGTCTTAAATTTTTAAAGCTTTTGCCAATGCATTTGAAATACCAAAGTCAGAGCTCCATCCCAACCCTAAGCTTTCTTATGGCCTGGCCTGTGCAGAAGAAATCAGCCCCGTTCCCCTACACTGGAGCATCAGCACTCCCATTTCTGCTGCATTTGGAGGGTGGACTCTGGGTCCCACATGAAGGAACTGGGGTGACAAGTAGCAAGGACAGGGCTCTGGTCTGAGCCAAACCATGCAAAAATGTGCTGCATTCTGCACTTACCAGGATGAGCAGCTTCTTTAATGCCCAAAATGACTGATTGCAAATCTCACTTTTTCCCCCTAACAATTACAGAAGCACGGGAATTTCAAAGCTAAAACCTGGAAACTAAAAATGCATCTTAGATCCTTTCCCAGCATCCCGCCCTCGCCCCCCTTTTCTTAAGTGGTATTGAGGATTATCACATGTGGTTATATATTAATTTCCCCTCAGCCTGAGGTTTTTAGCAATTAATTAGTCAGGGATTTGAGGGAAAAGATGTCTAAAACTGTTGAATATTTGCTTACTGGTCCACAAATGTGCCCTATTTTTTTGTAACTGCTGTTCTAAAGCCAAAAAAAAAAAAAAAAAAGGTCTTTTAAAAATTCAAGAAATCCATGACATAATTTTTGGCTTTCATTTTATATATCTTTATTCAGTGACCATGGGTAGGGAGGATATGGCAAGCTAACACATGGTTAGCAAGGAGAACATCAGTGCTAGTGCCAGCAGGTTGTGCAGAGCCTCCTCCACACAGCCAGAGGTGATTCAGGTACTTCTCTTTCTTACAGTGCTTTTCCCTCACTGCATCTCTCAGCCAAAGCACTTCTGTAACCCCCAGCATGGCTCCAAAATTGCTGAGAGCTGAGGAGTATGAGATCTGCTTCATTCAGTGCCCAAGATCAAAACCATCCAGGTTGTTAACACCATCCTCTGAGCCACATAACAACCTGCTGGGTCAGCCAGAGCCTTTTAAAGCTGCTGGTTCCTAACAAGCTTTGTAAAACCTTTGACTGCTTTGAGATCTGTAGGTGAATTGTGCAATACAGAGGCTCGTTTATTCACTAGAGACTTCTCCCACCAAACCCCTTATCTCAAGGAGTGGAGAAATCTCTGGGATTTCTTGACTCAGAGGGGAAACTCAGCTGTGAGCCTAAGATGTGCCCTGACATTATAGGTGTCTAGAGACAGAGCTCTCAAAGCAAAGCTGCGGGTTTTTCTCAGCCCAGTATACGCTTTCCTGAGATGTTCCTTATCTTTTGGAAGATACCATCCCTTCTTTCTCCATCCCTCTCCTTTTCTCTGTGCTAAAACAGGCTGTAGAGCATCTTTCTCCCCAGCAAAGCTCTCGCTGGAGGAGCATTTCCAACTTTACGGGCTTCCCTTCTTATTTCTGCCTTCAGACACCAGCTCTCACGGCAGTGCGACGAGTGGGTGCTAATTATGGAGAACTACATTCGACAACAGAGCCTCGCTGCTGGTGAATACAGAGAAATTGCTCATTAGAGCAGCATGGTATTTAGTCAGATTGGCTTCCCTAGATATTAACATTCTGGCATTAATGTAGGCTGGCAGTGTAGTACTTGAATAAAAACGATCTCAAGATAACGTGTGCAGAAGGACCTGTAAAACTGTTGCCCGGCCTGCGGGGTTTGCGAGGCATCTGCTGGGGGCTCCCACATGCTGCTCCAGGGAAAAAAGATCTTTGGATTTCAGCGACTTGCATGTACAATTTCTTGGTGGTTTTGTTTTTTTTTTTCTTTCCCCCCCTCACAGGGCATGGTGCATCATGCATATGAATTATTTGCCTGGAATGAAACGCGCTGTGCTTGATTATCTTCCCAGACGTCCAGTTTTTCACCGCATTGTTTGGTGTGACAGCGCTGTGTCCACGATGCAGGTGGCACGTCTCTCTACTTGATGGGCTCTCTGTGCACAGCAAAGGTGTGTGTGACACTGAAGCCACCCTAGAAAATGCACTGGTTTTACCTGTTGCACAGAGTAATATGATAAAGGAAGCTCAGCCAAAGCTCTTGCTTGAACACAAAAACATCCTGGAAGCTTTAGGTGCCTTTTTTAGTTCAGGGAGGCTGTGTGTTGGCAAAAGGCTTTAGCACCAAGGTTTTCCTGTGCAGTTTTATAAGCAGCAAACACCAAGGCTGCATTTTTGGTTCAGAGGTGCCTTTGCTTGGACGTGGCTCCCTGATCCTTCCTCTGCAGCATCTGGGAGTCTCCAGCTTGGCCTCCTGTTTGGTTTTGCAGAGCTGTCCACACCTCTAAAGCTGTGTGGGGAGAGGCAGCAGCTCTGCTGGGTGCATGGGCTGGTGCCTGTCTCTGTGCAGCTGTGTGAGCTGCTGCTGCTGGAGCCACAGCCCTGGGGAATTCCTCGATCCCATGTCCTGCCCTCTTCCACCTCTGAGCTTACATCAACAATAGCTGCTCCAGTGGGCTAATAAGCATTATAAACCTTAAGCATTAGTAAGCATTATAAACATACACAGGGAGGACATAGCTGTTCAGTGGCTCATCCTGCCACACATATGCCAGAATTTCCTCTCCTACAACCCTCTGGTCTCCCCTTTGACTTGAACACCAGCTTTTGCTAATTAACTCAGCTTTATCTAATTAGCACCCAAACGGGAGTGCCTTTCTCGGCTGCTTCTGCACTTGCAAAGAGCCCAGAGCTAAGGATTTATGTGGAGAAGCAGGGGAGAGCTCTTTCCTGGGGTTTGCCTGGTGTGTCCTCACCTCTGTGCATTGGGAAGTTGTGTGAGTGTGTTCTTGTGCTGGTGTTACTCTGTTGGCTGATGTAGAAGCTGGACATCACCTACACTAAATTGTCACTTTCTCGGCCAACCTGTTCTTTTCTGTGAATTTACTGTGTGTGGGCTTTTTTTCTTTTTTATAATGGTCGTGGTATTTTGCCTGTAGTTTGCCTTGGGAAATGGAGTGTGTCCTACATCCACATCTATTTTAAGACTCTGCTCTGTTGCCTGCTACCAGCTGGGGACATGGCTAGAAGGAGCAACGGTTTCATGTTATAAGAGGAAACACTGGGTATTTCTAGGAGCCTATAACTATGAGGTGCTAAATATCTTTATAAGCCAGGATATCATGCTCTTACTGATAGTACTCATTTCATCTGTCTTTAGTATTTTAAAAGTTGGCATTCTGATTTAACTTAATGGAATAAAATCTATTTACAGACAATGGAGTATAAGGCACACCCAGAAAGCAAATTATTCTGTTTCTAATATTTGTATTATGTTAAGAAGGCTATTTTTTTCCCCTTGTGTTAGTTCTGCTCAGACTTATTTGTGTTTAGGGAGGCCAGTAGAGATTACATTAACTTAATGATAAGAAAAACTCCATTTGCTTAGTGCAGAACTGGGATTTACCCATTTAGATGGTTCATGTACTCTTGATGATTCTGCCTCTCTGTCTGCATGTTGCAGGATGCTTGTGTTTGCGGGTAGAAGATGTTGTTTCAGCCCCAAGTATATCTGCATAATTTTCTGTGTACAGGGGAGACAGGAGTGAGCCCCCAGTTCTCTGCAGTAGGTGATGAATACCTGCAGTACAGACAATTGACCTTTATCATGCTGTAAGGGTCTGTGTGGGGGCTCAGACTTAGTGCTGCAACTGCTCAAATCCTCCTGATTAATGTAACCAAAGCAAGTTGTTTAATGGGGGTGTTGCACACCCATGTTCATGTATGTGCTCAGCACAGGTTGCTGTGTGTAAGAGCTCATGCAGAGCAAATCAGTCCTGCTCTTACTGACAAAGTTCTTGGAGGATACAGTCTTTTACTGATGGAAACCTATTAAATTCAGTGTTCTGTCCACATTAAAATAGCTGAGGGTTACAGACATTTTCTCCAAAATTAAAGCAGCCAGACAGAAACACTGCTTGTCAGAAAAGCATGAGGGTGAATTTCTGCTGGGTGGAAGCACAAAAGATTTGAGGGCAGGAATGCTTACTCTTTTCTTTCAAAAGCATTGAAAATGCCTTTCTTAACATTTTGCATCCTGTGTTTGTGCCTATGAGAAAAGGCTTAAAAAAAATCCAAAACAATAAAAACCCCAACAAAAACTCTGTGGCCAGAGATAACTCTAGGGTCAAGAGGAATCCCAGGGCAAGAAGTCAGTGGTGGTTTTGAATTTGTTCTATTTTTTTAGTGCAATGGCCTGGGTGAAAAGAGGGACAAGGGTACATAAAGGTGGGCAAGTACATGGTAAACCTGGCAAAAGCTGCTCCATGGTTTAGGGTGGTTTTCTCTGAAGTGCTTGTTTTTTGGTGAAACAGCTCTTTGCTTCACAGAGCTTGATGGCTGGTGGGTCTGAGCTGATTGTGGGAAGCTGCAGTGTGCGATTGCTGCTCCAGTGCAGAGCCTGAAGGTCAAAAATGGCCCTGTCTTCCCTTGCTCCCAGTTCACCTGAATATCTGGTAGCCTCAGTAGCCCCAGCTGTTCCTCTGCTTGCACTGGCAGACAGGACAAACCTGTTTTCCTGGATTTAAGTCAGTGCACTGGACACAGTGGGGAAGGATCATACTGGTTTTAGTGAGGTTGTCCTGGTGAATTAAGAGGATAGAGGCTAGAGAGGAATGTTATGAGTGGAATTGGAGTAGACAGGATGATTTGGAGGGGTGAAAGCCAATGTTTTTATTGATGTTGTCCTCTGTGCTGCAGGTTGCAAGTTAAAGTAATATCTCTGTTTATCCAGCGTTCATGTATTACGAGGTAACACTTGGTGCTCTGAATAGTCTCTCACTGTGTTCAGTGATTCTCCTGTTTTTCTTCTTTAGGGAGGCCCAAAACTACTTGTAAACCTGCAGCTCACCTCTGAGACTGAAGGGGAAGAGAACTTTCTCAGTCAAACAGAGTTTTCCATCCACTTTCATCTAATATTTAAGACGCAGCATAAAAGTTACAGTTTATGCAGCAGTACTGGGGAGTGAATTTTGTATTGATTTTAAAATTAGTCATTTTTAGCTTGCTGTTTTATGCATCAGAAAATGGCCTTAGCTTCATTAAGAATGTGGTATATTATTAATCTACATCATTAATTTATTCTTGGCACCAGGCTAGTAAAAGCACTTAAAACATTGCCCTGTCCCTAAAGCTGGGCAAGGGAGATATTAATAAATGTGATGGGGAGCAAAGCCATTTCAGAACAGAACTATTGGTCCCACCCATGCTTTCTTCAAACACCCTCTTCCTTTGGGGGTCACTTGCATCGCCAGCTGGGTCTGCACAACAGTGGTGAGTCTGGAGGTACTGAAGTTGCCATCTGAAAAGCTGCAGGTCCAATTTTGGCACCCAGGCCATTGGCACAGAGGTTGCAAAGCCCAAATAGTGGATGAAGCAGCTGATTTGGGTTGAAGAAAAGGAATGGGGTGGGAATCTGTCCCTGGCTAGGACATTAGTGTCTTATCCTCATTTTTGGGAGGGCTGGGTAAAACCTGCGCCACAGAAGGGTAAGTGCAGGAGCCTGCATGCAGCCAAATTGGAGATGAAGAGTACTAGTGCTTCAGGCACACCTCCAAGGCAAAGGACCCAATTTCAGTCCCTGCTCATATGCTGGTTTATTTATAAGCTATTAAAGATGTATAAAGTGATTTTTGGAGCAGGCAGTGGAGCCTGTGTCTCATGCTTCCAAGTTCGTGGTCTGACTGACTGGTTACAGACTCCTTCTTGCTTTTCTGTGTTCTAATTTTACTTTGTGTTAGATTGTCCCATGTTGGACTCTGCTGTGTCTTGATTGGCATAAAAATTGAACTTTTGTAGGGTATGGTTTAGCTAAAGTGATGAGCAACAAAACATATAGTTGTGGGGGTTTTTTTTGTTTGTTTGTTTGTTTTTAATCAGCAAGGAAATGCATCCTGGTAATTCACCATCCTTTCTGTGCAGGGTGACCCTTCCCACCAGAATTGCTTCTGGTTGGATTCACATTGACTGGACACGGTTCTGTCTCCCCTGCCAGCTTTGTGGACAAGTGGCGCTTGATAATTTAAGGGCACTTTTGGTTCAACTCTTTCTTGCAGAAGAGCAGCAATTTCAGCAGCAGATGCATATTGATAGAATGGTTTGGATTGGAAGGGTCATTAGAGACCATCCAGTTCCAACTCCCTGTCATGGGCAGAGACACCTTTCACTAAGCCAGGTTGCTCCAAATCTTGTCCAACGAGGCCTGGAACACTCCCAAGGATGGGGCATCCATAACTTCTCTGGGCAACCTGTTTCAGTGCCTCACCACCCTCACAGTCAAGAATTTTTTTCTTAATATCTATTCCTCTGCTCTAAAACTGTTTTCCTTCTTGCAGCCTGGTTGCTTATGGAATCCTGAAATGAAGTTCTTTGTCATTTGTCTGCAAATGCAATTAAAAGGAAAATGTCGATAGAGGACCTGCTGCATATGAAGAGTGTACTTATTCTTCTCTGGGAGGAATGGGTTTTACACAAATGTGTTATACTGTAGCAAGACTACCTTTAAAAAATAAAACAAACAAAACCTGAAAGCCCTTCATGGGCATCATGGTTCACCCCAGATGTCTGTTCTTGTACAGATAGAGGGGTGACATCTGAGTTGGACTGATGGGGCTTTCAGCCATCCCATCCTTCTTGGTGTCAGTTCAAGAAATACGACATGGTGACAGATGGCATTGTTCTAAAGCTCGAACGTGGTGTGCAAAACACTGAGAAGCCCTGAACCTCAGAAAAGGCAGTTTGTAAATTGGTCTTTTACAGTCTCTTTAGCCTGCTGCAGGATCCTTATCGTCTCTTACAGCTGGACATGTGACACGCAGAAGCGCTGTGGAGGTGCCTTTGGGAGCAGACAATGAGAGTTCATTTTAAGCTCTTGGATACATGAGGGTGTACGAGGCAAAGCCTATTATCGTCATGTGGTTTTATCGTTGTAAAAGCAATTGTAGCAAAAGTTACGGTAATCCCTGGTGTTCTGCTTCAAAGGCCCTTGAAGTTTGCATAATGGCTCTGTTGAATGTTGAATTTCTAGCAGCCTTTGAGTCGATTTTTTCCCATTGTACGATGGTACCGATCAAACCTGCTGCTCCAAAGCTGTCTTCAGAAATCCCTCTCGCCGCACTCTCCCAATTCCCCAGGCAGTTGCAAACACTGACACAACCGGCATTTAGAAAGTTTTCTTAGATCTTCTGATGAAAAGGACTCTCTAAGAGCTAGATATTATTCTGCCATCACATGTCAGGTTAGTGGGTTACAAAGTCTGTGCTACAGTGAGGAGCTTGCTGCCTTGGATGTCTGCATGAACCCACTTACCTCCACTTTTAAGCTATGATGATGGAGCTTTCCTTTGGGGGGTGGGGGAGAGGGTGTGTGGAAACTATTATGATCACACTTTGACCAAGCTCTGTAAAAGCCTCTCCATTGCTGCTGCTTTGTCTGAATGCAAAAGTAATGCCCTGAAAGAGGTTGTTAGATTTTAAAACCTTCTTTTTTTGAAGACCTTGGGTCTGTTCTAAGTATGGTGCTGTGTGAGTCCCCAGCAGTGTCTGCTGTGGCTGTTAAGGAGCCACCTGCTGAGTGCACACCAGGGAAGGAACACATGGTGGACACCCATTTTTTGGGAGGAACAGTGACTTGAGATGTCCATTCACTTCCTTGACACCTCAGTGTGGCTTTGGGCAGGTCATTTTAATTTTCAGTCTCATGAATTCTTCACCTGTAAAGTGGGAAGAGGAAGCACTCCCCTGGGCTGGCCCTGAGCAGGGTCACTCTCTCCAGCAAGGATGATCCACCCAGTGGCTCCCACGCTGGATTGCTGGTTGGAGACTGTCCCTGCTCTGCCACGCCCGCAGTGCTCCCTGGCTTAGGAAAAGGGGATACAAACCTGCAGCACTGCCTTGTAGGGTTGTGAATTTCCACTCTCTGTACTGTGTGGTGCCTGAGCTGTTTGTGTGCATCCTGATGGAGAGCTTTGCTGTTTGTGTCTCTTTCACTGAGCAGCAGGTTGTTAGAATTATTTCTTTTTTTTTTTTTTTAACTGTCTGTCTTGCTGGTGTTGCCAGTCACTTGGTGACACCTAAAACTGCATTTTCTAATTTAATTGTTCTGACAAACCCCATTACTGGCTGACTGGGGAGCTTCCACTCTGCAGTTAGAGACCCAGCATCGATTCACTGCGGGTCTTCCTGAGACAGAATTTAAAAAGCAGTGAGCCTCAGCTCACAAGGAGCAATGCCTCTCCTTGTTGAATAATGTCTATGGGAAAATTCCCAGCACTTGGCACAGTCTTCCTGTCTGCCTGTGTGCTGTTTGGATAATCCCGAAGGGTTCTGTAGCTAGAATGTGTCTTTGTACCAGTTCTAGGATAAGCTCTGTAGAAACTTATTAATTCCTCCCCTGGTTTGCTCCTATAGGGGATGGAGGTGACCTGACTGAAAGCTTTATTTAAGTTGAAGCAATTCAGACTGGCTTCACTGAACTTTCAGTTAAGTCTAAAGTATGTGAATAGCTGCAAAACTGGGATATCATTCCTAAAAAACACTCCAGGTGAAAATATAGTTCATATCAGACTTGGACTCAGCTTGCTGCAATCGGGCAGCTGGATGTGGAGAGCAGTTTAGGTACATGAGGAATGGTCCGTGGCCAGCTAAATACTGTGCTGAGCCCCTACAGAAACACACAAACCTATGGCATTTGCTGTTCTGTGTTAGAGACTTACTGTTTAGGTAGCTCTGCATGAAATATGTCTCCAGTCTGCCTGCACTGCAAGCAGAGGCCATGGAGACTCATGGGCTGCTTTGGAGGACCGTATAGATTGAGATGATACTGTGAGTAGCTTTTTATTTACAGCTTCTCACAGCACAGCAGACAGCATGTAATTAGGGCAATTAAGGAAAAAAAGGACACCTTGTCGATCAGCAAGTCAGGAAGACAAGAAAATACATGTCTGATGGGCTCTAGAAAGAGGAGATGATGCTCTTGGAGAGGGAAGCAGGATATATTTGCATTTTGCCTTCATTATGGATGGAGGAGAAAATACTGCACTAATGGGGAAGGTATTGAACAGCCAACTAACTGAAGCTTTTTAAACTGAGCTGGGAAGACAATTGGCCAAAGAGATTTTTGGGAAGGGGGAAAGCTGAATTTGAACCCACTCTGGAATACAGAAGACAGAAAGGAGTGGGGAATAAAGCAAACATGGTGGTGGTACTTGTAAATGAAGCAGGATTAACCTACAGCTGAACAGAGTAAGTGCTCTGACAACCCACAGAGGGAGGTCACAAATTTGCTCTGAATATTTGCAGGTGATTCCTGTCTCAATCTTGTCTATTACCCTGTGAAGAAAGAGCTGTCTCTGCTCTGGAGGCAGCTCTCATGGGTTCACATCCCAGTGGTTGTGTTTCTGTGTGTAGCTGGTCTGAAGCTCCTGCATTGGCAGCTGCTTCTGCAGATTTTTTTGTTTAGGACTTGTCACCTCCTGAGGTGATCTTGAACACAAGGACCCATGGATGCCTTGGAGTGTGAGGTTAGTGAATCTCAATGAGCCTGGGAATCTCTGGAGCAAGAGGGCAGTGAAAATGGCAAAAAAGATGTTTTTATTGAGGCTTGCTAGGTGAGGAAATAGCCAGAGGGCTGAGATAACCTAAGAGCAAGAAAATTCTCTGGGTGGGCTGGAAACTGGAGAAGGAAGAGCCTGAGTAGGATTGATTTATAGGCAGCAAAGACCTTGTTATAGCTTGTGAGTCACAGCTTTTCTATTTGCTATGGCTTAGCAAACCATGAGCTTGTATTCTGGCTATTTCTGTGTTTTGTGTTAAACATGTAATTAAGAGGTCCGGGTAAGAACTTGTGGGCTCTGCAAAAGTAAACAAGTTGGTGCTGATCAAGTCTACAGGGATGGAAACTCCAGCACAAAGGTTGGAAGAAAGAGCAGGGCAGCACAGGCTGAGAACTGCAGCACACATCCACCTCATCTTTCAGACAGGAGATGCCACAAAAGACTGAAGGTTTCTGGGATCTGAGCACTTAACCTGTTCCCAGTTAAATAATCCTGATGGGGAAAATGGGCTTCAATTCCATGAAGTGCTGAAATCCAAGGATGGTGATAAAATAGGCAGCACCCAGAAGATGAGGGAAGTGGGAGAAGGAGCTTATGGTGCCCAGCAGAGCTGAGGGCCTGGTTTCCTATTGCCTGTGACCTGGATCTCATCAGCCTGCTGAGGTGACTCTCCTGGAGGTGGGTCAGGCTGCTTTAGCACCTCCTGAATTTTGGGATGTGAAACACATCCCACAGCTTGCTGGTTTTGGTATGATGCTGGAGGTGGGAGACCCCAGCCAGCTGCAGTTGGTTTGGAGATGGGTATGGGCTGGGACTCTTGTCCTGGGTGCTGGTGAAACACTCCCTAATATGACAGTTTATCTTGAGATGTATTTAACAAAGCATGGCTGTGAATGTTACACTGATCCCCTGTGTCCTCTGGAAGTGGGATAGAAGGGAGCAGGGGTGGGGGACTGTGCATCAGAAGATGGGCTCCCTGGATCCTCCAGCACTGCAGTGATGGTGACAGAAGGAATTGTCCCCTTGGGGTGAATATCCCTCCCTAAACCCTGGGGGATGGTGTGTGGGTGCGTGCAGCTCATGCATGTGGGTTTGAGGGTCAGGGGCCAGGCAGGCATGTGGGTTTGAGGGTCAGGGGCCAGGCAGGCAGGCCCTGCTGCTGACTCTGTGCTGTTCCCTCCTGGCCTGAGAGCCAGCGAAGGCAACTCCTCCTCCGCGTGCCTGGGGAGGTGATGCTGAGGTCGCTGGGCCCTTCCCTGCAAATTAGGCTTGTGGCTTTGTCAGAAAATACATCATTTGTTAGGCAGATTTCTTCATTAGGAAGCTTTCTAACCACAGACATGAGCGACACAGAAACCCTCCCCACCCCCTCGGCACCGAGGAAGCCGAGCTGCATCGCCAGTCTCTGCAGTACTCTGGGCTTATTTATCATTCATGGCATCATGTTTGCTTTATGACAAATGAACTTAATCATGATTTTCACAGTGGAATACACAGGAAAATACGCAGGATAGCCATAGCTGCAGGTATAGAAAACCAAACTTAATTTAGAAAGGATATACAGCAGCAGTCTAAGCAGCTGCAGAATTGAATTAATCTAATAAAAAGACTCAGCTATATATGATTCTTCATGCTGAAACAATAGCCCCGTGAGATAGGATGGCGCTCGGGTTTTGCATTAAACTTTTTTCTTGTGTGCTTAATGCTCAACCAAATCATTATTTATTGCTGAAAAGTGCATTTGGGTGTTGGGGATATTTTTTTTTTTTTCCTCCCCAGTGTTTCAAAGGAGAGCAGGGTAGGAATTGCTGATCATTTATTAATGCTCTGTTCCATTGTGGTCTTAATCTCCAACAGATGGTCCAGGAAAAAAAATTCAGTGTGAGCATGCTGACTTACACAGGGCTTTCTATTTCGAGTAAGGTGATGTAGAGACTGGACAAAAGCACTGAGTGTGGTGGTCATCCTCAAATGTGATTCCAGCAGTTTTAGAGTTAATCCCTCTGTTTCAGAGAGGAAGGGATGTGCATGTAGGTGTGTGTGCACACATACAGTCTGACAACTGTTTTCTTGACCCTGGCAGTGCTTTATGCTTCCAATTTCAGCATCATTTCTGACTCTTATCAGTATTATTTTTCTTCCTCGCATGATACCAGGGCAGAAATTGTGATGGTTGAATCAGGAAGAACAATGCTTCAGAAACTAACCCACTGCTACCAGTGGATTTTCATGCTACTCCAGCCAACTGAAATAATGGTGTGAGCTGTCTGCACTGCACTAAAATGCAGTTCTGTGTGTGGAAAGATCATTAAAGAGTGGCTTAAAGTACATAGCACTAAAGAAGAATTTAGGACAGAGAATAGAAGAAACATCCCAGAGCGTGGTACCAGGCATCCTAGACTCTCCATGAGATTTAGTGTCCGAGGGTGGAGAGCTTTCTTTAGGAGAATAGTGACAGTAATTTGTTCAGTCTAGCAAAATGAGAGCTCCAAGGGAATGATTGCTTCCTATAAATATTTTCAAGGGGCAAGAGCTGATGCTGACAGAATAACTAATGGATGTAGGTTGGTGATGAATAAATTTAGTCTGGAAATTAAGGAGACTCCTAAATATCAGAGAAGTCCTGTTGTGAAAATATTTTCTAATCGGTGTAAGGAACAAAAAGTCAAATTGCATTTTAAGACAGAGGTTGATGTCCTGAAAAGGGCCCTGTGACACTGTTTGTCACTGGGGAAGGGGATGGCTCTACTTAGTGATCCCAATGTCACCCACTTATGTCTTCAGACTTCGCTGAAAACTGGTTCTGTTGCCCATGAAGTTTCCTTAAAACACTTGTGTTGAAAAGCAGCAACATCCAAAAGTCTGACTCCTGGGTTTAAAGGTGTTGTAACTGGAGACAAATAGGGTGGCCTCGTCTCATCTGTGGACCCCAAAAAGTGCAGTTGAGAAGAAGATCATGGAGATGCCAGTTGTGGTGGGGCTGCAGAAGGCAGGAGCTTAGAGTGTCTCACCTTGGTGTGGGAGCCCTTGCACATCTGGGAGGCATTTACCCCACTTCCATTAGCCCATTAGAATGGCTATCTTGCCATCTCCTGCCAAGTACTGATAGGGAATAGATTTATTTTTGAGGGCTGAAGTGCTGATGAGCAGAAGGGACTTTCAGCCATTTCTAAGGCTGGCAACGAGCCTCAGATCTGAGATATCCATCTCCTTTAGGAGGCTGTGTTTGAAACTCTGCAACATCTGCCACATCTCAAACCCTCTTAGGGTTTTTGTTCCTGCATTGCCCCTGTTCTGCATGGCTTTGCATGACAGAGGAGTACCACGGGATAGGCTGATTCCCATATGGACAGTAGTGCATTCTCCACTTTCTGCGTGTACCTGAGCAGTAGAATTCATTAAGAAAATGTTCTTCCAACTATCAAACTGCAGTTCTGCATCTTCACAGCCTCTGCTGCTAAGCCATGGCCCTGTCTGGAGTTGAGCACTGCTGCTGCATTTCCAGCTTCACCCTCCTGCCTTCTCCCTGCATCTCTGATCTGCTCCTCTGGCCAACCTGCTAACTCAGTAGAGCCATTTCTGCTGCAGTCAAACCCTCTGGGGCTCCAATCCCAAAGATTTGGGAATGGACCAGAATTGGGAAACATACCAACTTTTTAAAGCAAGAATCTGTATCTTCATGTTGCACATCAATTTAATGAATATAAACTGTTCAGGCACTCACACTCTGGTGCACATTACCGATATTTTTAGAATCTGGACTCTCAGGAGGATGCATCTCTGTCAGCCCAGCTGCTGTAAGAGGCAGCTCATTAAAGTTGGATTGCAGATGGACAAAAGTCTTATTTTGTTTTTACTTCTCATGAAAGTGATGCCTCTGGTGTCATCTTATAAAATTCACTGATGTCCTTCATACACTTCCAGGTGAATAAGGCTGCACAATTTGGATAATCAGGGAAATATAGCAGCCAGAAAGAAGGAACATAGAAAAAGGATAGTTGGAAGATTGTTGCATGAGTTCTATCAAACCTTATTTAGCTCCTGTGTCTCGGCTCGTGGCTATCCCCAACCAGGGGGATAGATGGGAGGGGGGACAGCCAGGGAGGGGAACAGATGTTTTCCAAAGCAGGCTGAATGTACTGTGTGGTCCAATGGCATGGGGCTGGGGAAGGGGGGCTGGGGAAAAGTGGGTAAAAACGGCTTTGTGCATCTCCACTACTTCATGTAATGTGGAGTCACAAGAGTGACTCCAACTGAAGTTAGAGCAGCCTTGATGCAGGGCTCAGTTATGCCAGCCTTCAGCAGCCCTGAGGGGAACAAACTGGAGCTGATGTTTCCTCAGACTCAATCCTTGCCTTCCTTGTTGTCCTATCCAAGAAGGGATCAGTGCTTTATACAAACTTATGGGTTCTCCCTCCTGTAACTGGTTAAATCGTCCTCAGCTGATGCTTACAGTGAGGGGCAGAGCAGCTGTAATGTGCAGGAACAGACACAACAGCTCATTTGACTGATTCAAGCACATAAATGACACTGGGGGAAGGTTCAGTCTTAAATCAGCACATTTCTGCCTTAAGCTAATCCTCTCCCTGCCCCGTGTTTCCCACTGAAGCTGTGTTAGCCAGCAATATCCCAGCACTGCTGATGAGGATGGCAGCACAGAGCAAAGCATCCTGCCTCCCTGCTGCCTCCAGCAGTGTGCCTGCTCCATCCAAGGTCCCTGCATCCTATGTGGAGAAAAATTAGCATCAGTCTGGTGCTGCTGAACTTGTCTCAGGCTGTTATCCAGCAGACTGGCGTGGCCATGGTGCAAGAAGCTGCTGCTTTGGTCCAGGCAGCAGGACCTATATGTGTTCGCTCTGCCTTCATGTACATTTTGTACCTCGTGTTCTTTGCTGCTCCAGACTGGAAAAGCTCCTTCCCTGCAGGAAGACAGGTAAAATGCCTGAGGAGGCAGGTAAAATTCCATGCAGGGAGGCCACCACCTCCTCATTCACTCCCAAACATCCTCCTCTTCGGGGCTGTGTGCACATCTGAGAATAGCTCCTTGCCACAGCCTCCGCAGGAACAGACTTATTTATTCATAGGCGTTGGGTTTGCTCTGATAGTCTCTCTGAATTTATTCTAAAAAGAGATTTGCCTTGTGCCTGGGAAGTGCCTGGCCCTTCCTCCAAATTGAAAGTGAGAAAAGCTCCAGTGTGTTTTTTGTACATGGTTAAAAATAGTGTCCTAGAAATGTATGATGGATAAATATGAATGAGGGAAGTGTAGATCAAATGTAGTAACCTTCAGAGTGTACATATGGACAGGTATGTGTGTCTATCCTAGAGTTTCTAAAATTTCATCTGTTCTCACCCATTTCATACTCCAGTCTCTCCTTTCTTCTCCACCTCTCTTGTCCTTTGTTTCCATGGCTTTGCTTTAATTCGTCTGCATGACTCTTCTTTCATTTAACTCTCACTCTGCTCTTTCTCTCCCTCCACATCACTGTCCTTCCTCCCCTCTGCTTTCCATCCTGCTCCTCCACACCTCCTCTTTGTCCTCCCTCCCAATACTTCTCCCTGATCTTAGCCAGTGCTCCCTGCTCTTCCTTTTGTCTCTGTATCTTTTTTCTCTTCATTTCTCAGCTGTTTCCTTCTCATCATCACAACCCAAAATCTGTTGGGGATGCTTTGTCCGTGTGTAGCCCCTGGGGCAGGCAAGTGAAAAAGATCTCTAGTGCAGTTCAGCCACTTGGTACAGAGATGGGGAAAAAATCTACATGTGAAGTTAAAAGCTGACTTGAGAAGTAGCTGGAAGATGCAGAGACTGGGTAAACTGAGCTGGGGGATGAAACATGTAATTAGAATGGAAAAGCCATTTCTGCTTTTCCCTTTGAAGACTAAGCTGACCTTGGTCTGCAGCTTGGGTAAGACCCACCTGGAGACACCTTGAGGCAGGTCCAGCCAGGAGACAGGGATTCTTGATCCCCAAAGACAGAGGTCTGACCTGGGTTGCCAGCACAGCCTTTGGAATGGCAGCCACGGGAGGTGTTTCATTGCACCTTGGATGTGCAGTCAGAAATATCTCACTGGAATGGCTGTTTACACTTGTCAACTTGGTCAAAAGCCGGCATAAAATCCTTAAGCCTGTATCTGATGTATTTAACTGGATGAAAACTTTGGAGCTGAAGAGTCTTCCCATATGTTGTGAGTACCTTACAGTGACAGACCTGAATGTTTATCCACATAAAGACCCTTTCACACTACAAAACAGTGTTAAATGGCTCCAGGGCAAGTGGATTCGAGCCAGTGATGGTATAAATAGCCTGCTGGAATTGCTCTTCATGCAGTCTCCCCACCTCAACTTCCCTCATATCTCCTGTTTCCATTTTTTAAGGGAGAAAAGTCACAGAATAGGTTTGGGTTGGAAGGGGACCCTGAAAAATATCTATTCCCAACCTCAATGTTGGTTGTTGTCTTTGGGATATTTCAGGTCAGTCTGGGAGCTGTGTGGATCTTGGAAGCTGTTTTTGTGGCTGATGTGAGCATCTGCTGGGCAGTAAGAAAAGCAGCACCTGAGCCACGTTGATAAGGAGACATGATATGATATTTTAAACTTCTTGAAATTCATAATTTATTATAGAACTTCCATCACCTAATAATTAGTTGTATTTAACTACTGAAAGCCAGTATTCCTCTTGAAAAAATTAGTGGTTTGTGTGTTTGGAACAGAGTGCAGCATGATTCTTCCTTCAACTGGTGCTCTCTATCCATACTCAACCCTGTACAGACTTAATTTCATGTTTGCTAAGGAATGTGCACTGTTCTAGCATTCGACATCCAGAAAAAAAAGTTGATTGTTCTTTTTAGTGAAAGGGAAGTGTTCAGAAAGGTCCACTGAAAAATTTAATGTCTGCAGGGTCATACTCTAGATTCTTGTGAACAAAGGAGGGGAAAGGGGCTCAGTTTTTCCTTTTTTGGTTGGGCTGACAAAAATACCCATTGCCTGCTTTTAAGTTAAAGCATATTTTGTTCATTCACTCCTGGAAAATGCGTAAGCAAGTTGCTGTGAAGAGGCAGCTTTAAGCAGCAGCTGCTTTGGACAAGCTGGGCCTATTGGAAGTGAGGTTCTCTCTGCTTTTTGCCCTCCACAGCTCAGTGCCACAACTGACAGTGCTGAGGAAAGACAGCTGGATCACCTGTTGGGAGCGAGGGGAACAGAAAGCTGTGCAGGCAAAGATGGCTTTTACCTCTCCTGCACAACTCCTTTCAATAGATGGGATTTTGGGACAGTGATTTATATTAATACTCAATAGGATGTTACCATAGCAACTATACAATGTGGTGAATAATTTCATGGGCTCAAATCCAAAACGCTGGGAGCTAAGATGGGTCTGAGCATCATTTAGGGCTTTGGTCATGTGGGTTCTGTGCTGGCCTGACTGGTCTTGGGGAGAAGTCAGTGTAGAAGATAAAAGGTGCCTCTCTGGCTCTGAAGGGAGCTGCAGCTTGTTGGGTGCAGCTGGGGTGGGGTAGGGAAAATTAAGGACACCCTCCTTATGCACCATGTTGCACATGCTGCCATGAGGGACCCTGATGCACAGCATTTCCCTTTTGCATTAGAAGTTTGCTGTAAACTAGATCTGACATTTAGCTTCAGGTCAAATTAAATTGATTTGACCTAGAATGATTTTTATTGGTTTGTTTTTGTTTCACGTAAAAAAAAAATCGTTAAGGAAAAAAAAAATCTGTTACAGCTCAGTTCCAAGCAGAATTACTTCCCTTTGATTTTCTCTCTTGCCAAACTGAGGAGTCTCTTATTTGCCCAGTTTTCATCTGTAGTGCTAATTTACAAGAAGCAGAATGGGGCTGTCTGCAGTGGTGCCAGAAAAAGACATCAGGAACCACCTTAAAGGGCAGAACTGGAGTTCATTCCCTGCTAAGGCCCATCCAGATGTAACAGGGGGATATATGGGTACCCCTGTCCTCCCTGTTCCACTCCTCTGCCCTTTTCCATCAAAAAATACACCTTGACATGCAGCCTAATTTTATATCTTAACTTCAAGCCATTTTTTCTCCCATCCTCTAAGACTGTGACTAATTCCCTCCCTTTTCTTATACCAGTACCTTGAGAGTATTTATAGACTGTGATCCTGTTCTCCCCTTCCCTACCCTTCCCCCTTCCATATAATACAAATTTATCTCTGTTGTTCCCTCCTCCAGGCTGGTCCCAGTTGTCCTGTCCTCCAGTACTTGTGCCATCAGCATCTTCTGTAGCTTCTCTGCATTTTCCTGTGCTTTTCTTAACTGAGTAAAATAAACCACAGGGATACCTGGCTCCTGGTTTTCCTGTGCCAGAGGACAAGGAACAGATAAATAGCAGGAGTCTCTTCTCCCTGTCCCTGTGTGGGACCTTTTTTGTTTTCTATTGCAGGGTTAGTTCATGAGCTCTTGCTTATTTTATTTCTGTTTTTGAGGTGCCCATTGCATCCTTTAATGTCCTGCTGGGTGTTCAGTCGTGCTCAGTCTGCAGCACTCCACATACACTTGCACTCTGAGCCTCTGCCAAAGGGAACACTCTGCATCCCTGAGGAAAGACTTACCCACTGATACACTGCCTGGCTGAGATTTTTGATGCAATGAATGATTAGCCAATATCCAATACTGCATGTGAAGACTTCACTCCAGGACATCTTAGTGTCTTAATTCTCTTGTTATCACTTTGTCCATTTGACTGATTTCCTGTATGTATGTTATGAGCTGGTTACCAGAGAGAACTGAATGTCAAAATTACAAGAGAAAAAGTGAAGTTTCCCACTCTCACTATTTTTCCTTTGCTTCCTAATGCCAAGATTACATCCATGAAGTCTATTAGATTTAATTAATTTAATATTTTTTTTTTTTTAAGCACAAGCCAGAGAGGCTGGACATGGCCTGGCCATGTGCACACAGCCCAGAAAGCCAATTGTGTCCTGGGCTGCATCAAAAGCAATGTGGGCAGCAGGTCAAAGGAGGGGGTTCTGCCCCTCTACTCCACTCTGCTGAGACCCCACCTGGAGTGCTGTATCCAGTTCTGGGGTCCTCAGCACAGGAAGGACATGGACCTGTTGGAGCAAGTCCAGAGTGGGACCACAAAGCTGCTCAGAGGGATGGAGCACCTCTGCTATGGAGACAGGCTGAGAAAGTTGGGATTGCTCAGCCTGGAGAAAAGAAGGTTTCGGGGTGACCTAATTGCAGCTTTTCAGTACCTAAGGGGGCTACAAGAGAGCTGGAGAGGGACTATTTACAAAGGACTGGAGTGACAGGACAAGAAGGAATGACTTCAAACTGACAGAGAGCAGGGTTAGATTATATGTTATGAAGAAACTCTTTACTGTGAGGGTGGTGAGGCCCTGGCACAGGTTGCTCAGAGAAGCTGTTGCTGTCCCATCCCTAG
>JAWWES010000168.1:58466545-58499344 GCA_035583135.1 Lophotriccus pileatus
TTTTTTTATCATTGTGGCACAAAACTGTGGGTGAATCAGCAATATCTGCAGAGATGTCCTGTCCAGAACTTGTTCTATAAGCTGTTCTCTTCTCAGCTGAAGTGCTGTACGTGGTGTATCTGCTGGGATGGAAGGGTTTTTGTTAGTCATCGCAGCTGCAAAGCTGACTGTCATGTAGCTGTCTTCCAAAAGTAGCTCCTGCTAGAATCTGAAACAAGAGAGTTGCTGTGGAGGGTATTTATCCTGTCTCCTCAAGCACAAGCACCTTTACTGATAACATCTGAGATTTACTTCTGTAACTACCCTTAAAAACCTTCAGCTTTTTTAGGATCTGAAACCTTCCTGGGCTGAATGGGAAACTATTTCAGTGCTTTCTGCCTCTTCTAAGGTCAGGGTGGCAGCAGGTTTGGAGTCTTGGGTGTTTCTCTGGGAGAAGGGACATTCTTTGGTGGAAAACAGACCTCCCTGTGACTGAAAATCTAAGTTTTCATCGCAGCTTTTCCTAGAAATCTACCAGCAGAAGCGGCTGAGGCAGCTGTGTGCCGTGACCTCTTCACAGGTACTTCAGCAGCACTGTCGGCACACGGATGGGGGAGAAAAAGGGGAGAAATCTCTGCTCCTGCCTTTCCCTGCAGCTTCCACAGTTGCCTGGCACTTGGTCCTTCTCATGCAGCATGGGCTCTGGGAAAGCTGCGCGAGGTGTCACGATCTGTGTAATTATTCCCACCTTTCCCACCACCAGACTGTGCTGCTGAATGCGGAGAGAGGCTCCTGACAGAGAGGTTGGTCCTGGCGCTGCTGTCAAGATGCTGCCCCCTCTCCTGCTTTAATTGCACACGGTAATTCCAGCAAATAAGGTGGTTTGACTCAAGGTTGCTCCGCCACAACCTCAGAATCTTTCAGGAGCGCAGCCTCTGCTGTCTTTAAGTATGCAGAACGTTGTGATTTAGCCACCAACTCTGACTGCAGGGAGCTGGGTCAAACTGCAAACAGCAGTGGCAGGACTTGGCCTTGGCTTTCCTCTGCTCTTCCAGAGAAGCAGTGATCAGCAGCTCCCTGCCCTAGAGCAAAACAATGCCTCTATCCCTGCCCTGCTGGCTGCAGGAGAGCACCAGAGCCAAAGATGCCCATGTCCTAGGTTTCTTTATCCCAGGAAGCAGTGGGTGAGTCTGCAGGATCCTCAAGTTATCCAGCAGTGAAGAGCCTGTGGGTGACATCCAAGGTGTCTGTGAAAGGTGTCCCAAGGACAAGCCAGCCTTTTGTCCAGGCCCCACCTCAGGTCCCACAGCACCCTTGGAAGCTTTCAAGCTTTGCAAATGAAAAGAAATGGAGTGCAGCCAAGTAAGGAAGGAGCAGGAGCACCTCCTGTGCTTTCAGGGAGGTGACAGTCAAACTAACCTATGTCAAAACATCTTCAATATCTTAATTGTGCCTCCACTCAGAGCACAGACTTCAAAATTTCTGGCTGCTCTCCTGGGTGGGTGAGCAGTTTTGGTGTCATGTATTCATAGTCAGGAGATGGAAGGGTTTGTAGTTGTACTGGTTCTTCACCAAGCTAGAGTGAGGGGTGGGATAAATCTCTAAAAACCTCCTTCAGGGAAGTGAGATGTCTGGGGAGGATTTTTTCTGTCTGTGCTTGGAGTAAACTCATTCTTTATAGGAGAAGAGAGACAGTGGCAGATAAAGAAAGGAGAGATACCTTGAAGGCAAGGACATCTGTAGCATTAGTAGCACATATGTCCTGATACTCCTTAAGCAGAAGACGGAGCCGGCAGGTTGATGCTGATTTATGACTGCAGTGGCTCTGCCCCACATTCTGCACTGCTTTGAGAGGTTTAAGTTTAACATACCTCTAACAACTTTTTGGTTGACTTTCATATGCATCCTTGGTGCCACCACCTTCTAGAAATAGAGAGAAATCACTTAAAGTGCAAGGAAACCACCATAGTGCTTGGATCAGAGTTTGCTTCCTCACCTGCCTCAGCAGAACCTCCCCATTTCTCCTTTTTTCCATGATACCTTTTCTGATGTTACATGTTCTGGATCCTACTTGATGCTGTTTTTCTCTCCTGGTGTTTCTGTGGCTGCCAGTAGACACCAGGAGCCAGCATATCTGTTCCTGGTCTTTCTGGAGCAGGTCACATTGTGGTGGGGAAACCTTGGATGAAAAGAGCCTTAGCTAGATGGTGATTTTTTGAGCTCTGTCTGTGCCTGCGTCAGCCTCGCTCCAACGTGTCCTCTCTGACCTAGATTTCCCTGCTGTCCCTTGGGCATTAGATTTGATCCTGATTTATGGCCAGTAATGCCTTGTCTTCAGACTCTATTTGTTGGCTCCCAGGGCCTCGTACTTCCTTCTCTGGCGACAGTTTTATGCAGGTGTAACTCTTGTCCCTTTGGTGCAGTCACTCCTGATTTGCCCCAGCCTGCAGTGCCTGACAGCTGGTTTTCTCCCTGAATTACTGTGCCTGACACATTACTGTAGGTGTTATGCATTGTCACAAAATTAATTTTCCTCTCGAGAGCCCTCAGTGATTTCAGCTGAACTTCGTGGCAATTGTTGCTCTGCCTCTCTGGAAGATTCATGTCGCTGGAGTGGCTTCAAGCCTGGGGGATGGGGAGCCAAGACCGAGTGCAAGACGACCCTTTCTGCCTTTTCCCTCAGTTGTTAATAGCTGGATTTCCATGAGATGTTGTGGTCAGGTACAAGTAGCATAGAGAAAATTCAGCAGTCCCTCCAGATTGTATCAGATTCTTACTAAAATACTTGTATTTCAGCAAAAGTCATTCTCCAACACTGGATTTTGCCTCCCTGTGAAAGAGCCTGAAGCTGTAGGGCAATGATTTCTGTGCTGGGTTTATCACAGCATCAAAAGCAGCTGGCGCTGGCATTCCTCCCTTTTCAGGCTGATTTGGAATCTGCGGCCACATGGCTGGGGGTTGACCTACAGCAATTGTGAGAAGCTGAATTTATAAGTAACTGGGACCCAGCAAAGGTGGGACTGGATGGGCCGAAAGTGCCTGTGACAGGGCTCTGGGATGCAGCCTGGACAGGGGAGAGGGTGTTTCTGCAGGTGAGACTGGAGGACAACCTGGTCTGAGTTCAGAATATTTGGAGCAGTCTGGGACTAAAATCAGTGAGCAGCTGAAATTCCTGAATCATGCTGGAAAGGGGATTTAGGTATCTTAGAACTTAAAGATGAATGAGAGTTAGTCAAACACATATAAGTTTTGTGAGATTGGTGTCTAGTGCTCCAAAGGGAGTTGGGCCCCATTTCAAGTCACTGAAAAGCATGATTTAGGTGCTAATTCACTTAGTGCTTGGAGGAGGTATTTTTTGGACTTGGAGTTTTATCATGCCAGGGAATATGTCCCTCCGGTGAAATGAGAATGAATTAATCTTATAAGTGGGCTTTAATTATCCTTAGGAAACTGCATTTGGTGATGTTTTAGGTAGTATCTCAGTGTCACTGAACCCTACTGACTAGTCATGTTACTATCACCAGAGTAGAAGCCTTTATTTTTCCTGAGCCAGATTTTAGTTAAAGCTCACTAAATGATATTTGTATCCTTTCTTTTGATAATGCCACACATCCAGCAGGAGCACTTGGAACTTTGTGCATCTTTCAAACAGTTCTTGTTCACCCCCCCCTCAAGGCTTTTTTTTCAGTGTTCTGGATTTTTCATGCTGCCCAGGGTACTGTGGAGGACTGTCATGGACTTTACACCAGGGTTTTACTGCCCGGGCAAATTGGAGCTCTCTGAGACCATTTGTCAAAGCAGAAAGCCTGGAGGGCATGTGGGGGTGGGAACTGTCCAATCATTTACTCTGGGTTCACTTTGCACACTGGCTGGTTGGCTTTGGGGCACCTGCTGAGCATCCCCTGTCAGATGCCGTGGGCTCTGTTGGCTGTCCATGGGAGCTGAGGATATTCAGCATCACCAAACCAAGCCCTGCTCCCCTGTTTGACTTGGCCTGGTCTGGGGTGCACCACGACACCCACAGTGGCTACTCAGCAGCAGCAAAAAGGTGGACTCTGATATCTTTTTGGAGAGGCTCTGACAGGGAGGCAACAGCTGATGTGGTTCAGAATCCATGACAGAAGCAAAGATGCTGCTAATGGGCTGCCAGGACGGCAGCGCCGGCAGCACAGTGTGTCCTGCGCTCTCCAGAGTGGATCTGTCTTAATCTTATTAAAAGCTCAGCAGTGCATCCTGCACATCCCAGGGCTGCTACAGACAGGGCTGTAGCACTCCTCAGCAGAGCCAGGACCTGATCCATGCCTGCTCAATTGCTGGAAGAAACCAGAAACTGGCTGGGACAACAGGACAAACCTTGGGAAGCCACAGGGAAGAACCGAGCTTTGATGTAACAGGATGGTGACCTGCCACCTGCTGTTGAGGTGTCAGCCAGGCAAACCTGTCTCAACCAGGGAAACTGAAACTCCCGAGAGCGTTAAGGCCTCCAGGGGCTGTATCCTGAAAGGAATTTGTGCCCTGCTCCAGCCTCTGTGCTTACAGGGAGATGAGTTGATAAAGGATACTCATCCCCAGCAGGTGATGAGTTGGGTTGGGGCTGGGATCTCAGTTGATCCACATTCCCCCATACATTTAGCACATGGAGGACTGAAATTGGCTATCCCTGGAACTGGAAGCTGCAATGCCTGTTTACAATAGACAGCTAAAGCTGTGGAAAAGTGATAGAACTCCAGTTGGGGCTGGAGGCTGTAATAACTCCTGAAAAATGACCTGGGGGAGGGGTTTTACATGCATCAAAGCTTATCATTAACTTGTTTGAGTTTAGGACTTGCTTCCTTCTCAGGGGGGACGAATCAGAAGCCACTCCAATGAAGTCAATGGAGTAATCAAGTTGTCAATACAATTAAGCCTGTTTTTCCAACCTGTCCTTTTTGCCCTCCTACCTGTGCAGGAGACAGAACCTGCCTTTCTGCATGGCAGTGTTTCCTCTGGTTGCTGCGGGATCTCAAGGGGAAGGATGAATAACTTGCACAGCTGATGCACTGACTCACTCCTGTCCCAGGAGCTAAGCTCAGACTGTCAGCTGCTCAGAGACAGCGGGATGCAGTCTTCCTGCTGCTCCGAGTTTCCCCAACACATCCAGGACCCATGCAGAGAACCAGGGGGAAGTAATAATAAAATAGGAGAATGTATCCTTCTGATACATCCGTTTTCCTCACAGCATCTATTGTGCAAATGACTCCCAAAACGACTCTTGGGGTAAGGCCATTCATGTTTGCCAGTGTGATTTGTGGGCTCATACCTGTCCTGCAGTCAGGATTATGAGAATTCTGGAGGAAAAGGAGTTGCTGTCCTGCAAAGTGGGTTTGGAAATCCTGAGCTAAAACAAAGAGCACCATCTCCTGGCAGCTGGGAATAGCTGGCACAGCTTCCAGGGATGCGCGCCTGATGCGGTTCTCCTGCAGGCAGCTTGCTGCTCTCTGCGTCTAACCTTGAGCATCTGGAGGTGGGATAGCTCAGGGCTGACAGCTGGCTCTGGACACTGAGAAAGGCTAATCCAAGGGACACTGGGAGATGATCTAGTGGTGGTACACATGGCACAGTGACGCCTCTGCTTGGCATGAGAGTTCTCAGCTGTTCGGGTTTCAAGCTCTGCTTTAGTTAATGCACAAGTGCTCATGAGTTTCACATGGATATTGAAGCGTTTTGGGTTAGGAAAATCATGGAGAAGGGTCTTTGCAGAATTGAGAGCATGGCTCCCAAGTGGTTATCAAAGGGGGTAACCAGCCTATTTCGAAGCATTGTGTGATTTGGGCTGGGGCTGAGAGATGCCTCTGCCCCTTGTGCAAGCTGCCCTTGCTGCTGCCAGGAAGGTACTAGCAAAGGACACTTGGAAATCTGTGGAGCATTCATGAGGTTTGAGTTGGACTTGAAATCAAAAAGAGAGGAAAAAACAGCTTGGTCTGGTTCCAAGAAAACAGAGTGTGCCTTGAATTTGGAGACAGACTTGGGACTGCTGGTCCCCCTGTGTACAGTGAAGAGATGTGTAGAAGTGATAAAACACCGAACATCTTTCCTAAGTCTTTTCTAAGACTAAGTTAGGAATAAAAAGAGACAAGCTGTTCACAAAGAGCACAGTATTTTAACTAGTGGGTGATGACAAAATTATAAATTTGGTACAAAAAAGGCAGGACTGTCTCATAGCTACTTTTGTTATATATTCAGAAGAAAGCAGGAGGGTGCATTTACAAGATGGTCATGGGTGAATGACAAAAATGAAGGAGAGGCTGGAATATAAAACTGCTGGGAAACATATCTCTGCTGGTCATCAGAGAGGGCTCCCAGCTGTGGTTTGGTCTCCAGATACAGGTGGTGGCAAGGTCTGGGCAGTGGAACTCTCCTGCATCACTGTCCGGTGCAATGGGATGCCAGGATGGCTTCCATGGCCTTGCTGTGAAATCAGCCTGTCTAGGCAATTAGAAAATAAAAAGCTGACCAAAATGCCCCACCACCCCCTTGAACCTTTAAGAGAACATAGGATGTATTTTCAAGAGTTAAGCTTTAGTCTCAGTGCTGAAAGTAAGTTACTGCATATCCCTGAGCTCTGAGATGCCTCTGGGTGTCTTGGATCAGAGCAAAGTTGCTGTGCTGGAAAATTCTCGTCACTCAGGCTGGGCTTCTTTGTTATCAAAGATCTCTGGATGACGCCTAAAGGGCCGAGGTCCTGGTGGTGACATGTGGCATGAGAGACCCTCTAGCACCATTTAGGGTCAGGCAAACAAGAGTGCTCCCCTTTTTTGTGGGACTTTGCTTTTTACTATGTCTAGGATGAATTAACACAGGTCAGGCACTGTCCAAATGGGACAAGGAGGACCTTGTTGCCAGGAGGCTGTGATATGTATGGACATGGGAGAGAACTGGGGAGACCCTGCTTCTGGAAGCTGGCAGCCCTGCTGCCCTGGGGCAGCTGGTGATGAGTCCTGAGGCTCAGTACCCAAAGCAAAAGTCAGAGCCAACTATTTAAAAGGCTTACAGGAATTCGCTGGAAACAGCTTGCTCCCACTATTCTGCTTTTGTCTGAAAAGGTCGCTGAAACCTTGATTCCTCCAGTTGCAACCAAAGAGCTTTTTTTTCTTCTCAGTACAGCTCCAGGCTGTAAAAATGGCTTTGTCTAATTAAAGACTAGTTCCCTCTCTCCTCTTCTGAAAAATTAATGATTTTGACCAAATCACTGACAACGCAATAAATACTGAACCTCGCATTGCAGGGTTGCCAGCTGTTCTGGGGAACTGAAATTTCATGTCATAGGATCACAGAAATATTTCATGTCATGGAATCATAGAATGGTTTGGGTTGGAAGGGACCTTAAAGATCATCTCGTTCCAACCCCCCTGCCACGGTCAGGGACAGCTTCCACTAGATCAGGCTGCTCAAATGTCCTTCTGTGTCAGTCTGCCTGTGCCATTGAAGTTTGACAGGTTAACATGAAAACAGGTTATTTTATTGAAAGTTGAACACAATATTCTGAAGTGATCAATTTTAATAAGACTGAGAATAACACAGTTGGGAAAAAAAAAATAAATTAATTCTTTCTCTTGTCTATGATCCTCAGCTAACTTTTTGTTTCTTCTTCCAGTGTGCTGCAGCCGTTCGCCTTGCCTTAATCCAAACTGGGTTTCAGCTGGATTTCTTAAATTAAGAGTTACTCTGCTTGAAACCAATGATTTCTAAATTATTTCCTGTGTCAGTTGCTAAATAGCTCTAAACTCACTGCTGTAGCAGAGGACTGCTGGAGCATTCACTTACTCTGAGGAAACAAAACAGTCATTTTCCAATATTATTTTTCTTTACAGTTGATGAAAACACATGTAACTTGCTGAGCATCTCAGCTGTGCTCGGGTGATTGAATCAGAGCCATTACTTCTTAGTTGGTTGCAGGAAGTGAAAATATTTCCCCAGGGCTCGTGTTACGAGAAAGCAGGACTGCTGCTCTCAGGAGCTGAATAGCTTTCCTTTACCTGAATTGGCAGGCAAGTTTTTTGGGCAGTTTTGAGTGAAATCCAGATTAAAAAAGCCCAACCCTTTGTAACAAGGGTAAATTCAGACCTGATACTGTCATCCGCTACCAGTGCTATTCAGGGCTTCTCCTTCCCACGGATATTGAACCAAATAAACTAAAAGTCAGAGAGGGCATTGCTAAATCACCAGGCTCTGAATACACTATTCTTCAGCAAAAACCTGCTTAGCTGTTACAGGTTTCTGTGTCTTTAATAGGCAGCCTAAATAGCTGATGGATTCACGCTTCCCAAATGAGGCAGTTTTACCGATGGCTTTAAATCATTCCCAGTGGAAATAGAGAGTTGCATTAAATCCTATTAATTAGGCAATTTCAGCTGTCTGCAGTGCTTTTGACTCTGCTGTCGCCTTGAGACCAGGAATCCCCCATATGTCCTGCTAATGTCAGCCCTCCCTCTGCTCAAATGTGCTCACACACCTATAAGTCTGTCTTCTCCTGAATCCCAGTAGGAAATGCTTTTTCTGGTTTCATCATTATTTGCAAAACCACTGCAGGAAAAAAAAAAAAGGTTTATGATTGACAGTGATTCCATTTTAAATCAGCTCTTGTGTTAACATTTGCTACAGCACTGGGTTTGTACTATTTGAAAATGTGATTTTTTGTTGTCTATTTCGGGTTTTTGGTTTTTTTTTCCTGCTGTTGAATAGCCCAAAGGAGAGGATATTTTCCCAGCCTCTCTTTATCACCGTGGCTCTCCTGCGAGCTCCTCTGACTTGCTGTAACTCCTGCTATGAAGCACCTGACACAAATGCATCACAAACCCTTTTACTGCTCTATTGATCAGCATTGCTAAGAGCTGCAAATGCTTGTGCATCTGGCTCACATATACTGTGGGCAAAGCACAAATATAAGCTGTGAAGAGCATCCATGAATATTGGTTTGACATCGACTTCAATCTGTTTTGACTCTGTTTGTGCTCCCTCTTTGCTAGCAGTAGTGGGATGGTTGTAAAAGTGGGTTTTTGCTCACTGATGCTGTTGTGGCAGTGTGTTTCTCATGAGCAGGAAAGTATTCCACACCCATCTTGAGCTGGTCCATAGCCACTGAGGGTCAGTGGGACTTTTCCAGTGAATTCAGTGGGCTTTGGATCAGGTCCAGCAGGCACTGAGGAGGCATCTAATGAAAGAGCAACCCTGAAACCCCGTGATTTAGACAGCCACTCACCCAGCACAAATAGTAAATTACAAACAGCAGATACTGGCAGCAACAGGCACGAATAGTCTGTTGTCAGCAATTCACAGCCTGAAATATGTTGGCGTAAACAATGCATCAGATAATTCCAGCTAACCAACACATTTGTGAAAATCCAAGCCTGTTTTATGGATAATTTTCAAAAAGGCAAGTTCAGCAAGAAAAGCATTTGCGAGAAAAAGAACCTCTCCTTTTTGCTTACTGATAATTTAGAAATGTGTCTTAGGTATGAGCTGTCTTTGTGAGGCATGGGATGACCTCAGGTAGGACCTGGGTGTTGGGCAGCCCAGTTTATCCTTTTTTCTGCTTTGGTTTCACTGTAGTTTTCCTCTTAGGCTTCATTCTCGAGTAGCTTTGCTGCTGGGACTGAGTCATTTGAATCAGTGAGGATGAGAGCTGCCTGCAGCAAGTTACAGAAGAATCTTGCAGCCCTGAGTGAGCTGCCAGGAAAATAGAAGGTGAAATTTAGAGTAGGTAAATGTGAGGTTACATAGATAGAGAGGGGAGAATAAGTCCCAAATTCACATGTATAGGAAAAATCTCTGCAGTGACCCTCTCCACTCTCAGGCAAAATCTTGCCTTGGTGATAAATATTTCTATGAAAACTTCTATGCAGTGCTACATAGTGGTGAGAACACACAGGTGAAGGCTGGGAATGGTTGGGAATGGTGATGATGATTTCTCATTTGCTAGCTGCAGCTCTTCTTGTTCTGTGCTCTCCCATGGCAAAAAAAGCTGTCACGAATCCCTGGGCTCTCAGGGTGTGGGGATGGAGCTGCTGTCAGCATTCTGTGTGCAGGAGCAGATGAGCAGTGAGGACTGGTGGGGCAGAAGCAGCACCCAAAGCCAGTGAGGGTGGGGACACAGGATCAGGGAGCACAGGTAGGCTGAAATGTGTGGCACTTTTGGATTGCTTTTCCCTTATGCCACCGGGGTTTTCCCATGTAAAAGGGGGAACATTCTGTTCCCACCTTAAAGGTAGCCCAGGGAAGAGAAGTTGCTTGCAAGTCATCACAACAATGCAAAAATATGATGAGGGAAATGGTCACTCTGCCCTTGTGCAGGGCTTGGGATGTACATGTCAAATCCAGTGAGGCTGTGCAGTAAAATAAAGCCTGCAGCTATAGCCTGAACAGTGTTTTGGGAGAAAAAAAACTGCTTCAGGGCCCACTAAATGAGCTGCAAGTGCCTAATGCCTGTAGGACTGTGGGAATAGGCAGTTGTGGTGGTGTCTAGAGACAGTATCATCCTGTGTGTGCAAGGAGAAAGCAAGTACCCAAATGCAAGTAGCTCAGGAGCTCTCACACTGACATTTCCCAGCTTCTGGCTTTGCAACTGCAGCAATGCCCCCTTTAATACATACCCTGAAGTTTGCACTGGGGGGGGCAGTTTGCCACTGTGAAGTTTTCAGTGTGCATGGCAGCCAGGACACGGCAGGTGTGGAGCAGGTCAGGAGCACCCCATCCCTTGCAGGTGATGAGGAGAGATCAGAGAAAACAGCCCCTGTGGTGCAGGGTGCCTGAGCACACCAGGGGTTAACAGGCTACGCCCTCCCGCAGGCACCAGCTCCTGCAGACACTGGCTTTGTTCCTCCTCATCCCATTCCCTCAGCCCCTATAAAAATCTGTCTTCCCACCTCCCTCATGGGGAATCTTGCTGTTCCTGTTGTTGAGCCGTGCTTTGTATTAATGCTGCAAAGCGAGAGTGGCCGTTGCTTCTAATTTAATTAGTGTCATCCCCAGGAACTGAAAGCGTGACAGAGGGAATTAGAGGCAGCAGTATGAAAATGATGCATGGGTGTGGGTTGAGGTTTAACCACCTTCATGCCAGCATGATTTGTAGATGATGCACACAGGGTACAGCTTTCTGAACATGTGGAAATCACTACATGAGGTTATTCAGTCTCTGCCTTGGTGTTTTACAAATTTTATGGCGGCTACTCCTAAAAGAGAAAATGAAATCTAAATCTGCCTACCAACTTTCCCTCTCAATTTCTGTCCAGCAGAATTTTTTTCTTAATGAAAAGTTTCCTTAGGATGAAACTCCTCCAATTGTTTGTATTAAAAAAAAAAAAAAAAAAAAAAAAATGCTTTTTTATTGGATATTAGATTTGTTTCAAGGATTAGCTCAGTTGGTTAGAGCATGGTTCTAATAACACTGAGTAGCAGGACTGACCCCTGTACAAGCCATTCACTTCATAGTTGGACTCAGTGATCCTCGTGGGTCCCTTCCAACTCAGAATATTCTGTGAGAACAGAATAGAATATTGGATGCTCAGCCTGAGTTGGATTGTGAGGGAGGCTGTGAGATTGCCATCACTGGAAGTTTTTATTCACAGGCTGGGAAAACATTGGCCGGGAATGTTAGTAACTATCAGGATCATTTATGGCTATTTTAAGATAGACCAGCAGCTGGAAGCCTTGTCTGACAGATTGTGCTACTATGTTGCCCAAAGGTATAAAAAGAGACAGTCCCAAAGAGCTCGCAAGCGAAGCCAAGTCTGGTGCACAGACCAAATTTAAAATCAGCAGGGGGTGAGTGCAGCTTTGCAGAAAACTTGATGCATGCAGGCACTTGTCTCTTACTGGGCCTCGTTTTTGTGTCTTTGCTTTAGGTGTCACAGCCTCACCTCACCTCTTCGACTACGGCTCCACTGCCAACGGGGGCGACAACTCCTTCTACACCTCTCTGATCTCCGATGTCCACTACACCACCCCGCGGGACTCCACCTATTACACGGGCATTTACCAGCAGGAAAACAGCCCCATTCCCTGCTCAGGCAGCACAGAGGGCTTTAACACTCTGGGGCATCCTGTTCAAGATGTGACTGGGTTTGAGTCCCGTGGCTTGTTTAGCTCAGATTCGGGGATAGAGATGACTCCTGCAGAGTCTACTGAAGTCGATAAAACCTTAGCGGATCCCATGAAAGTAGAAGGTTATAAGTACATGGACATGAGCAGATCAGAAGAAATAAAATACCAAGACAAGCATGACTCTGACTCAGAAGATGAGAGCCCAGGCCTTATTGAGAAGTACCGGGGAATACCCGCCGGGTCCACCCACACCGCCGAACCTCAGCGGACGGCGCCGGAGGGCACGAAGGCAGCCAAAGAGCGAGACCCTCTCGAAGACAGAAGGTCTGGAGATCAGCACAGTGCCTCTGTGGTTGCAGCCCCCGTCAAGATCACGCTCACCGAGACAGAAAGCGCCAGGGAAGGTGCCAGCAAGGAGCCCAGCCCCACTCATCCAGAGACAGAGACTGGTCTGAAGCCGAGCCGTGAGGTGGTACCAACGGTGACAGTGTCAGAGCCAGAAGATGAGAGCCCAGGGTCTGTCACACCACCATCCTCTGGCACAGGTAATGCTGATGCTGGGGCAGGGCACTGGTTTTTTTGCTATTCAGAAAGTGGTTGCAGTTGTAACCCTGCATGTTGGCGAATTACTGTGGGTTTGTGGTGGGTGTAAGGGCGTGTGAGAGGACATTAATGGGACTCCACGTCTGGAGATGTTTCTGCTCTGCTTGGGCGTCACTTTGTGTTGCTGAACTGAAGGGAAATGCAGTGTTACCCGTCACCAACACACTGCTCAGGATGAGCTGCCCTTGCTGTGTGGAAAGAGATCCAAGATTGCTGACCCTGGTCTCCCCAGGGATCTCTCCTCAAAGGGGAGTTGTGTACTGGTGTGTACCTCTGGGGGTGTCTTCATCTGGGCAACATTTTGAGCCAGATCCTGGTGATTTAGGGATCTCTTTGGTCACCCTGGCTATCCAGACTCCCCAAGGGAAATGAGGTGTGTGGGATCAGGGCAGTGCAGCTGTCTGGGTTCATTTTTTAAAAATTTTAACTGCTGACTTAACACCTCTTTGCTCTTGCACAGAGTAAGGTTACACTATTAAACATAAGTGCTGTTTTCATATGAAAGTGCTGCTTTTATAAAGTGCTGAGGAGGGAAATGCTGTCACCTCATTTACAAAGGGGACTGGAGGAACAAAGGGCCAGTCTCTTTTAAAGGCTCATGATTTCTGTTGGAGGGGCATCAAAATCCCATGTTTACACATTCTCTAATTGTCTGGTTATACGGCAGTAGTACATAATATCTATTCCTCATTTGCCCTATTATACACTGATAAAATATGAAGTAGTATAATATTTTAAAGCGTAATAAAGTTCTGTGACAAGAAGCAGAGTTTTCAAATTGGATCAAAATCCTGTGACAGTCAACACTTGACATTTGACAGCAAACATTCCCAAGCTGAAATTTCCATCGCTTTGATGGCATTTAGAACCATTTAAAAAACTCAACTAGAATTCACTTAAATTGGCAGTCTGAGATTTCCACCCAGAGAGGAAATCCCTACCCTCAGAGAATTACTTAGTTCCTATCCAAACCTGAGTGTGCCTCTGTACATTTTCACACACAAAAAGGAGATAGAAAGACCCATCACAGCTGTGAGTTTATCCTGCCTGTATCAGCCAGAAACTTTAGACAATGAATAGATTATAGAGTCCCATTTTTCTTTTATTTGACTGGATGACATCACATGCTACTCCTGAGACATGCCATTTTTTATCAGTTTTTTTGTCATTGTTTGTTTTTTGCACTTCAAGGTAATTAAGGACTTCAGACACTGACTATTATTTATTCAGTTTTTGGCAACCCTTCAAGGCTGCCTTTGGGACACTTGATAACTGTATCCAGGCAAAATAGCTGAACAGTCCGTGGCAGAGCCTCAGAGCTGCTCCTTTCTGGGAGGCACTGGTGTGGCCGGCGTAACTGACAGCATGGAAATGTTCCTCTCCATGGGCAAAGATCCCCAGCACCGCCCAAACAGCCCTGGGAAGTCCCACTGCCTCACACTGGGATGCTGGAAAGCCAGAAGCACTGTTTATCCATCTCATTAAGGAAAGAAGCAGGCATCTTCTTCTAAGGGCTGGCTCCCAAGGGGTGTTTCCCCTGGATTTCCCCCCTTTCCCACAGCCTGGGATGTGCTGCTCCCAGACTCCGCGTTCAAAAGCGAGGGAGAAAATTAAAAACCTGCCCTCGCTGTTTCCACCCAGTGACCCAGCAAAGCCGCCGCTCCTAGGTGCCCCTCAAGCATCCTGGCAAAGCCCCCGGCTGCCCCCTGCTTGGATCAAGACTTCTGAAAACATTTTGCTTTTAATTGCTGGCCGTCATCTTTCTGGGGAAGGAAGGACGCGGCTCTTGTTCCTGCGCCGTGCTGGCGCTGAAAGGCCGCGGCTATTTATACGTTTGCCCGTGCCAGCAGCAAATGTGACACCCTGCTGCTGGCCACAAAGGGCTGTTTGATTCACAAGGCAAATGCCACGGCTGAGAGTTCCAGACTGCCAGCACAGGCAGGAGCGGGGTGAAGCCCAGGGACAGGCGCGTTGCTGCGCTACGAGGGCTGGAAGTCACATGTCTGTTTGGACGTGTGCCGGATTAAGTCATTGCTCGGGGAGAAAACGCGATGCAGGAGAGCAGCGCGGCTCATGCGGCTTCCTGCAGCCAGAGGAGAAGGATGCACAGGCTCCCGGTGCAACAGAAGCTTCCCAGCATCCAGACAGGAGCGCGTTGTCACGGCCCCGACACACCTTCATCCTGTCCATGGCCATGCTCTGGGATGCAGAAGGACTTTTTCACGCAAGAGGGATATGCCATCAATACATGCCTAAAATTATTGATGGCATGTATTGGCCGATACACAAACCCAAATTGCTTGGAGGGGCGTGAGGATGTTGTTTTTCTTACCTGTCTCCCAGTAAGACGTGATGGCACCAGTGTGCCATCATCAAAACCTCCCCCTTTCCCTGAATCATCTTGAGGAAGGCACAGGATTAGGAAGAAATCAACTGTATTACTGCCATGTGAAGTTAAGTTAATAATAGTTTTCATAGAATCATAGTATATTCTGAGTTGGAAGGGAACTGCAAGGATCATTGAGTCCAACTCCTGCCCCTGCACAGGACAGCCCCAAGAATCACACCATGTGCCCAAGAATGTTGTCCAAAATCTTGAACTCTGTCAGTCTTGGTGCTGTTTTATCCCAGGTCAGATCTAATAGAATCTCTTTCCCACCCTCTGTTTTAAAGGAACTTCCAGATGTGGCCAGGGCAGCTGGATGGGTTTAGGGGGTCAGTGCCAGTGGCTGCAAAGCAGGGCTGGGCTGAAGGCAAATATCCTCTAGGAGCCAGGGACAGGTCAGCTCAGGGCTCTCCACTTGCAACCAAGGGGCTGGAAACCTTCCTCCGCTCTGCTGTGGGACTCAGTTATGTGGATGCAGGCAGTGTCCTCCTCTTCACCTCCTCTTCACCAGCATCTGCAGGAGAAAACTTGTGGGTCTATTCTCCTGATGGCTTTCTTGACCCCCCACAACCTGCAGTGCCACTTGGTGAGCACTGTCACATCAATAATGACTTAAAATCAGGGAATGAGCACTCAGGAGTCCATGGGGCAAATTTCCACACGTGCTTGATGGGTGCTTCAGCCTCACGGGGGAAATTCAGCCTTTTTGCCCCCACAAAGAGAGGGACTTGTGTGTGGATGGCAGGGAACTCTGGGTCAGGGAAGTGCAAGGTGGAAATGGGTGATCAGGAGGTGGCTGTGGCCAGGTGACAGCGGGGAATGGGTGTAAAACTGCTGCCATGGTCCTGCTGGGCACAGACAGGCTCAGGTGGCCTGTCTGCCCTTACAGCCGATGCAACAGATGCAGTCTGGGCTCTGGGGCTGGCTGATGCTCTGTGAATGACCAAGGGTAGCCTGATCCCCAATGGAGTAACTCAAGACAGCTGCTGATGCACCTCGTGCTGCCTCTGTCATTGCTGGCAAAGTGAACACTTTACAGGCAAATTCAGTTCTTTTCTCACTTCATTACAGAATCTCACATGGTAAAGGGATATACAGGGAGGTAGAACAGCTGAGAAGTCTGGTGCTTGGCTCCCTTCTAGGACAGGACGCGGGCTCCTTGCTAATCCCGGGTGACCAAACAGACCTTTCACCTGCTCATTTTCACCCTCTGATCATATCTTCTTCCAGAGTGAGCCAGAAAATGCAGACTAGGTCTTTAGTTTTCTTTGTTTTGAATTTTGGGTGACAAGTTAGTAGTTATCTTGGTTAATGTAGTTCACAATTTTATTAAGAATTACAGTAAAAAAAATAGCTTCATTCTTGGATCCAACTAAGCTAAAAAGAGAGAATTCACCACCCACACCCTGGGAAAAAACAAATAAAACAAAATAAACCCCAAAAACCCAAACAACAACAACAACAGAAAAAAAACACAAACAAACAAAAAAGCCACCAAGACCAAAAGCAAACCACAACCAAGAAAAGTTTTTAACCTGGAACTTTCCACACCTGAAAGTTAAAGTTTGACAAAACTATTAGTAACTACACATGGTTTGTTAGGATCAACAGTGTCAGGAACCCATGAGCCCTGTGTGTGTTTGTCCCCAGAGCAGACCTGTATCAGTAATCCCCAGAACAGAAAATGTGATGCTTTCATATGTGCCATGATGTTCCTCATGACTGATTTTCCTGGTGAAAACCACATTGCTGAGCCACTGGTCAAGCAGTGACCAGCACTGCCGTGTACCTCAGCTTTTTCCTCAGTAAATGATGCTAATGATACTTCTTTAATACAGAGTACATGCATGGGAAAAGCTCTATAAGGACAAATTGTTATTATTCTTAGTCATCCCAGATGGGGAGACTTTGTGCCTGTGTCACCAGCCCTGCTAGAGGGAAACACGCTGGTGTGAAATCTATTGTGTTTGTTCCCTAAGCAGCCAGAAAACATGATTTTTAAATTTTCTTCTTTCTCCCTCCCCCCCACTTTTTTTTCCTGTGTGGCAGAACCGTCCGGCTCAGAGTCGCAGGGCAAAGGCAGCCTGTCGGAGGATGAGCTCATCAGTGCCATCAAAGAAGCAAAGAGCTTTTCCTTTGAGACCCCAGAGGCGCAGCGGTCTCCAGCCCTTCCCGCCGAGAAGAAAGACCAGCGGGCCAAACCCGGGCGCCCCGCCGGCTCCTCACACGCGGATAACGAGGCCAGCAGCGCCGAGTCGGGGGACTCGGAGATCGAGCTGGTCTCGGAGGACCCGCTGGCTGCCGAGGAGGTACTGCACTCCAACTACATGACCTTCAGCCACATTGGAGGGCCCCCTCCATCGCCCGCCTCCCCCTCCATCCAGTACAGCATCCTGCGGGAGGAGCGGGAGGCTGAGCTCGACAGCGAGCTCATCATCGAGTCCTGCGACGCCTCCTCGGCCTCCGAAGAGAGCCCAAAGAGGGAGCAGGACTCCCCTCTGATGAAGCCCAAGGTCATGGACATTATCAAGGAAGAGAACAGCTCGCGCACCGACGCCTCAGACTATGAAGCCAATAAAATGACAGAGAGCAGGATGAACAGGGAAAACCTGGCAGAGTCCTCGTCCTACCTGAAAAGCTCCTTTGTTGCACCAAAAATCAGTGCTGAGCCCCCGACCTCTGCCGTCAGCACCGAGGAGCTGAAGGAAAGAGTAATCCTGAAGAAACCCATCGAAGAAACTGTTGTTAACCAAAGTAAAGTGTCTTCCAAGGACTTTGGCAAAAGAAGTCCCTTGGCTTCGTTCCTACTGCCATTTTTAAATAAGCAGAAAGGTAAAATGCAGATGTTTACGTTGGTTTTTGCAGTGCTGGTGAGAAGGGGGAGGAGGGAGAAGTGCCTGTTCCTTGGAGGGGAGATGTTACTAGTGCTGAGCAGGGGGAATTGCTGGTACTGGATATCCTCACCTGGAAGCTGGGCATGCCTGTAACAAACACATCATCCCTGACCCGACCATTTTCTTAGGGGAAAAAAAAAAGGTATCAGCAACAATAATTTTTAGGCTTAAGAAAATAGATACAGGATCATGCAGGAACCACAGTAGGATAAGGCTGATTCATGCATCAGACGTCTGAAGGATAAAGAAGACCAAATCCTGCCTTGTCCCAGGGAAGGAGTGCAGTGAGAGAGGTGGCCCTGCACCTCTCAGAAATGTGAGGATAATAATTTTCAGGATACAATTAGGAAAAGAGAAAGATTTGGAGGAGGAGAGGAGTTGGATTTGGTGGGTCTGGGTTCTGGAGGTGTTCAAGGCCAGCTTGGATGGGACTTTGAGCAACCTGGTCTAGTGGAAGGTGTTCTTGCCCATAGAAAGGGATTTGGAACTAGATATTTAAGGTCCCTTCTGACCCAAACCATTCAGTGATTCTATGACTCTGAAGTTGGTGACAACGCCAGGGGTCCCTGCAGCCTGTAAAGGGCTTAGTTCACAAAGCACACAAGAGAAAAAGGTACTTTATTCTTTGCAAGATGTCAGCTTTAAATTGCCAGGACCTCTGTGTGCCTCTGGCTGTCTAGGCTGGTGTGGAAGGGAGGGACACTGGGCTGCCCCACGCCTACCCCTCTGTTTTCTCCCCAGTTGGGCTGGAGGGCAGTGACTACTCATGGCTCTTGTCGGGTGTTGTTTTGGCAACTTAGAGAGCTGCTGCTTCCTTGCAACAGCTGGATAGGGGTTGGAGGAGGGGGAGAATCCCACACCCACTTCTTAAAGATCATCTTTTTCCTCTGTCTGCCTCTGTGAAGAGGTTGCCCACACAATGGCCCAGAGATGTGGCAGGAATGTGGAAGTGGCACACTTAAAACCGATTTACCTATTGCTGTGAACTCAAGCGTGCAAGTCTAGTGAGGAAAGAGCCTGAACTGGCACGATGTGCTGAGGGCTGCAAGATTTGCAGCACAACAAAATATGTTAATACTGACTCTTAGCGGTAATGAACTAATGACATTAATAGGCTGAACAAGAAACATATGATTATTGCTTGTAAGTGTGTTTTCCTGCCAGATTCTCAGAGCTTGCCATGTCACACTGTGCATCTCATCTCCTTCACAGATAGGATGAGCTCTGACCGTTTCTTTCCCCCTTCCCAAATTCCCTTCTTTTCTGGATTAGACGAGGCCCTGCCCAAACCACAGCAGCTGTAGGGCTGATTAAATTTACCTTAAACACCGCTCCTGCAGTGTCTAGCATCGGGTCTCTGCAACCACCATGCGTTGTGTGTTGTTTTGGGCAGACAACGAGCAATTTGGTCTTGGTTTGGGGAAAATAGCTGGAGACTATCACAGGGGCAGCTGGTGGCCTGTCCCTCAATTTTGAGATTTCAGGCTCTGTTACAATTTTCAGTTCCCCCTAATTGTATTCAGATTTTTTTGGCCTAACTTCCATGTCTCTTCTAATTTCTGTCATTGCCCAAAACCGATGATAACAGAGACTTGCTCTCATGTGGTGGTCAGGGAAAATCCACGTGCATGAGCAGTGTTTCTCCTTGTGCCACGGTGTGTCTGTGTTTCCTATCTTTATTCCCACAGGACAGTCAGTGGTGGCAGGAACTTTTCCTCACAAGACAGCTAATTGCTACTTGGCAGTGCAAAGAAGACTGATTTCAATACATGCTTTTGTCCCTTGAGACACACCAGTGCCTAAGGCAAGGAAAACAAAAACATAAAGCCTCTTGAGGGCATTGCTGCTAAAACCTGTGTATCTCTTTTTAAAGCTGATTTCAAGGTATGGGGAGGTGTGGTCAAGATAAGAAAACGTGGATGATAGTGGGTCTGGTTTATGCTGCTTTCCAGTCACAGGTATTTGCTGAGTGAGTTTCTGTGTCTGCTGGGGGGTAGTTAAATTTTTATGTTGAAGGTAAAGTATGGGTTTCTCCTTCTGGGAGGACCTGGGAAAGGAGGGCTTGCTTTACGACACTCACTCAGAGAATTCACATGAAATCTTTCAGCGGTTTATCAGTTATCAGAGGTGAACTGCAGGGTGTGTGAAGAGGCTTGGTGGAACCAGAGCGTCCCTCATGGATCCTCCCAAGATCCATCAGCCTGGAGCTGCATTGGCTGGCAGGGAAATGATGTGGCAGAGCACATCCAAGTGGACAGGGACAGCTTTCATAACATCAGCTTGAGGTCCTGGCAGAGCTTTACATCATGGCATCACACATGTATCACACACCAACTCAGAGGCACCCAGCAGGCATTTGGCACCGGCCACACTCGGCCCAAGTGATGAGAACAGAGGGAGATGAGGCAGTGCCACTCAGCAGAGGTGCAGCAGAGTGATGTCATGGGGCAGGAACAGTGTCATCATTCATTAAGAGAATTAAATTATAGTTATCTGTCATTAAAAGAATACTAACAAGATGTGACTATGTACTTGTTAAAAATAGAAAACAGAAAAACCTTCACTGTTTCCTGTTACCTCCTTGTTACACATCGTGTTGGAAATGTTACACTACCACTGCACATCCTTCTTAAGGCAAGGTTTTAGAGATGTTCATGGAGCCCAGGTGGGGACTGATCCCCTATGGCCACAGCAAGTCAGTGCCAGCCCAGCACTTCTGGAGATTCATTAGGAAATTGATGGATCAAATGAAGCTATTCAACATGCCTGGCTGTGTTTTTGACACCCTGCTATAGATCTTTGTGTGGCCTCTGGCCAGGTATATGTAATTTAAAAACAGTCAGCCAACAGTTTCACATGGAAACATTAACTATTTCATTGTTGGTACTGTAATCACACCAAGTACTTTTTCACTCCTACCCATGGCATTAAATATACTTTTCATGGGTCATCAGAAGTGTTTGCCCTGGGCTGGCAAGACAAAAATTGGTTTTGAGTGCTGGAACTACATGGAGAAGCTGTGCAAAGGAAAAGCCCAGGCTACAACCTGGCCCCAGGAACAGTCTTGCTGATTGTGTTGCTGCCAGACTGAGGCTCCCTGCTTTGGAGACCTTTCTGATGTGTCTGCCAGACGTGCTGAAACCACGGCCATCCCCCTAAAAAACAAGGTGGAGCACAGCAAGTGCACGTGTGGTTTGCGCAGTGATAACTCAATGTCTCTGCTTAACGTCTATTGCCATCCAGTGGCGATAACAAAAATGGGCAGTGACTTCCCACCTCCATTTTACTGGGGCTGTCATGATTTCACGGCGTGGAGCTCTTCCCATGCCATGAACTGCCAAGCAGCCTCTCCCACTTTTCCACGTGGTGGGAACGATTGCCGTGCTTGGTGCAACACAGGCTTGGCTTTGGCCGGAGTTGTGCAGTTGCTACCTGTGTTAGTGCTGCCAACTCCTTTTCCTCCTGCAGAGCACAGAGGGGAAGGCAGGGCTGTGGCCAAACATCTGCTGTTTGGCTGTTGCTGCCCTCACACCACTCCTGGCATCTCCTCCCAGAGGTGGACGCAGCCCTTACGCAACAGGGCTTAGAGCACATCTGGCTGTGGCTCCGCAGGAAGGGAGGGTGCCAGCTCAGTTTCTTTTCCATTTTTGCTTTATTGTCTGCTGGGCTTCCACGTGGCTTGGACATACAGGAAATTTCAGAAAAGACCTGCTGTCCTGGAAATACAGATCCTTTGGCCTGGGGAAGTTTGCAAGAAGCCCAGAAGAAGCCTGGACCAAGGCAAGCTGGGAAGGAGCTTCTTGGCTGAGTCCCTTCCTATCTTCTCTTGCAGTGCCTGTCGGTTCCTCTTTGACAGGGTAGCCTGGCTGGCGTCCCACAGCCTGTGGACCTGGTCCTGGGCAGAGATTTCCCTTATGCTGGAGCATCATGTCTCTCCCCAGCCTCTCCTTCAGTGACAGGATTATATTTCTTGCCTTGATCCATTAATGAAATGTGCAGTAGCTTGTTACCTTTCAGATCAGAAGTCTGAGCCCAGGTTATTAAAAAAAAAAAAAAAAGAGATGTGGACATTCATAGTAATGTTTCCTTTATTTTTCTTTTTATTTTATGGCAACATTTCACTTAGAAAGAGGAAAGTACAGGCCTGGGGCTGCTGAGCTGTCTGTCACTCACATGTGAGATGGCACAACTGTCAGGACCCAGTCTCCAGGCTAGGATCCTGCTGAAAACACAGTCAAATAAAATTAATTATTTCAAGTGCACTATTCTGCAGCACAGTCCTATGCCACCCTGCTATGAGGCATTCTGATTTTGATGCATTACTCTGGCTAATCTCATACAAGAGCATGTCTTTAAAACACACCCTTGGAGGCAGTTGTGGCTCTGAGCACCCATGAGGGACACCAAGGTTCAGGGCCACCCATTTTTATGTGGCAGCCTGGTGCCTCTCAGGTAGTGTCACAAGCTACAGTCAGGATCACTTCTGATTTTGGAGTGACACTGGTGAATTCTCTGGGTTGAAGAATGTGTTTTCCCTCCCCCCTGGTGCCTCTCGTGCTGTGCCATCACCCAATGGACAAACACTAAGCAGTGTGGGCTTTTTCCCTTTGCTCTCTCACTGTGTTCCCCCATTTGGTGCCACAGGCAAACTGATTTTGCACAGTTTCTCAAGGAGATGGTTTTCCAGCAGAGATCCAGGAAAGATCTTAAGTTATTGGGAATGATTTTTATTCAGCTAAACATCGTCTGCGTTGCGATAGCACGTCCCTGCTGCTGGTGCAGTTGCTAGTGAGGCATTTTTCTGTGGGAAGGGGGTGTTTGGTTGGGTGATTTAGCAATCTGAGGCTCATTTCTCATCTGCATGCTCTCACCAGGCTGGCTCTGCAATCAGCAGCAAGCCAGGCCAAGGCTTAAGCATACGGCAATGTTAGTTTAATATTTTAGTGCCATCTGCTGTAAGTGCCTCCACACTCTGGCCCATCTGTTTTGCGTGCTTCAGTTTGCTTTTTATGGGGCTCCGGTAGCTTTGCATCCTTTGGAAAGTCCCCGCTTGGAAAAGGTGTACGGGAGAGGGATGTCCTGCCTGGGGGTGGAGCGTCTGCACCTTGTGATGCTGTAGGAGGAGTGGGATAAGATCTGTCCAGAGAAGTAAACATGTGAATCTAGTTCTGGCCTTCCCATGAAATCTTGGAGTAGATTGGTGAACCTCTGCGGACTTGCCTCCCACAAGGAACGATTCAGGTGGAAAGGGACATGGGGAGGTCTCTGGTACAACCCCTTGCTCTCAAAGCAGTTTGGTCAGGTTGCTCGGGGTCTTGTTTGCCTGTCCATCTTCTCAGCAAAGGCAGAGGTTTTGGGATGGCTGAGAGCTGGAGCCTGAAAATCTGGGTCAGTCGCGTGATGATGCCTCAGCACCGTTAGCTGCAGGCACAGCACAGAGCAGGGGAAAGAACAGATACCACTCAGTGTAGCTTCAGACAGAGTGGGCTGGCAGGAACTTCACAAGGTCCTGAGAGCCCATCTCCTGGCCCCCAGCCAGGATTCCTGGTAGAGCACTCTTGACAGATGCTTGTGACTCATTTGGAAAGGCCTCTGTTGGCAGATCCACTCCCAGTTCCCAGGTCTCTATCAAAAACAGTTGGCTGTTCTTCCATCCTTCTTTACTTTAGGCTAAGAAATTCTAGGTTCTTAATTTTTTCCCCCCTATGTGGTCATGTTTTTGAGCTTTCTGAACTGTCTTGTTGTTCCCTCTGTTCTTTTCTACCATCAGTTGAATCCTTGGCGGTTACTTTCACGGAGATCATCCTGATGTTGATGATGGATTAGTGCCTGCCCTACAGGCTGGGACTGGGCTTCTAGAGCCCATTGCAGCAGCACAACATTATCCTGGAGAAAAAGAGGCTCAGGGGGTACCCTGTAATTCTCCTTGAAAAGAGGTTGTATCCAGGTGGGGGTCAGTCTTTCCTCACAAGAGGAAATGGCCTCAAGTTGTGCCAAGGAAGGTTTGGGATGGTTATGAGAGAAAATTTGTTCACAGGAAGGGTGCTCAGGGAAGTGGTGGGTTAACCATCCCTAGAAGTGTTCAAAAGATGTGTGGATGCATTTGGGCACATGATTTAGTGGTGAACATGGTGATGCTGCATTAATGGTTGGACTCAGAGATCTTTCCCAACCTTAATGATTTTTGTGGTTCTGTGATATTGAGTTCCATTGCTGCAAGAGGAATCTCTTCCATATAATTTGGAAATGTCTATTCAGATTTATGCAACAGGATATGCTGATCCAAGTTTCCCTACTTGGAGTCATCTGACTCTTAATTTTCTGCAAGAGAATAGCAATGGAGGAAATTTGGAGAGTTGGAGAAGCCTAGTGGGAAAATGAAGTTAACTATGATAATTTCATGTATTTTTGAGAAATTGAGAACTTGAATGTGTTAGATATTAGCTGTTTTCCAAGAACCAGGAACAGGTATTACAACCTAAAGTTTGGGCAAAAATGATTAATTAGGTATTTATTGGCTAGATTGATCAAAATGGCCAATAAAGAGTAAGAAAAGAGTTTTAAATGCAAATGTCTGAGGCACACAGAGCTGCAGCAGAGTGAGGGGTGACTGTCTTTCAGAGAACAGTTATGTACCAGGGATTCACCTTTCCATGGTACATTCTTGGTATTTTGGGAGGTTTAGCAGTAGGTGGTAGACTGAGAGGTCTTGGTTTCCATCTGCTTTGCCATTCAGCTTTCACTCCATTCAAGGAATTTAAAAAATAAATCTGAGCACATGATAGGACATAAACAGCGAGCTGTGATGACACGGGCTCTGCAGACACACTCACATGGTCTCACTGCAGAGACTTCTGAACAACTGAGGCAGTGGGGAGATGTCATCTCCAGCCACCAGGACTGGAGGAGTTTCCTCATCCCAGCAGCAACTCGTGGGGATGTTCTTCTGCCCATGGAGGAGGAGAGGGAACTTCACAGCTGCTTATTTCTGCCTTTGAACCAGCCCGTGGCTCACCTCCCCACATTTCTGGCCAGCTCATACAATTCAGCTGCCACCTGACAGCTTTTTATACCCATCAAACTACGATAACTCCACCAGAGCTGAGCTGGAGAAATCTGGAGATGTGCAGATCTTGGTGGTGGAAATGAATAGTGTGCACACCAGCAGGTTTGTGTTGTACATGATCTCTCTTCACTCCTCTCAGACCCCTTCTTTTCAGGAATGGAAGAGTGAGTTTGGCCCTTTCTGGCCTCAGGAGTGGTTGCAGAGAGGACAAGAAGAGCTGATGGATAGTCAGATGCTGACTGTGGAGTTCTTTCTGGAGTCTTGGTTTGGAGGAGCACAGCAGGGTCTCCTAAATGAGGAGTGGTCACTTAGAGGAGATGCATGAACCCTGGAAAGGATCAGAACAAAGCAAAGAACAGGGGATTTTCTCCCCAGATAATGGTTTGCCTGGGCAGTGGCTGGGATTACTGCAGTGGTGATTACTGCAATAATCCCTCTAGCAGTTAGAACCATGTACATTTACCAGAGCATGACCTTGATATGACCTTCAGAAATGCCTCAGTAAATCTCACCCCTTCATTTCACAACCTGTGTTATCCATAACCTGAGTATTTGGCCCAGTTCACCTCTAGCATCTGTTTCCTCCCCTGATTTTTGTCTCTTTTCATGAAAATTACTCCCCATGTATTGGGTAAGGTCAAACTTCTAATGCATATGTGTCAAACTGCCTTAACCACAGTGACTGGATGCTTAGAGGTGCTTTTAAAATCGGGCACAGCTTAATGTAGGAGGATCATATGTCTTCTCTTGGGACTGCTCTCTACTCCACTGCCTGTATGTGTTAAGTACTGAGCTATAAAAAATTACAGGCTTTATACTGCTGTTTTCATCCGTCTTCCCTTTCAGAGCAAGGCGCTGCCTCTGATGAGCTGTCATCAGTCATGGCACTCAAACAAAAGTGTACAAACCTTTCTGATAAATATGACACAGGGTGGTGTTTATAAAACCTTTCTGCCAAGTCAAGATTACGCAGTGACCAGTAAAAAACAATCAAAACCCCCCCAAAAAGCCACTTGTTTAACTCTCTGCAGGCGCCTGATGGTTACGTCTAGTGTTTAAATATCAAAGCCATGACTGGCAAAATCTAAGCCAAGCACAGCAAGTTGTGGGTATCTTACACACAAACAGGTACCTGCTGACAAGAGGTATGGAGAAGCAAGATGTGTTGTGTGCTAAGACCTGTCTCTGGGAGCCCACTGCTTGCTCTGCCCATGCCCATATCTATATCCATATCTATATCCATGTCTATATCAATGTCTATGTCCATGCCCTGCCAAGACAAGCACCCAAGGCTGGCTCAGTTCTGCTCCTGGGGAAGGCTGCAAGGAGAGAACAGCTCCCTTCAGGAGTCATTTTTCTGTTTATTCAGACACACCTCAAGTGCAAAATCACATTTCAAAAGCCCAAATCTTGACACTGTGTCCCTTTCGGTGCCTCTGGGTGTCAGCGATCCATGACTCAGCTTTCAGACGAGGCTGTGACACTGACAAGCTGATGGTGGCCAGATTTTGCAGAGGCCTTGATGTAGCAATGCTTTGCCTGGATACTCCAGCAGACCTCAGAGATTTGTTACTGACAGAAATTTAACATCTCTGAGCCAGCAATGACGGCTTTTCTGTGTCTGACACAATATATGGTAAGGATGGATGTTTATTCTGGATATACAGAAAAATGAAAGGAAAAAAACCCAAGCTGCATATAATAAAGTAGAGAAGTTATATGACCTATAAGACCTTTTTGTAAATTATATTAAAGGTCTTTCATAGAATCACAGAATACTTTGCTTTGGAAGGGACCTTTAAGATCATCTAGTTCCAATCCTCTGCTATGAGCAGGGATACCTTCCATTAGATCAGGTTGCTCCAAGCCCCATCCAACTTGGACTTGAACACTTCCAGAGATGAGACATCCACACCAATTCAAGGTTTTAGCTCAGAAGATACTTAGGGAAGTTTGTATACTAAACTACAGATTAGGTGAAGGAAAAAAATCAAAACATTTTGCTTTTATTAACACAGAATATTTTGCTTGTCAATGCAGTCCTCTCGTAAATGTAGTACTTTGCAGGGAACTTCTTGAACGTTTTGTTTTTTGATCAAGAAATGCTGTTTCTGAACCTCTGCAATGCTTTATGAGCTGGGAATCATGTGTTTTCACCAGTTTCATTGATTAATTCAAATGAAGAATTCGGACTCATTTCAGGGCTGATTTAAATTAATGATTAAGCTCTGGTGGTACATCTCTAGGTCTCAAGACAAGGTGGAATACAAACTTCTGAACGTGTCTACCTGTTTCAGGATGGCTCTAGTACTTCAGATGTTAAGTGGATTAAGGACTTCCCTAAGTATTGCTATTTGTGTCTTATAGATAGCATGAGGTTAGAAAGAATGTATTTGACTGTAGGGAAGGGTGGGCGTGCGATAGGTTTCCTTTGGGAATAAAACCTGGAGGTGGGTATTGATTTTACTGGTGTTTTTCCTTAGCTTCTGAGTGCGCTGCTGATTGGGACATAATAGCAATATTGACTGAAAAGAGAACTTAGTTTTTTCTTGGGAGGCTGCTGAGTTCATGTCAGTTCACAACAATGTAGAAAATATGGGATATGCAATGGTCTAACAATCCAAAGGTCTTGAATCCCCCTATGAAGAAAATGTCTCATGTTCTTGTCACTTTCATTCTCAATCTTACCTTGGTTACCACTTTTCTTTGTTCTATTCCTCTGCAGTGTATTTTTTTCTAGCTCTCTTGACCTTTACCCAGTCTGGGTAATTTAGTCTGCTATTTCTTTCCAGAGAGGTACCACAGATACCCTCTCTTCCCCCTCTGGCTCAGTGGTTGCATGGGAGCTGTAGCAGTGAGAGGTCATTCTGGTGTTCTGCATTTGCAGCATTTTATTTGTGTGTGAGGAATACAAACAGGTATGGACAAAAAACTAACGCTGCAAGACAGGTTGGTTTGGATGCCAGTAATCTTCTGCCTCCGCCACAGGTCTGCCAGACACAATCCTGCCTGTGGTGGGGATGTTTGGGGATGCCAAGGTTGCTTAAATCAGCTGTAGCAACGAAAGTGAAGGTTTGTCGTTTTGGTAGTGATGATAGATTTCACAAGCACTTTGAGTCAGGGAGGCTCCGGCTGAGCATCATTTATGAAAATTTGGCATACAAAGGTCCTTGTGCTTCTGAAATAGGTGTTTCTCCGTTCAAGAGGGCTGAGCTTTTGTTTCCTGCTTGTTCAGGGCTCAGAGGGCACAAAGCATGACTGATTTCAGGCTACCTTACACAGCAGTGAATATTTGGTGGGGAAAAAGCCCTGCTAGTTGGGTTGCTTCTCTTAACCTTAAACCTCATTTTGGGGTTTATCTTCCTTGCAGCTTCAACTTAACTCACAGATCTGTGCATGGAAAGCGCTTTGGTGTTGCTTTCTCAGAGAAACCCTTTCCCAGTTGGTGCCACAAGGTTTTATTTGGAATTGGTGATCTCTTCCAAAGGTTTCAGCAGGTAGAGTTTGCTTCACGTGCACCTGTAAGGAGTCCTCTGTATGATGGAAACTGATTAGGTCCATCTGGGTGCTGCCAGTCCTGCAGTACTTTCCTGCAGTTCTCCAACATCACTGGAAAAGATGTACAAGCTTTCTCACAGTTCATATGAAAATAACCCCCCAACCCAGTTCACAAGAATGCAAACTACAGCAAGAGATGACCTCAGGAGTTCTCTGAGCTGGGGTAACTTGAGAGGCACTAAAAGGACGCAGATAATCAGTATTACCTTTGCAAAAAGCCATGTCTTAGAGAGAGAGACAGATAAGGCTTCCAAGGCAGCAAAGGAAGCTTGCATTAAGGATTTGGCATGAAACTATTCAGACTGCCAGGTAAAGTAGAAATCTCAGTAAAGACTGTCCCCTTTCAAAACAGATCCTAAAGAATAATTTGCAGAGAAACAGGTTTTAATGTTGTTGCATCATCTGGCTGAATATAAACACTGTTAAAGAAGCACATTTCATACAAATGAGCAAAATGTAATTTTTTTTTTTAATTACTTCTTATCTTTTGAATAGAGAGTGCAATGAGATTGCAAAATTCAAGGGACAAAAGAAATTCAGATTTCCAAGGTCTGGTACCATCACAGCCTGGCTGTTATAAACACTCTTCTTTGCTTAGTGTTACTTGGGACCCACAGTGGTGTAAGATCTAAACCCAGGCTCTGACAATCCCAGAGACTCACTTCACAGCAGCCCAGGATCTCTGCTCACTCAGTGGGTGATGCTGGCAGAGGCAGGCGTTGCACAGACAGGTTTTTCTGCTCTCCTTTGGAACTACAGACAAGCTCCTTACAGAGGCAGGGGGGAGTCCTTGCATACACCCTAAAGAAAAGCTGATAGCATCAACAAAACAAAGGCTGTATCTGGGCAACCAGCAAGGCAGGAGAGCTCACAGAAAAGCCAGAGGAGATCAATAGTCAGGATTTCTGAAGGTTACTTTGTCAGCTAATGTAGCATCGAAACACAAGCAGCTACGCTTACCTGCTCAGGTTAAGTGCAGGAGTTGTTCCAAAGGATGGAAGTTACTTCCCAAAAGGAGAGAATGGGCTGCCTTCCCTGTTTGTCTGGGATGCCTGCACTGGAGCTTTGCTGCTGATGCTGCTGCTGGAACAGCAGGACCACATATCCCCTTAGCTGAAAGTCAAAGGTTTATTGCTCCAACCAGGGAGTCATAAAATGAGTGGGATTTAATAAAAGCCATAGTAGCAATTGTGCCTTCCGAAACGAGCACTCATCCCTACACTTCATGTGCACAGGCAGCTATTGCAGCTGGGTATTACACACTGACTCTGCTGGCTGGTGCTCTCAGACATGGTAATCATGCAAACTGGCTCAGAACTGTGTGTGCAGTTATGTCTGATGTTCCAGAGAAACAGCCCTCGGTCCTTGCAGGGAAAGGGCCTGTCCTTACTCAGTAGTGCCATTTGGGGGGACTGGAGTAAAGATGATTCAGTCACAGTGACGGGACTGACTGCTGGAATCAGTGAACCCACAGGTTTTGCCCATGCTGAGAGCCTCAGTTTTCCCAGCACTGCATGCTGGCAGCGAGGGACAGTGGCACTGTCCAAATCTCCAGGCAAAGCAAGGAAGGAGATGAGTGTTATCTTACAGATGGGATGCTGAAACATGTGCACACCCTTTTGTCTAAAAAAGCTGGTGAAAAAGGGCTGAGGTTGCCTAATTCATTTAATGATTAATTGGTTTGTTGTGTATGATGAATTGATTTCACTGCAACAGCACCAGGAATGCACAACAAAACCGGGAAATGACCTCAGGTTTTTCTGAATTCTGGTTTGTGAAATCATCTTTACTGCCTGGTTATTGAACATTACATCCAATAGAAGTCTGCAAAAAAAAAAAAAAAGAAAGGGAGCAGCTCTTTCCATCATTCAAAGCAGCAGTTAACAGGAGCAGCAAGGCACCCTGCATCCATCAGAATGGTTAGCAGCACACCATTCCTATCAAAGAGGTGATTTCCATATATATAGTTACATTTCCATATAGCTATGCCAATGTGCTTTTTACTTGTAGATCTTGCTCCTTCAGCCACAGTGAAAGGGCGATTATGTTGGAATGAAGTTCAGATGGAGAAAAGGACCAAAGAACTGATCCTACTAAGTGCTGAAACAGCTTTGGCACGTGCTTAATGGTGCTGAATTATTCATTGAGCTGGCTGGGCAAACTGACATTGCAAAAGGAAATAAACGAGGGTGCTGGAGGAAAAATGCTAGAAGATGTGTTAGACAAATGTCCCGGGGTGGCACAGAGTTCACAGAGGAAAGGGCCTGGGATCCCACCCCTTAAGTACCATTTGCTGCCTGGTGCAAGCCTTTCCTAGAGGAGAGAGTGGATGTTATGGCCGTGCACACAGAGGTGACTTTGGTGATGTCTGTGGGCTCAGATTAGCTCCTTTTGGGATGTGAGACCTTTGAGGAGAGGCACTGCAAAGAGCAGGGAATGGCCAGCAAGGAGCTGTTTAGAGTCCGAGGCACTGATGGGGCAACTCATATAGCCATGGTAGAGCCATGAAGACTGAAAGATTAACCTTTGTCTGACGTCTGTCTGGAGAATATGCCATCTCTTATCCCCTTTAAAGGAGCCTTGCTTTCTTCTGTTCCTGCACCCCTTGGTAAATCAGTCACAAGTTTTGCAGTGCCTTCTCTCAGTGCTTCTTCTCCAGATGAGAGTCCCTTTCCCTGACCAATCTGGGCAGCTGTCTGAAGGTATTCTCCCTCTTCCCTCCACTTCAAATCCCATGGAAACGCGGGGTTTGAATCTTTTCAGAAGGGTGAGATTGCAACACACTTTCGGCTGTCGCTCCCGCAGGATTTCCCTTTTGTTGACCAAAGAGAAGAGTCTGTGAGATGCCAAGGCACCCCCTGTGCATCCTTTTAGCATATTTCAATCTAAAATGGGAAGAGAGGGACTGTAAATATTTACTGGATTTGTGTATCAGAGAGCACTCAGGGATCCACATTTGGATAAATCTGCATTGCAAGTCAAGGGAATAGCAGATGACTTTGAAAGGCTGTAGTGCTACATGTGTTTCTTAACGTGCACAAATTGCTCCCTGATTTCTTAGGAAAAAAGAAAGCTCTGTGCTGATTATTGTTTTTAGTTCTTATTTTAGTTGTACTGCCTTGGAGACCCAGTCAAGATCAGGATCTTTTGTTAGCCAAGATAAGAGCGAGCAGTAAGGTCCTTTCCTTGGAGAGTTTGCAGGATGGATTTCAGTATAAGGAGGATTATGAAATGCAGGAAACACCACCATTTTGTGTTGGCTGAGGCACAGCTCTGCTTTGCCTGGTGCCTGCTCCTTTTTTCAACCCCCCATCCCCTCACCATGATTGTTACCCTTCAGGTGAAGTGGTGGGGTAGAAGGGTGAGGGAGAGGGGAGACAAACGAGGGATCTGGGGTCTGCCCTGCTGTGTTCCCAAACCTTTTCCCTAATAAGATCCATTTGAGAGGTGAGAATTGGTAAATTCTTGTGTTAGTGAGTCACTACATGGCTGATGATGTCAGTCAGCCCCAAGTACCCCAACTGCACCTGTCCCATCACAAAGAGGAAAGATGAGGAAACACGCCTAATATTTTCTTCATAAAAGCAACATACAGAAATTTGCCCACTGCTGTTGAAAGAAGAGATGTGTCTCTCCTCTTCTTCAGGAACTGTTTTGGCCCTTTACTTGTAGGTAACGTGGACACGGGACATTATCTCCAACCCCTACACCCCAGATCTCTTATCTGTCTGATTCAAAGATGCTCTCACTCCTATTATATTTGGACTCAGTTTTAAATACAGCTCATGCAGAAGATTTTGCTAGGAGATGAAGCACAGCCAGTCCCTGTTAGCACAAGATTCCTCATGTCATGTACTATAAATGATGCTTCTGCTGTACATTAGAGGAACGGAACTGCATAAGAGCCAGATGACCAAGCGGCCTGCTTTAATTATTCATCATTAGCAATAGCTATTATTATTTAAGACCTGCCTTTCTTGGACTGACATATCAACTGCTAACCTGTTTCTTTTGTTTACTACCATCCAATCTCCTGCTGTATTTGTTCCTGAGCCAAAGCAAAGCTCTCCTCCATCAAGCCAGCTCCAAGCTGTTGCCGTACCCAAGCCACCCAGGCCGCCTGGACTGCTTCTCAGGGCTCTTGTTTGCAGCTATTTGTACCAAGCCAGACAGTGCTTTGCTCCTCCTGTTAGTCCCAAGGGAGTGCTGGGTTTCCCTTGCTGTGCTCCATCACT
>JAWWES010000168.1:58499444-58516493 GCA_035583135.1 Lophotriccus pileatus
TACCAAGCCAGACAGTGCTTTGCTCCTCCTGTTAGTCCCAAGGGAGTGCTGGGTTTCCCTTGCTGTGCTCCATCACTATCCCCCCGAGTCTGACTCAGATGCTGCGCACAATACGTTCACGGGAAGAGTTCCCACCGGCGGTGCCAGCACGCCTTACTATCATCTCCATTTCTCCCTGAGAGGCACAGGCCTTGTTTACTCCTCTTTTAATAACACAGATGGTTTTAATAGCTCTCTGCCTTCGCCCCCAGTTCTTTCTCCTTGTCTGTAGTCTGTCTAATGCTTCCTTCTAAGTGATGGCTTTGTCACTTAATCTCATTAAAACTTCTCTTCATTGAACTCCGTGAGCTGCTTATCAGACCGTAAGCCTAATCTCCTATTTGTAATTAATTTGTTCTGTGCCTCCTACAATTTGGCATCATTAGATAATGGCATCACTCTCAAGGTCACTGATACACAGCATGAGGTAAACACTCGTGGCTCCAGTGCAGACTGTCCTGGCATCCTCCTCCTTCCTCCTCTCTTTGACACACCACTTGATTTTATTGACATCTTTCTCCCCTTCCCTCAGCCAATTTCTGATGATGCTTCCTGTCCGGTGTGTGCTGCTGTGTGACTGCAGATCAATATCCCACACTGTCTGGAGGCAAATGCTTTTCTGACAACCTCCAAGTGCAGACTCATCTGCACTAGTTTTCTGCTTGCTTTTCAGCTCCTTTCTATTTGGTCCAAGAATTCAGGTGCACTGTTCCTTTGCTGAATTACATGTTTTCAAAACTTGCAGAGCCTTGTCACAGAATCATAGAATCAGAGAATTGTTTGGTTTGAAAGGAACCTTAAATATCTTCTAGTTCCATCCACCCTGTCATGGGCAGGGGAACCTTCCACTAGACCAGATTGCTCAAAGCCCCATCCAACCTGGGCTTGAACATTCCTAAGGATGTCCTTGTGGGCTTGAGGCTGTGAATGGGATATAGGAGCCTTTCACCTTCAAGCTTTTGGGTCCAGTGGACACTCAGTGACTCACTTACCAGTGGCATAGGTAGAAACAAGACACAAATCGCTATATGGTTTGATCAAATCATATTAATGCACAAATCATTATTACAATCTGGCATCCATATTTTTTAAAAAATTTAAAAATCCTGGATTATCACAGTTCATGGTACCAGCCAGTACCACCAGGCAATTCCCACTGGTGTGATGAAGAATACTAAGTGCCAACCAGAGATGAAAACCAACGTCTAGGACCTTTGGAGGCTCTGGAAATAGAGTCAGCCTGATCCAAGCTAAAATCTCTTCCTTTTCCCCAATAGATTCATTTTCATCTCTCATATTTCCCTGTTTGGATGTAGGTTCTAACAAACTCGATTTGACCCATTCTTTCAACTTTTGCTGTTCTCCCCCTGAAAACAATCTACTAAAGTACTAGACGCACACAGAGCTGTCATTAGATAATAGGTATCGTTATTCAATGCAGTATTGATCGCAGTATTCAGAAATTCAGCATTCAGGCAGCTATAGACAACAGCTCCAAATCCATTGCACAGAGCTATGGAGAGGAAATCTAACTAAAAAGCACTAAAACCTCAGGATTTTTAACTCACTAGAGCCTGCAACTATGTTTTCTAATTGGCAGTTTTTGAAAGTGTGCCTAATTTTTCTTGCCTGGTAGTCAAGAAAGCAAAAAGTACCTCCTGTTGAGAAATCCTGCTGCCTTTTGGGACAAGGCAGGCAGCTGTAAAACAGATATGTATTTTTTTTTTCTGAAGGAGGTAAATGCAGGGAGGACACTTTGCATTTGCTCACATGATGGCTGCACACACATATCAGCCCTGATTACTTTGCTGGGAGCCCTCGTGAGGCCACTGGGAAGATCCAGCTCAGTCACTCACGAGGAGCTACATTCAAGTCACTGAGTGCCACATTTTGGGTAAGAGGCAGCTCTTACCTGAGGATATGTGGTAATTACTCCCAGTGAAATGTTCCTGGCTCAGCAGTGAGATGTATTTGCAACTGGCTTGCAAGCTGCTAGGAACTGCGTGTTTTCTCTGGGTGTGATGGTGCCTCAAGATGCTTGTTTGAGGCCAGGAAAACTTCATGGTTGTATTCAAAAATAAGTTGCTGCTCAAAGGACATGTTGATAAGAGCAACTGACAGACATTCAGGCTGACTTCAGGAGACTCACTCCTGAGATCAGAAAACCAGGTTTGGATCAACAGACAAACCTTTCACTTTCCTAAACAATCCATATTTCCTCAACCACCCTTGTTTTGATCTCTCTCTGCAATACACTCCTCCAAACCACGCTGAAAACATCTTTTTAATCCATTTATGTAACTGTCTTCCTGTGCTGTGCTGCCATTCTCTGCGCTCACACAATCACTACGCCACAGTGAGATCAACAAAAGAACAAAAATCATTTTATTCGGCTCGTACTCGTTTCCTCTGAGGTTGGGCCCAACTTCAGTTTCGTTCAGCCCGTGATGCACTTGGGCCCCAGCCCCATTAAACAAACTGCAGCACTAAATATCAGCTATCTGCTGTCAAAAGGGATGTTTTAAATTTCAGTTTTGTCTTATTTTTTAATGATCCATTTGTCTCTTCAGACTCGGGAGCGGGCGGCGAGATGGCTGTGATTTGCAGCCACAGGCTGCCCGCTCCCTCCTCTGCTTCCATGGAAACACATGTTGGATGAGGCAAAACCAGGCATAGACTTAAAGTACGTGATTTCCAAACTATTTGCTTTTCCTTGGAAGGAGCCCTTTACCCCCTGTTTATGCAAAACTCTGTGTGAGGGGTAAAGCCCTTTTAGGGAGAGGCAACTTCTCGAGGTGCCTGACTGGTGTTGATGTTTTTGTATCATCCCTGATGAACGTGCTGCTCAGAAGGTGAAATGCATGAGGCAGGGCAGGGACCGTGGGGTTTGGAGCTGGAGTCATTATGGCTGTGGCATCTGGGATCAGGAGGGTTCAGCTTTTATGTAAACCCTTTGCTATACTTTCATCTCCTCCCTGCAGAGGTGAAGATTGCACCTTTCTCTGCACTTCAGGACCCCAAAGATACCCAATTTGCACATGTAATAGCTCTGTGTGTTCTCTGGGCAGCCTCTCTCCTCCCTGGGTCATGGCAGAAAGCAGATTATTTGCAGTTTGATAGCAAAACGAGGGAGGGCTGGGAAAAGGGCAGCAGCTCACACAGATCTGCACGGCACAGGCAGGGCTCAGTGCACCTATTTGGGTGGCTGGCATGTTTTGTGGGGGGAATTGATTCAGAAAGAAAGAAATTGTAGAAGGAAATGGACCCTAAGTGGCAACCACCAGCTTCCTCCTGCATCTCTGGTGCAGCAGTCTCTTACCAGAAGATCTCTGGCCCCACAGGGGCACCAGTTCACTCTGTCACCAGAGGTTAGGCTGGAAACCCACTGGCGCAGGCATGACTCCATGGGGCCAGATCCTGCTGTGGTGGTCTGGTTTGCAGGATCTGAACCTCACCCAGGCAGCTGCACTCCCAGTATCTTCTACTTGACCCCTGTTTGTTGGTAAGAGGGGTAAAAAAGCCCACTTAGATGTAGTGCCTCTAATGAGGCATTGAGGGGAACAGGTTTCTGGGTGATACATATATCGGAGATCTTTACTATATGGAAATGTATTTCATCCTCCATCACTTGCAAAGAGTTTAAATTTTGAGGGCTGCTTCTCTTTGTGGCAGCCTAAGCCCAAAGCATGGCAGAAACCTTTTATTCCAGAATAAACTCCTTTCAGCTGCAGGAAAGTATGGAAGCCCCATCCATTCTTGGCCTCTTAACAAAGCCCTGTCTCAGGCATCAAGAGGTAAAAATAAATGTCACTCCATGCTGCCTGATAATTCCACAGGATTCACACTAATCAGAGCACTTCATTAATTATTTAGCTTCAGGGAAATGTGCCAAACGCTTCTGAAACTTCGGATGTACAAAGTAATTGCCACGTTTACTTCCCAGCTAACGGGGAGGCCAAAATAAATCGTGCTGGGCTGAGTGGGTGTGCGAGGGTGGCCAAGGGAGTGGAAGGGGTGGAGCAGAGGCAGGACCTTCCTGCCCTGGCTTGTGGTTTAACCCGTACTCCAGAGCCCACAGAGCTTCACCGTGTCTCAAAGGGCTCGGAGCTGTCCCCCTGTGTGTGTCAGCGTGGGCTGGGCATGTCACAGCGCTCAGCCACGGCCATCCCCACCCTCCCCTCCGTGCGGTCTGTCTCTGAGCATCACGCCTCCGTTTGATTCCTGCCTGCTCCAGGGCTCCTCTGGCTCCTCGAGCCAACACGGGGGCTGCTGGTTTGTTTGCTCCGAGCTGGCAGAGCAGGATTAGACCCTGTGCTGGGAGAAGTGCGGAGCTGCCTCCTGCGCCGAGGGCTCTGCTCCCCCCTCCCGGCTGCCGAAGCACGTGGTGACAGCCAGCAGCTCTCCCTGCTCCAAAATAAGTAGGTCTCGACTGCAGGTTTGCGACCTGAGAAAAAAAAACAAACAAACAAACAAATGCAGAGCAGGGTGGCTATATTTATCTGAAATTTAGAAGCTGTGGTTCACAGGAAACTTTGATCATTTTAAATGTCAGGCGGTCTGGGAAAAGAATGAGGGGGGAAAAAAGCACAGCTGAAAAGCAAGTGTTTTGGAAAAGGTAAGAGCTGATGCTTCCACAATGAAGTAAATCCTTCTCTTCTGGCTCCCATCCTAATCTGGAGGGCTGATGTCTCTCAGTTTCAAGCTGGGAGTAAGCAAAGACTGAGCTTTCCAAAGCCTGGGCCCGCAGGTGCTGAGGACCAGCAGGACTCAGAGCCCTGCCCAGAATTCAGGAGGAGCTGATCACATCTGCTGCACCTGTGACAGAGCAGGTTCACCCAAAATAAAACATGGCAACTGAGTTTGGGGTTTGGGTTGGTTTGGTTTCCAAAGAAAAAAGATTGTGGTTTTCTTGAATTTATCATAATTTGAAATTAATGTCGTGCTATTATGTTTTATCTCTGATTCATTTGCAAGGCATTAATTTTAAGTACCTGGCATATGAAATGTGAGAACCTCAGATGGGACACAGGGATATCGTGCTTTTGGTCCCTGGATGCATTTATTAAGAATGAAGTAACTGGTACAGTACAAAGGGATATTTAGTGGTACCTGTCTCAGTCAGGGAGTTTCATCAAAGGCCCGTTTACTTCAGTGTTTTCAAGGAGTGAAACGCTTTGGGGAAGCAGTTCTGATATCCCAGCAGACCTTCTGCAATGCTTGCCCAGACCTGTTTTGATGTTCTCTTTGGAATTCCCCCATTTCTGTAAAAGCCAAACCTGTTGCAAGGGAATTCACTATCCGTGCAGAAAATGTAGTATGTTATCCCTTCCCCTCACATTGCTCATGTGCAGTGCTCTGGGATAACAGCTATTTCTGGATCTCTCCAAATCTACAGAGTTACTCTGAAATTCCTGCTAATTTACCATATTCAAGAGCTATTATTGCAGCAGAGTGGTTAAAAGTACTGTCAATAAGAAGAACATTTTCCCTTACTCAGTTTTGTCCAGTGGACTTCTGTGATGCTTATTAATTGATAAAGATGGCAAAATAACTCTATTTTTGCATATATATATATATTCAAATTCACCCTATATCTCCTATTATATGCATGCTCATCTCAGAGTAGAGAGCTACCATTCCTTTTGCAGAAGCCATCAGGAAAATGTGGCTTATGGTGTTTAATGATATCATCAGGGAAATCTGAATTCCTTAGGGTTTTTTTTGTTTGGTTTTCTAAATGTGAAATAGTTTTGCTGACCTATCTTTAATCCTTTGGCCTTGAGAATGGGAAATTAAATTGTCTTTTCTCAGATACTTGATGTCAGCATCCAAATCAGGACTTTCTCATTGTGTGAGGATATATGTTATTCAAGTACTCAGATATAGGATCTGTTCTTCAGAGAGAAACCCATTTCCACAAATTCAGTGTGTTTAACTTAGTTCTGTGGTTTTTTCTTCCTTTTTTTTCCTCATTTTGCATCTGTTTGCATGAGATAACTAGTTTTAGGGATGACTGATCTTAAGTTCCTAATGAGCTGGCTCCAGGGTGTGGATTTTCATTGCATATTCTGCTGATTGGATGCTGGAAGCTTGCTTGACCTTGCTTATGGTATCTTCCATAAGATAAATACATAATACATATGATCCATCCTTTCCTCTTCCCTCTGCCCCATGTGAGGGGATGTGCCAGGGCAGGGAGAGCCCCTCAGTACTCAAACCACCACTGCTTTTCTGTGTAGCTCTTCTTCCAACCTATGTCCTAAAATGCCCCACAAATGCCATTTTCCCTGTTCGTTTCCCCAGCAAACACAACTCTGACCACTTCTCAGCCAGCGCTTCTGGCACATCATTTCCTGATCTAATTCTTCTAAATTACCCTGGAGGCCCATAATAACATTTAAAACCCAGAGTGCTGCTTCACTGTCCAAAGCGCTCCTGTATCCAGCGCTCAGACCGACTCTCACCAGAGCCCTGCTCATGTTCTTTCTTTGCTTTCTTCCTCCCACAGCCTTGCACTGACACTCCTGTCTTACACGCCAGTGTTTTATGTCCTTCATTTCTCCTTTTGGCTTTTTCCCCCCCTTGGACAGTACTAATGCACTCCTTATCCATCATCCCTCCAGTGCAACGTTGGCACTGCTGCAACAAGCAGCCACACTCTCTGCCTCCTCCCTCGCCTTTGCAAGTGCTGCAGGGCTGCTTCTGCTCAGGACAGAAGCAGCTGCTTCTTAATCTGCTCCTGCCCAACCTGTCCCCCTTCCCTCTGCAACCTCAGCCAAGATTTTTCCATATTAACAGCTGGCTTCCCAGCCTGAGTACGATTTGAGCTGTGGCATCTTGGTACCCAGGTGTCTCGCATCCACAGAGCAGGCGGTGTGGCCATTGAATCCAGCAGTGTATTAGTGATCTGTTGCTGTTTTCCAGGGAAAGCTGGAGTTGCCATGACAATTGTGTGTCGGCTGAGCCTGTGTGTGCATGGCCACAGCATCTGCACACCTCCATCACTAACGCATTTATTCTCCCAGCCTCCCTGTTCAGTGGGGTGGGGGATGCAAAGATGTCCTTGGTGGGATGTTTGAAGCAGCTCTCTAGCACGGTGAACAGCTCAGAGCCTGCTGGATGACACTCTTCCCTGAAATAAATTATTCTGGGGGGAAAACTGGGGCTGGAGAAAGGGGCTTGACCTACATTAAGTCATTCTGCACCTTCTCCCCCCTGCCAGGTTTGGGCTGGCAGGAGGAACGCCGGGTACAGGAGCAGAGCAGCCAACAGAACCATTGCAAACCACAGCTCATTTGCAAGCACCCCTGGTGTTTATGAGAATCTCAACCTGAATTAAGGGCTTGTGGTACTGCTTCAAATGAAACCTCAGTCTCCTGAACCTCTGCCTGCAGGCTGTTGGCTTAGTTTGCAGTCACGGTCGTGCAGTTTGTAGCTGTATTTTGCACTCAGACACAGCATCCCAGCCCCTGAATCAGCACCTGGAGCTTCACAACTTGGGCCTGATCCCAGCAGGGCAGAAGTAAAGGGTGGCCCATGTAAGCTGGAAGCAAAGCTTCAAGCACTTCTGTGGGAACATCTTTCCTGGGGGTGCACCGGAGCTGCCGGAGCTCAGGACCTGGATGTGAGGAGGAGCAAAGGGCAGGACAGGAGCTGTCTAGTGCTGCTGTGTGGCAGAGCTGTGTTGGCTCAGCACTTTGTGAGGACTGCAGCAGGGCTGCCTGCCTGCCTGGGGCACGGCTCTCTCTGGGCACCACGTGCCATGTGCTTGTAGTGGCGCGGTCCCTGCTCACATTCTTATTTCTCCCTCTTATTGCCTCCTTCTCCCAGCAAAGCATCTCAGAGGGGCTGTGCCTGCCCTCCAGAGTGGCAGCAGCAGAAGGAGAGAGCCAGCAAGATGAGCTGCTCTGGAGCCACCTCCTTCACTTCCAGCACAGGGTCCCTCGTGGTTTGTGGCACTGCCGTGTGGCAAAGGACAAACCTCATTTCCCCAGCTCAGGCAATGGCCACCAGTCCTTGCTTTGAGATTCTGCTAAAAATGCATTGTTGTCATCTCTTCTGGGCATGGTTGGCCAGAGAGGAGGCTCCTCTGTCCCCCAGGAGCTTTACACAGCAAGGATTTCACCATTTCCAAGAGCAATGCAATCCCAATTCATCCTTACAATCTTGATCTGCCCTGGTCCAAGAACGACAGCCTTCCAGCCTGCAAGTTGTATTGCAAAAATGAGCGAGGCTCCTTTGTTAGAGCCGCAGATGTTGTGCTGGGTGCTGCAAAAACAAAGCTTAAAAAGCAGACAATGCCCCAAATTTAAATAGACCAAGCAGACCCGGAGACCTCCGAGAGATGATTCCCAAGGTCACGTAGGAAGCCAGTGGCGGACGCGAGGACTGAACACAGATCTCCTGAGGCTCAACCACACTGTGGTCTCAGGACTGTCTTTTCTTTTGTCTTCCAGTCCATTAGGAAGATCAGTTAATGAAATGGAATTAATAATGCCAGCTGCAGCACCAGCAATGCTGTAAGAGAGAAAAATTTCACAGCACAGACTTAAAAGCAGAAGGCTTGAAAATGGGAGTAGGCTGTGAGTGCCATGAGAGCCCTTTGTAACGGGGGAGTGCAGGAGGTCAGGCAGAGTTTTAGGGTCTCTTCAGCTTTACTGATCAAATCTTAAAGGAGGAATGAAGATGTAGCAACTACCTCCCCCAGAGGAGAGAAACACACAATTTTAAGGTTCCCAGCAACTGAAAAAAAAAAAAAAAATAGTCCCACTGGAAAGAATCAAAAGACTTTTCTAGGTCAATGGCAGGAATAGAGCCTTTATTTCTATGAACCTCACAGTTCAAAAATAACATTAAAGAACCAAGAGAAATTATCCCACTGAAGAAACCAGGAGTAAATCAAAATTGATTCTTATGTGTAAGTCGTGCTGTTGCCTGCAGTAATCAGGGAGCTCAAACAGCACCACAGGAGTCCTGGCCATCCCTGGGATGGCCTGTGAAGAGGGTCTGTGCCAGCTTCACTGGGACACATCAGGTGTTCAGAATTGTTTAATAACAATAGCATCAAATCTGAGGACTTGCCCCCACATGGCTCATTTAACTAGGATTCAAGGAAAGGCCACCTTGTGCCAGGAAGGGAAGCAAGTGCAAAATGTGTCTCACCTGATTCTTTCACACAATTATTTGACTCATGTCACGTGGTTACTGCTGAATACCTTATGATAATCTCAGACTTTGAGCAAAAATGGCTATGAAGAATAGTTCTGCTGAGCAGAAAGTGAAAGAGGCAGCAGAGCAGAAGCTTAGCAACACATCTCAAAATCACGCTTCTTGTCCTCATGAACCACCCAAATATTTTGATTGATGATTTCAAAAAACCCTTATAAACCCAGGCATTTCAAGACTCATAAAAGAAATTGCAAGGAGACTGGAACATTGTGTGACAGGCTGGGACATGGGGCTTCTTTTGTTGCGAGTATTCAGCTCCAGACTTTAATTGCACCAGTTTAATACCACATTGTCTTTTTTACCAGTTTATTGATTCCTTTTGTGGTCTGAAGACCTGAGAAAAAAGGTAATTCATCACTGCATTACATCTCCTAAGAGAAAATACCAAAGACTTGGGGCAAAAGACAAGGACGGAGCTGTCCATGCTCTACCTGTACTATGAGCCGTGATGGACCTGAAAAAGCCATCAGCATCTCCCAGCTCATGGCCTTGCCACTTGATCTAACCCTGAGCGATTCTGCAGACCACAAAATGTGCAAGAATGAGCACGACACAGTGAGAAGGATGAGAGCAGAGCCAGGATCTGGCCCATGCCTCTGCTATTGACAGCCTCCTCACAAAAATGTAATTGCTGGCTGCCCTTGGCTTGGAGTACTCAGGGAAAAATTTCCCCATTGCTCTTTAGAGCTTCGAGACACATTAATGCAACTTTTAAAATAGCACCCTCTCTATTTTTGTTGCTAATGCTGAGAACAAATTAGCTTAGAAGAAAAACCCAATGATCTCCCTTAATGCTATTGTTCTCCTAAAGTGCTAAGTGTCAGGCTCTTACAGCACCACGCTGCAGATCTGGCGCTGCCCTCAATGTGTCCCACGGAGCGCTGACGCGGAGTGATGCTCCAAAAAACGTAATCAGCCCAAAGTGCCTTCAAAGTCACTGCTCTCTGAGCAGAGCTAGCAGTGGTTTCAGTTCTGCCTTTGGATTTTAAGTCATTAAATAGCCTTTGAAAGTGACACTCGTTTCCACCCCTGCCCTCCAGCAGAACTGCTAAGGGACAGCCCTGAAGTTTAGTTCCATGTGTGATCCTTCCCGTTGTAGAACCGTGGGCACTTCTGAACTCTTATGGGCTGTTATGCCAATTCCAGTATATTTACCTAAAAAAGCCTTAAATGTTGCTAACTCTGACCTCATAAGAGCTTATCAGCGGGGCGGGTCACCGTGGAAGTGGGAGGACCTTCGGAGGGAAGTGAGGTAGGGCTGGAGTCCTGAGGCAGGACTTCAGGTGTCCCTGTAAGCACCACAACCCTGGTGGCCCACACACCATGGCAGGGTGCTCGTGTCTTTTGCTGAGCTGCAGTCTGCACCCCATCCAGCCATCCCTGTTGTGGGTGCCCCATCCTTGGAAGTGTTCAGGGTCAGGTTGGATGGGGCTTTGAGAAACCCGGTCTAGTGGGTGGCAACACCCTCCATGGACAAGGGGTTTGGAACTAGGTGATTTTAAGGTCCCTTCTAGCCCAGATCATTCTGTGATTTTATGATTCTATGATCCCTGCTGAGGTTGGAGGGATGGAAGGAAACAATCCAGCCATCAATACCCTACACATGTGTTAACTTGGCCAGAGGTTTCCAGCAACAGGAGGTTAGGAAGGGCTGAAAGCAACCAGGTCACTCTATTTTACTGAGTCCTTACCTACACATCCTATGTACACTGGTCATTATCTCTGGCTGAGCTAATTAACATGCAAATACTGATGAGCCCACTTGGCTTGTGGTTGTGCCATCAACACTGAGCTTCATGTGACCTCACTAACACATCTTAAGATCTGCAATAATTTCAGTAACATCCACAGGAGAAGAAGGTTTGCAATGGACAGTGCTCTGAAGGGAAGGGAAGAAAATTCCATTTACTGCTTTTCATCCTGCGTCTATTTATGATCACAGGAAAGTTCCCCTCCAACACTGCAGTGTCCTGTAGTTGATGCCAAAATCTCTGTGCATGTCTCACCCTTCAGATCCAGGGAGTGCCATGCTTATTTGTGCCTTCCAGTCTGCCCAGTAAAGCTTGGGTTGGTGGTCCTGATTTAGTTCTGGTGAAAAGAAGCAGTTCTTACCCTCAGTCTATTGACAGCCAGCTGCTCAGTCCTAATTTTGGCTCACTACTTACTGAATGCATAATTTAAACCCTCATTGTAGAAATAAATTTTTTATCAATAGCCATTTTAGCTCTGGACCCACCAGGGCTGATTGGCACTTTCTGTGCACATCTATGTAGTCACAGGTACGGTGTTCTGTGTGAGGCACTGCCTCTGCCCCTCACCTGCCTCAGCTCCTGGGATAAATGAGTGCAAATGCAATGTTCCTGTCACTGTGGTAAAGTGATGGGTTCTGGTGCCTGCAAGTTAAAATAGTTCTGGAAGCAGTGTGGGACAGTCCAGCCACATGGGCCAGGTCTGAAGTGATGATTTTCCAAAGGGAAGTAAGAATTTAAGCAGGAAACCTGATGGTATGGTTTGTTTTGGTAGCCTGAAAGAGAAAATGGAGACGTGAAGTCTGCAGCAAGACAAATTCCTACAAACAGTGAAGGCAAGGAGAAATCATCAGTGGGATGTTAAATGTACATGGATCACTCTTCTGTCCAAAGGGAATTTTTCCTTTGTACCTGACTGAGAAATATGGTTTACAGTGAGACTAGGCAGAGATTTTTTGCCTTCTCTCTCGTGTGTTGCTGGTGGTATGTGCCAAATAGCCATAAATTTCACCTGTGCACTGTGTTTGGGGTCTCTCTGGCTTTTTTCCAGGTACTCAAGAATTTAGGAGTTTCGTGTATGTTTTACATACACTGCTTGTAAATACCTTGTATGATGGATTGGTGCTGGGAACCCCATCACAGCAGTGTGCAGGGCAACATGTATCAATAGGGATATTTTCTGCTCTTGCAAAGGGTCTAAACCAATCAGTCCATGCTTGGAAGTCATCCCTTGCCAACCTGTTTCCTCCCTTTTTTAGCAAAGCTGGGAAGAACACAACATCCAGATTTGTGACATTGTTTGTAGATGATTTAATCTTACTGTATGTGATGAGAGTTGAAGCCAGTTCTGCACCAATTAGTTAATTATTTCACTGTTAGGGGACTGAAGATGCTGGATTTAAGCCTAAGCAAGTGTTTTGGGGGACTTCAAAGACTGTTTAGAAAAATGAACAAAAGCTGTTGGCCTCTGTAATCCCAGCAGAGTTTTCTAGGCAAAGGGTAAGATCACAGTATGGTGAATCTCTCCTTAAATTTTGGCTTTCTTCTAGGGGATGGGTTACCTGAGGGAAGGATAAGTGACCTACTACTGCCAGTTGGAGGAGTTATCTGTTAAAGACTGTTGGGTTTTGGAGCCAAAAGAGCCGAGAGGTTCAATGGTACTTGACCCACTGTGACTGTGATGGTGTCTGTTTCTATACCAAAAAAAGCCAAATTAAGTACAACATGGCCAAAGTAAAATTATTTCACACACTGTCATGATCTAAAAGATCAAATATAGACTCAGAGCTGAGAGGTCCCCAGCTGGGGTTGTTCTGCCAATGATGATTGGACCAAGTCAGATATGATGTATTTCAGGTCACTCTTCAGTGAACTGGGGTGACTTTTGGGGGAGTTTCTCAGTAATTAATAACCACCCCAAAATCTGAAAATGCAAACAGGTTGGGTGGCAAAGCATTTTTTTTCCTCCCAGTATTTGCCAAGTATGCCAGTTGCTTAGTTGTGATGTCTCTGTCAGGCTACTTAAGTAGGTTTTTTGGTGAGGAAACTGAGGCAGAGGCCGTGTCCTGCAAGGGGAGGAGTGTCAGGGAGCGTGTTAAAATTCAGCTATTAGTGGGCTCACAGAAAGCACACATCTTCACAAATTGTCCTGTATAGCCCCCACCCCTACACCTCAAATCCTGGTTTATGCAGCATTTTGAGCAGTGAGCGAAGACAACATTCATGCCCTGAACACCCAAACCTGGGTGCAGGTGGCAGTCCTCAGCATCCTGGTGTAGCAGGGCTTGGCATGAGGGGCCACATGGGTCACCCTGTGCCTACAGGGGGAAAAGGGTGATCCCCAGTGGGTACTCTGCTGTCTTCTACTGTTTTTTTAAAAAATAGCTATATGGGGGTTGTTCTGTTGGAGTCAGATCCTGACCTTGTTTTTTTCTGCCTGCTCCCTGACCTCACCCAGCTGGGCAGAGATGGGGGGGAGGGAAGGGCATCAAATCCTGAAGGGGTTGGTGAAATTTGGCCCTCATAAAAGAAAAAAAAAAAAAAGGAAAAGAAAAAAATTGAAGAAAACACCAGATTCCATCACTGTCAAGAAATTTCTGGAACACGAATAGTCACAACCATAGAGACACATAGGAAACACTGTTCACCCTCCGCCGCCCCCCTCCCCCCTTCCACCCACACCCAATTTGTTTTTATTTCTTTGCCATCAGGTTGCCTTAACCATTTCCATGGCTTAGGGAGGCTAAGCCGCCGAGCGCAAGCTTTTGATTTGAAAAGGGACTGCATCCCCTTTTCAAAGGAGCCTGCTCCCTAGGGCAACCACATCACACTGCTGATTTGCTGCAGTGGAGACCGCAGCGCGTACAATATGCCCTCCCCCTCCGCCTGTGCTGCTTACAGCATCAGTCCGGAGCCGAGCGGGGAGACGGGAGCGATACCCACTAACCCACCCATGCTCGGGAATGCCTGACTGGTAACGCAGTGCCTCCGACGAGAAGGACCGGCAGCTCCTCAGCTCTCCGAGATGCAAGCCAGTGCCGATTCCACCAAGATGGACTGTCTTTGGAGCAACTGGAAATGTCAGGGTATTATATCTATTCTGGTGTTGCATGCTAGAAGGACTGCATGGCAGAGGAGGCAAAGGCAGGATCCATCCATTTTTGCATTGTTCACCTGTGGGCCTTTGCATGCTGTTTTCTCTTCCTCCCCGTGAAGGCTTTTCTTTGGGGGTAATTTAAGAAAGAAAGATAAGAAGCCCTTAATTCTTTGAACGCGTTTCTCCCGTCTCCAGCTGTCTCCCCCTGAAAGCATCCAGGATACAGGTCCTCCCTTCCCACCTTACAGCTCATTCCCAAAGCATCCGCCCTTGCCGTTAGCGGCGTCATCCCTCATCCTCGACTCTCTCCGTCGGGATATCGCTGGCATGATTTCCTACCTTTCGGGCTTTAGGAAAGCCGGGTGACGGTGAATTAGTGTGCCCGCTGGGGCAGGCGAGGGTTGGAAGGTGGTGGCGTTGGGCGCCTGGGTGCCTCCTGCCCACGGACACACCCAGAGCCAGGCTTAGCCTAGTGTCGACACAAAGAAAACGCAGCTTTTAGCAAGGAGGGCGACAGCGCCAGGGCGCCGCGGGATTGCCCCTTGCTTCCTACTTTGCCCTAGGATTGCTTTAAAAAAAAAAAACAAAACAAAAAAACAAAAAAAAAACCAAAAAAAACCAACAAAACCAGCAAACAAACAACAAAGCATTAATCCTGTCATTATGCTGCCGAGCGCTCCGCGGAGCCGTTCGGCGGTGAAATGTTGCGATGATGCTGTTTCTCGCTGCCGCGTAGGCGAAGCGAACAATAGCATCTCCCTTTTGGGGCTGATTTTCAGCGGATTTTCAGCGGGTCGGGTGTCTAGGCTGGGTGGGGCTGGCCACCTTCCCGGGTGCCTTGGACCGCTTTTCAGCCATTTTTAGTCGGGTTTCACACTTCCCAGCCAGCATCCAGCCTTTGTTTTGATAAAAGACAGTCTCTGTGACGCTGCTCGGTGGGCAGATTAGAGGGGAGAAAAGCTAGCGGCTGATCCTGCCGGGCAGGCTGCTCCGGGCAGGCTTTGTTTGGATGTATTTTTTGATTTTAAGGTGCATGTTTACGCTGAATAGTCAGTTCATGATGTTGACGCTGACAACAGGGTCTCTGGGAGAGAGATTACTCCATAGCATCATTAAAGGGTCCAGGATGCTTGCACACATAGTTTCATAAACGCAGCTCGATGCAACAGAAGCTGGAAAGCCTTCCTGAAGTGTTTTTTGGGTAGGGGGAAATCTCTTCAGGCAGACAGTTGTCTCTGGTGATCATGATATTTTTGCAGTCTGAATCCAGCATCTAATTGTATTTACGGACTGAGGGTTTTTTTAAGGAAGATGAGTAGCTGGAAAGTAAACAGATGCACCTGTTAAATGCCAGTCTCCAGCAGCTCCAGCTTTCCATGCCGTTCTCAAGGGCGAGGATTTTCCATAGGTCTGCCTGATTCATTAAGCTTTTACGGGAGAGCCACAACCAAACTTCAGGGTCTTTTCATCTGAGCTTTGCAGATAAACTTCCTCGTAGGGTGGGGCTTGGGGTTTTTGTTTGGTTTGTTTTTCCCAAAAATGCTCAATATTTTGCTGATTTTTTTAAAAAACACTGATTTGCTGAGTCAGATTGCTGAACCACCTGTATTTAGAGGCAAACTTAAGTATTTTCTTTCTTTATCAGAAAAAAAATATTTTTTTCATAAATTAAAAAAGGGGAATAATGGAGGGCACACTGCTAGTGTATGATTAATAATAATAGTGGGGTTTCTCTTCTTCAGCGTTTTCCTTTTTGAAACTGGGAGGTTTGCTGAAAATTAAATGACACAATATGTCCCATTCTGGTTTGGAAAAAAAGCCCCAGGTCTGAAAAAATCAACGCAGCTAAAATAAATCACTTGCCTCACTTCCACAGAATTTGCATATTTTTTTCTTATTCTTGGGTGGTGCTTTATGATTCGAAAATGATCCTGCAGAAAACATGAAATAGTCACAGAATATTATTTCTGTCATCAAAATTCTTTGATCAGTCCAGATAAAATAGAAGAAATTTAAAATTCAGAAGAACGGAGACTCAGTTCATTGATTCTTTTAATATCTATTATTCATGTAGTCTCTTGTCTCAACCCAGAATACCAGTTTCGTGCAAACCTGGAGTTGTATAATTTTGCCAGCTTCATTGTCAATGGAATTGTGGTTCATCCCTGAAAACTCTGGAATGTCTGTGAGCATAACAGGTGCGGGGAGAAACCTCAGTAAATACAGAGCGTGTTTCTGCTGAAATTAAGGAGATACAACACTGAGGTTTACATAAGTTTTAATTACCAGACAGTCAAGCCAACAACCAGCTGTATCATTGGGTTGACCTTATGGTACTTATAACTGGGTGGAGATCTTGTGGAGCTGCAGAGACACTTGGGGAAGCTTTGGCTTTGCCCGACTAGATCAATGTGCTGTTATTTTCCTTGCTGTGAGTCAACTGCCGCTGTTCCATATGTTTAGAAATATTGCAGAGTGGTTTTTACCTGTCCATCCTGCAGGTTCAGCAGGATTATGGCAATGGCAGATCATGATCCAGCCTTTGGGTGAGCAGGACTGTAATTTGCCCCCGCTTGGGGTCTGCTTAATTCAGAATATTATAGCTTTGGGGAGTCGCAGCCGACTTCCACGCCCAAGTCATCTCCCTGCACTGGAAGGTGATGCATTTGAAGCAGGCTGGGATGGGGCCATGCATAATGCATGAGCGTGCGGAGAAACGTCTCTGACTGGGCATCCTGGTGGCTGTGGGCCCTCGTGTGACAACCTGCAGCCAGTGTCAGTGTGACACATTGAGTGTGCAGCTGCCAGAGGGGACCTGCTGGGTGAGGTGTGCCTCCAGCTTCAGGTGGTGCAGCCCCTCTGTGCCTTCCCCAGGCACTCGCCCTGCCTGGCAGGACACAGCTTCACACCCTGCTGGGGAGGTTTCTCTGGATTAGG
>JAWWES010000168.1:58516593-58556914 GCA_035583135.1 Lophotriccus pileatus
TGTGCCTTCCCCAGGCACTCGCCCTGCCTGGCAGGACACAGCTTCACACCCTGCTGGGGAGGTTTCTCTGGATTAGGAAGGACATAGAATCATAGAATATCCTGAGTTGGAAAGGACCCACTAGGATCAACTCCTGGCTCTTCACAGGACAGTCCAACAATCCCACCATGTGCCTGAGAGTGTTGTCGAAAAGTTTCTTGGACTCTGTCAGGCTTGGTGCTGTGACCAGTTCCCTGTAGAGCCTGTTCCAGTGCCCAGCCACCCTCTGGGTGAGGAACTTCTTCCTAATATCCAAACTAAAACCTCCCCTGACAAAGCTTCGTGCCATTCCCTCAGGTCCTGGCACTGGTCATGGGAGAGAAAGGATCAGTGCTCAAGTTTGCTCTGACTTGGTGGAGCTATTTGATGTCAGTTCATTGGCCCCCATGAGTATTCACTTTTCCACTCTTTTCTTCTACATGCCAGCTCTTGTGTGGTAATGTGGTAAAGTAACATGCCTGTTCCTGCAGCTTCAACCTCCTGCAAGACTTAGTAAAAAAAGAAGAATGGAAAGATCCAGAGAAACAGGCCTGTGAACAGTTCATAGAAATGATCCCAAATATTATCCACATTATAGTTATAACTTAATGTGGAAAAGGACTGGAGACTTCATCAAATCCACCTAGCTGACATAACTCTGCTGGGACTGGAGTTGTTGATTAGTGTTTTCTTGACAGTTGTTTTCAGAGAACCAGCTTCTTTACTTGATTGATATATCAATTGGTTTCGAAAGGCTGATGAGAAGCTGCGCCATCTATTCCTGGTGACATTTCCCACTTTAAGGGTGAAAGAGAAGTTCAGTGGCAATAATATGGATGCATGCAGTTAATCTGTAATCTTATTGACAGTTGTGAAGCCTGTTTAATTACAGCTTTATAATGAAAACTTAACTTCAGCCAGTTGGTACCTTCAGTGCTTTTCCTGAAAATAGTGTGGACTGATCTCTCAGCTGGGATGCATGAAATAAAAATTCATCCCAGTATTTGCTTCTTGGTAGGGCTAAAATCTTGTAAACAAGTCATCATCTGATGTAACCAACTTAACTAATAGTTTCACGAAACTACACCAACTTAGGAGGAATTTATTTCTTAATTTCACAGAAGATTTCCTGTGAAATTTGATTGATATTTGTCGAGACTTTTTTCCACTTTCAGGTTTGTTTTCATTTTAATTTGTATCAATTCTTCTTCCAGCACATTCCCGTTGATGGCAATACAACTGTAAGATCAAGAACTTGTTAGAGGACAAATCCTCTTAGATGTGCTTCACACTGTTTGTCTGCCAACCATCCCAAAGAACACCTTGACCTAGAAGGTCAAAAAATCCGTGAGACAACGTGCTCTGCATACCAGCTGTGCATCACAGGATCATAGAATGCTTTGGGTTGGAAGAGACTTTAAATACTATCTAGTTAGAATCACCCTGCCATGGCCAGGGACACCTTCCACTAGACCAGGTTGCTCAGAGCCATGTCTTTTAGGAACAGTGGCAACATTGGAGGGCTGCTTTTATTTTCATTAGATCTCTGGGAAGTGAGTTCTGGTGAGGCTTTTGTGATATCAGAAGGGGTCCTCTCTCCACATCCCACTTAATTATCACAAATAATATAGGTTTGGAACCTTGATTCATTTTGAAAATCTGCAAATTTTCAAATGTTTGGATAGAATAAGAGAGGGTCCAGGTCTGTTATTTTAGTCCAGGAGCATCTTGGGAAAATCTTAGCATTTCCATAGCATTACGTGCGTTCAGGAACTGCATTCAGGGACTCTGCTTGGTCTCTGCTCACTTAAGGTGAGAGCAGTATCATCCTCCACAGAAACTGTCTAAGGCAGGTATGATACAGTTTGATGAACAGGAGATTCATCAGCCTCTGTGTTTAATCCAGGTCTTCAAGCACCTCTCATGTGAACATGAAAACAACAACAGCACAATCATTAATAATGGCAAAAATAACATTAATAAATACTAATTCATATAAATAATAAATAACGTTATGATGAGCTTGTGTGAGGTGTGGTCGTAGGGCTGATATTTTTATTGCAAATCCTCTTCTGTCTACCCAAGCTCTCTCTGGGTGCCTCATGTAAGGCAATCAATCAATACCATTTTTACTCACGTTCTGATCTCACAGGTGGAGTAGGATACTGCTTCAAGGCTTTCCATTTCCCTGGTCCTGTTCTCCCACTCCAGGTATCTTCTTGGTCTGAACTTTCAAGTTAAGTCTTGGGCCAGGTGGATGATAAAGATGTAAAGCTGAACCGAGGGCAGGAAGTTAATGGGCAGAACGTGTACGAGAGGTAGACGTAGGGAGAGATTCCTCAAGGCTGGAGATAAAGGATAAGGGGATATGCCTCATGAAACAGCACATTTATTCATTCTTGGCTCTGCTGTTCATCACAGCAGTCTCCTGAAGGCACCAAACTGTTCATTCAACTGTGTATCCATCTGTATTACATTGAAATCAGATCTGTTGTGGGGAGAGGAGCAATGTCCACATTGGATCCTTCACTGGAGAGAAGAGGGAAGGTCTGGTCCTGCAGCCCATGGTTAAAGCTGCAAACTGGGCTGGCTTTGAGTGTGAGCAATATTTATTTCTACTCAGAAACCTACAGAATTGTTGCATTTGTTGTCAAATATTTTTGTGACAATGATGTAAACAACATTGTTCTTAAATTATGTTTCCTGATCTTTTCACTCCCAGTAGGGCTGAGAAATGCTTTATGAAGTCATTTATATTTATGAAGTCATGATATTACACTGTGTGCAGAGTTAAAGGCTGTGTGCAGACAGGTTTTTCTCACTTCTCTTTAAAACTAGTATTAGATAGGGAGTGAAGCTGTACAATGTATTGATCACATCCAAGGGTGTTATTAGTAGGCTGAAGAGCATATGATCTTTTATACAGTCATCAAGACCTGTGAGTTTCATTTTAAGGCTGGATACCAGGGGTTTGCCACACTTTTTGTACTGACTTCCATGTAAATGCTGCTTGATGCGTGTTCATTTTTCACACAGTTGTTGCAGTAGAGGACAAAGTAGAGGATCAGAAGGAGAGAGCAGACTTTTTCAGAGGGAGGGAGGAAGAAGCAGTGAAAAAAGTGAATTGTCCAGCTTGTGCTCTTCATTGATTTTTGTCTTAAAATCTTTCATCTTTCTTTGAGATGTGGAATGGAGAGATCCCCATTTCTCTTACAAAAGTGCATTTTGAAAACATAGTCATTTGGGAGTCTGAAGGTGTGAGAGTATTTTAGCTACAGGTTGGTTGAATCCTCTATTTTCCCTCTGGGATCTTCCCTCAGGACCTTGGGCCTGCAGCTGCCTCACACTGTGATTCTTCTGGGGACTACGTAAACCACCAGATCTTGGGAAGAATGAACTCAGGAGCATCACTGATTAGTTCACCTCAGCTGTCTCAAAGTGTTCACCCCTTGCTCCAGCACTGCCTTTTCCAGCCCCCAGGTCTGTCTTTTGGCTTTTTTGATGCCAAATATTGAAGAGCAGAAACATTTTTCCGCTGAAAGCCACAATGAAAGCTGCAAGAGCTTTCAGGCACTGTACTTAGGAGCCATTCCTTGCTGGCACAAGCACTGTCTGCCTCTGCTGTTTCTTATATTGGTGGGGTTAATTTTAGCTTGCCTCACAAACATGGGTACTTACCAGCTGCTCATATTAACAGGTGGTTGCTTGTATTATAGAGTTCACTTTTCTGCATCGCTGGTCTGGGGTTTGGCCCCAAATGGAGGATCACATTAATTTAGTTAGGAGAGGTTATGCCATAAGGTACAGCTGAGACACTGATTTGGCACCCTTTAAAACTTTTTCAACTAGTAGAACTACTGGAGTAACACTTTACAAATTCTGCTGTGAGTTAAAAACACAAGCAGGTGATAGTTGCAGATAAAGAGCTCATCAGACCCACTTCTCCAGAGAAATTCTTCAAAGGCAGGCTGCATGGACCTGCAGCCCTGTCTTACAGATGGCTGGCTAGTCCTCCATAATGAACACAAATAATTTTGAGTCTGAGGCAGCTCTGGCAAAACCCAGAGTCCTTTTATACCGCCGCAAATGAGTCAGAGCTCTGGTGAGTTGTACTGGAAAGAGTGCAGAGTGACCGACGCTGCTTCCCTCCTTCCAGGAGGCCAAAAGGAGATCATGGAAAGCTACAGCTGAACAGCTTCTGCATGTTAATGGGCATGGCCAGGATTTTACAGCAGCGCTTTCCAAAACAGCAGGAACCCAACCCTCAGTGAAGCCAAAGTTGGTTTCAGTGCCCAAACCCTTTTTGCAAATCCGAGCCGCAAACTTTGGGTGGTTTGAAGTTGGCGTTTTGGCTCTCGGAAGTGGCTCTTGCTGAGCCAAACAGATTGAGCCCCTGTCCAATTGCATGCAAATCACACATCAACAGCCTCACGTGGCACCAGCCTCCTGCTTCATGCATATTCAGTGTGTGTTGCTCAGAATTGTGCCATTGTAGTGGGGTCTGGGCAGCACCCTGCACACACTCACACCCCACCAGCAGCACGCCCGGTGCTCGCAGGACCTTGCACCACACTAGGACCTTTTATTCTTTCCCTACAGATTGACTTCATTATTACGTCATCAACCCAGGCTGTGAGGGATCCCCTGTGCCTTAATTTGTCTGGGGAATGCTGTACCCACCTAAGACATGGGCTCAAAGCCTATCTCAGCCTGGGGCCAGCGTGTGCTGCAGAGGAGTGTGTGTGTGAAAGCTGCTGCTCCAGCTCAGCTCCTGGCCCTGTCATCCTCATACCCACTGTGTCCCCATGTGCTGGGGAGGCTGGTCTGAGCCTGGGTGGTTGTGTCTTCAGGGTGCCAAGGAAGGGGGCCAGGCAGGAACATGCAGCTGCAACCATATTTAGTGACCTGTTGAAGGGCAGTAAACTCCTGGAGTCAGCAAATGTTTGAAGGAGTTTTTTGGTATCTTAATCAGTTTTATGTGAATACAGGATGAGGTGAAACTCAAAGCAGATGTATTAATGTGGTGGGCAACTTCATCTTTCATTTTCATTCCTGTTCAGAATGCAAAAAACAATAAAAAATGTTCAAGGGGGTTGATGTGTCCAAATCCGGGTTCACCTGCTGGTGAAGGAGCAAATTTCCCACTCTTTTGATGCTTTGTCTCTATTTACAATGCCAGCCACTGATGTGACAGGTACTTTGGCTCTGGTGTAAATGGTTACAGGGGAAAACAGCAGGCAAAGGATCCCAGCTACTTCATTCTGCACCCAGTGCACCTCTGCTTGCTTATAAGGGAAATTTGTTTAATTTATGTAAGGAAATGCAGGGCAAAAATGTGTTTGACTACTGACTCAGCAAAGAGGCATTTCTATACCAAGAGCATGATCAAACCCAGGAATATGGTCAATGCCCCAAGCCTGTCAGTATTCCAGAGGCATTTGGAAAAAGCCCTCAACAATGTGCTTTAGCTTTTGGTCAGCCTGGAGTGGTCAGGCAGTTGGTCTGGATTATCTTTTTAAGTCCCTTCCAACTGAAATAGTCTATTCCATTGTATTCTAGAATAGTCTAGTCTGTTCCATTCAATTCCATTCCAATAATGTAGAAGGCCTTTAGAGTGACTGAAGCTGCAATTGAAGGAGAAAACGTGGCTCTGACACAGTGCAGGTGTTTTTAGCAGCATCTGAATTCCCAGGGAACTGACACAGCTCAAATCCCTGAGGCCTGTCAGCAAAAAAAAAAAAGAAAAGTGTTTCCTTCAGGGAAGCTCACTGACCATGGCTGGATTCCACAAGTTTCCATGGATTTCTAGCTCTGGACTCTTCTTCTCCTCCTTCCCTGCCCAAGGAGCTGTGAGGATCATCTCCCTCCTGCATCACGTTTGGCAGAGTGGTTTGGCTCGCTCCCCTTTTCTTAAGGGAGAGGATGAGGAAGGGTTGCAGGAGCAGCAAATCCCACCCAAACATCCAGATGTGGCAGCATTGCTGCAGCTCCCCATCCCTTCAGGGGACATGAGGAGAAGGCAGGTGTGCTTCCTGCCCTTGGAAAATCCTGGCAGAACTGGCACGCTGTGGGTAGGGGGAATGTGTTCCCAGGCTGGACCTGGGCTCTGGGACAGCCAAATGAAAATCAGTCAACTCATGTCTCCCTTCTCTGAGCTCAGATTTTCCACCTAGCGGTTGGCACATATTTTTTCCATGCACAGGGGAATATTTGCCTCAGGTCTAAAACACGCAGGATCCCTCTCTCCCAGATCTCATTTGGCTGGTGAAGGAGGCCAGCTGCCCTTTCATCTGCTCTCTTGCTCATGCACATGTCCCCAGAACTGTGTCATTTGGCCTCTCTCCATCTCACACTGACCCTTTCCTTCCCTGATACAGCTTAATAAATATCCTGGTTCTTCCATGGCAGGAACAAAACAACTTTCAGGATAGATACACACATGGTCAAGTCCGTCTTGAGTAACTCAGGATATCCCTTTTTTGAAGGGAATGAGAAAATGCATCTTGGCATCTCTCTGCATGAGAATACAGCCCACTGCCTGTCTGCAGGAGGATGAGTTGGAAGATCAGAGGCTCAGTTGCTCATTTTGGGTCTTACCATTAATTGGGATTGACTCAGGGAACTCTGCTGGAGTGAGTTTTGTATTTGTTGGCTCAGGTCTCATTTGTTTGCCTCTTTGCTGCCTGTACCCCAGGGAGTGTTTTCCACTGGTAGGTGGCCTTTTTCTGTCATCAGCAGATGATGTGCCATGTACAGCATCCTCAGCTAGCTCACCTGTGCTTATTATGTAATGTGATGTGGAGGGTTTGTGTGATAGAAAGTTTAAGTATCTCAAAGTGAGAATTGTGTATATTTCCAGTACTGCCCTCAGAAGTTTTAAGCACAAGGATGATTGCACTGTGAATAATCAGAGAATCGCAGAATGTTTTGGGATAGAAGGAACCTTAAAGATCATCTTGTTCCAGCCTCCCTGCCATGGGCAGGGACACCTTCCACCAGACCATGTTGCTCAAAGCCCGATCCAACCTGGCCTTGAACACTCCCAGGGATGGGGCAGCCAAAGCTTCTCTGGAAAACCTGTTCCAGGGCCTCACCATCTTCACAGTAAATATAATACCTCCTGTCGTCTTTGGTGGTGAAATCACCCCAGTTGTTGTGCTGCTGAATTTTTCAGCACCTTGACTGAAAAAAGAATGTGACAAAGTGCCAAAACGTGCACACTTGTGTTCTGGATGCTGTTTTGTAAGGATGGTTTGCAAGTCTCATACTGCAGCACCTCAACTCTGTGAGCTGTTTGTGGGGCTCCATCTGCCTGCATCGATACAGCTGTGCCTGCTGCTGAACATCCTGACATGGGTGTGTCCTCAAACTGTGCTGTAACTGCAGTTTGGAGCATTCTCTACTCCATGCCCCAGGGCTTCTGCATGAAGGAGACCTGGGCTTATATCTGGAAAGACTCCAGCCTAGTCCCTGTTTTGTGAAGTCAGCACCCAGGATCCCAAAACATGCACCAAGGTCCATTGTCCCGTGGCTTCCGTGCAGCCCTTAGATCCAGTCACGTCTGCTCATGACCACGGGTCTGGTGCTGAATGTTGCCACTTAAAAACAGTAAAAGGTTATTATGTAGTGTGTGTTGATGGAGAATATAGCAGGATGGGAATGTTGCACGAAGAGAAAAGAGTTCAGGAATACAACAGGAATTTTTGCATTCAAGCCCATCACTTTGAAAAGCAACACCTATACATGTAACAGTAATGAGTAATACACCTCATTGACTCAAGGCAAACAAGCCAAGGTGACTCACAATTTTTGGAGATTAGAGGATAAGAACTACTAGGCTGGATTAATTTTGTATCTTTTTGTATCTGTGATTTTTTTTTTTTAATTTTGTACAGATTGCAGTTTTCCTGAATTTACTCTTTGTTCGGAATGATTTGACAAGTGGCATCTCTGAAATCTGTTTGGCTGGTGGTGTGTTCAAGATGTTCATGAGGGTTTGTGCAGCATGTGAAATTAAAGCTCTTTTGTTTAGATTGTCATGAGCATGTTCTTTGGCTGGATAAAATTCTTCTCAGAAAAAAAGCTGTTGGTAGACACAAATTCAGTTTACCTTTCTGGACTGGATATTCCACAATCCTTTCAAAGAACTTTGCTTTTATGTTGTCTGTTCCTGATGGTTAGATTGTTTGCTGGAGAGGTTGAAGTAAACTATACAAAGCGGGTGAAAAACCCTGTAAAAATTAACTTCTTTACGAATGTAAAAACACATTAGTTGAAAATGGTTTTAAGCATTGGTGTTGTTCTAAACAACACCCCCCTATGGACCAACTTCCCCCCATGGAAAGTTACATAACAAGCAGGAACCTTTTTTGTTTTTAGTGTTTCTGAGATGGTTGCAATTGAGTAGCAAGGGAGGTTTATTCTGTATTTTAAGACCTCATCTGAAAAGTGCTTTCTTACACATGTAACTATTAAGTAGCGGTAGACCCAGGAATCTTTTCCGTTCTCAAAACTTAAGAAATAACAGAATTATATTGTCAGAACTTTGAATGGGAAAGTGGTTTATTGTAGCTAGTCCCAAACTTTCTCATTCATTTATCAACAACCAAAACTGGAAAATGCTTTGATCAAGCATTTGGCATTCGGACTTGTGGCAAAAAAAAAACCAACACGGAGTTTCCAGACCGAGTAAGGTAGGTTGAAATCTTCCATACAGCCCTAGCAACAACACAAACCCCAGCTTGCTCTTGCCTTGCTGCTGCAAGAGACCCACCCACCGTGCTGCGGTTGGAGATACTCATCCATCTTATCTAACCCAGGCACAGGCGCAAGGAAAACAAGGATTTCAAGTAGGTCATCGGTCGTAATTTCCTCAGTGTGTCGCTCAAGTCACTTTGCTGCTTCTGCTGGGGAGTTCCCGTTGATGCTGAAGCGAGCAGGAGCATCTCTCCTCCCTTCAGCCCCCTGCGAGGACTCCGAGCTGCCCTCGGTGCCCTTCCAGCTCCCGCCTCTAACGTGTCGGTCTTCTCTCCCCAGCTATCGACCTGTTGTACTGGCGTGACATCAAGCAGACAGGGATCGTGTTCGGCAGCCTCCTGTTGCTGCTCTTCTCCCTGACCCAGTTCAGCGTCGTCAGCGTCGTGGCCTACCTGGCCCTGGCCGGCCTCTCGGCCACCATTAGCTTCAGAATCTACAAATCGGTCCTACAGGCTGTGCAGAAGACGGACGAGGGCCACCCCTTCAAGTGAGTGCTCTGCTGTCGCGGCCCAGGGGCTGTTTGTCTTACAAACGACCCCTTCCCGGGGCCAAATCACGTTTCTGTAGCTGCCGCTTTTCTGCTGGATAAAATTCTCTCCTTGCTCACAAAACGGGAAGGAATAGTATTTTCTGTTGTTCTGTGTCTCGAAAGATGTGAGGCTGTGTTGGCTCAGATCATGGAAAGGAAAAAAAACCACCAAAAAAACCCTGCAAAAATCATCGTACTCTAAGACATGGGATTTTTTTTCCTCTGAAATTCAAAAGTTCCAGAAAATTTTAAGCAAACAGAGAAAAAGAGTTTTATTAGAGCTAGTGATAGCGCAGTATCTCTGCAAGCAGGAAGAGTATTATTTCTGGGCAGAATCTGTGGAGCATGGAAGGGAAACTACCTGTATCTTTTCTGCAGCAACCCCTTGCCTAGGTGACGGTGTCAATGACAGTGCTAGTGCACTCTTCATCCTCCCCAGGGTCTGGGGGTTTGCTCCAAGAGAACAGCTGATCCATTCTCCTCTGCTATGCCAACTATTTGGTAAACCAGGTCATGGAACTGGTGTGGTTTTAAAAAACACACACTGAAAAGAAAGTCTGGTTGGGGTGCTGCTCCTTCTGCTTCACTTGGGTCAGTTCTGAGCTGTGAATCCTGGGTGTAGCTCAAGGAGCACAGAAATTCGTGAGCAAACCTCCCCTGATGGGATTTGTATCCTCCTTTGGGTGGGGTAAAGAGACAAATCCCAGCAAGACCAAGCTCTGCTTGGGGGGAGAGGGTAAACCTGCCTGGGTTTGTAATCGGAGATGTGTTTCTGGCAGAGCCTACTTGGAGATGGAGATGAATCTTTCACAGGACCAGATCCAGAAATACACAGATTGTCTCCAGCTATACGTCAACAGCACAGTCAAAGAGCTGAGGAGACTCTTTCTCGTTCAGGACCTCGTGGATTCTTTAAAAGTAGGATTGCTTTAAATATTTTTAACCCCTCTCTAGAGGATCAATCTACATTTCAAAGAGCTGCTTCCCATGTCGACAGGGTAGTCAGTTTTGTGTACCTCCAGATATAAAAGTTGCTCTCCTTTTTGATTTAAAAACTGCTTGTTTCCAGCACTTTAGAGGTTTGAATGTATTGATACACAATACAGGACTTTAAAAAATGTGCAGGACCAGCTTAGCTCCACCACAGTTCTAGAAGCATCTCTGCGTTATGCTTTGTATTACTTGGCCACAAAATGGTGTTCCCCTCTGTTAATCTGGATTTCCTCTACCTGTGGCATTTTCTACTATGGAGTCTTTTTTCACTCCCTGCTGAAATAATTATTGATTTTCAGCCTTACACCCAAGCAGGTGTCCATCAGAGCAAAAGGAAGATCATTAAGAGAGCAGACATGGGTTAGGCTCCTAAAATAGTAAAAACTTTTAGGAAAATATACCCATCTCTCAGCATCAAGGGTTTTCAGTCCCTTGAATTATCACTTTGGGGCTGTGCTTAACCTGTATGGGATGACTCCTGCCATCATAAAAACTGGATGCAGAAATCTGCCTGTACCATTCTTGGTGCACAGTCCTACATGCATGCAATTAAGCCCTAAATATACCTGAAAGATCAGCTAAAAGGGTGAGAAGCAGTGAACAGAATGGAGAATGGGGTTTATACACCCAGAAAAACTACCTAGTTCCTAATGTGCCTTATTTAACAATTCCCTTCCACTTTAAAAAAGGCTATTGTACTGTTATATTAGCTGGATAAGCAATCTAATTTCTTCATATGCTGACACTGGAGGTGATGTAACGATCCATCTTTAATTTAGTTTGCAGTACTAATGTGGCTGCTGACTTACGTGGGAGCCCTTTTCAATGGCCTGACTCTTCTGATAATGGGTAAAAATCAACATTTCTTTTAAAATCTATTTTTATCTTGAACTCCCTCGCGATTTCGGCTTAGACAAAACAGCCTATCCTCGGCGTGCCTTCCCCACAGTTAAACCATCAACATTTATTTCCCTTCCCGGTAAATATTCATTATCCCCTTACGCTGTCCCTCCTGCCAGAGCTAATTTGTGGCTTATGGCTTTGCAGCCACTGGTCCCAGAGCAATAGGAAATTCCATATTTGGGAGGTTTCAGCCAAGTGCGTTTTTAATGCAGACATCCCTGGTGGATCGGCTGACCAAGTGGCACGATACGTGTTTGTCACCAAAGTAGGTCTCTTCTCTGGAGGAATCTGGTCTGCAGGAATGTAACAGTGTGCTCTTTTTCTCCTTAGCTGTGGTGTCTATGTTTACTCTCCCCGTTGTATATGACAAGTACCAGGTAGGTCTGTCCTCATGCCTGCAGTTTGGGTATCTGGGTGATTCTGCCTTCTTGTTGCCTGGTTGACTTGGTGTCCTTTTGCTCCTTGCAGGCACAGATTGATCAATACTTGGGACTCGTGCGGACCCACATGAACACTGTCGTGGCAAAGTGAGTCCAGCAGCAGACTTGGCCAGAAGTCTTGCTGTGAGGTTGTGGTGGCTGAGACCTGCGTGGTCCTGGGGACACGGTGTCCTATCAATGATGTCCTCCCCAGATCCTGGAATGTGAGAGGCTGTGGGAGGGCAGATCCCTGTAGGAACACAGCCCTCCTCAGCTGAGGGCAGACTAAGGCAGAGCTGAGACCCTACATCCTTCTCTCCCTTCTCCTGCCATCTGGGGGAACTGTGGACAGAGGAGCCCAACCAGGGACTGATGTTCATGCAGAAGTCCATACATACGTACATACCAGGCCAGGACAAACAGGAAGGAATGAGTTAATTCCCTTCCCCACTAACCAGTCTAAGCCTGGGGTTTTGCATTCAGGGAGTTAATAATACCATTAGTGAACAAAGTGGAAATTAGAGCACCACGCTGTTACAGCAAGAAAATACCTGGAAGCACTGTGATCTTTGGTGTTTCAAACCCCTGTGGAATGGATGGAGCACCTGGATGAATTTTTTTGATGCAATCTGGGAAGTTACAAGGTGATACAGCCAAACTCTTCTCAGTAGTGGCAGATGTTGCTTGTAACAAGGAGCAACAACATAAATCTGGTTTAGGAGGCTGATGCTGGACATTAGGAGAATTTTTTTCACTAGGAGATTAGGATTGGAGCAGACTACACAGGGAGGAGCCAAAACCTCCTGCCTTGGAGGTTTTCAAGATGCAGCAAGACAAAGACATGGCCAAGGTGATTTAGCATTGGCAGTAGTCCTGCCTCGTGTAGGAAGTTGATTCAAAGACTTTCAGGGTCTCTTTGTAGGAAATATTTGTTATTCTGCAAAATCCCTAGCCATTGGCAGGACTAAACGTTTGTTCTGAAAATTTCCTTTTTAGATTTACATTCCTGGCTTCCAATAGACAATAGACCATGGAGGAATAATGAAGGGGGGTGGGGAGAAGATCACTGAGCAAATCCCATGGTTACATGGACCACCAAAAACCAGGCCAGTAAGAACACCTAGATGGGCATAACTTCTTTTTCTTATTACACTTTAGTCCACCTGTTGAGACAACACACTGAAGGCGAGCTAGAGATTAACCCTGAATGAGAATCCAAGTGGGGGTCCACTGGGATGGCCTCACCATATAATCCTTCTTTTTCTTTTTCTACTTTATTTCTAGGATTCAAGCTAAAATCCCAGGTGCTAAGAGAAAGGCAGAGTAAAGCAGACATCAAGAATTCGTCGACCACAGTAGAGAAAAATGGGGAAATCTGGGGTGAAACAGCTCTGTTCTTACACTTTACTGCAAATTTATCATTCTTTTTTTTTCTCAACACCATAATCTTAGAAACATAAAACTCAGAAGCAGTGCTTTTCCCCTGCTGCTTCTGCACTTAGAATATTTGCAATCACTTGTGTCAAGCACTAAAAGTATAGTAAAGAGAAAAGTGTACTAGATGTGGTTTTTTGTGTTGCTTATAAAGTGCATGATGGTGAGAGCCTAAATAATATTGACCTCTTTATTTTATTTTATTATTTTTTTAGTGTTTTTCCTTCTTCTATTGGCATTGCTTCTATAACTTTTAATGTTACATGTGGCTAGGGGCTTTCCTGCTTAGCGCACTTGATGCAATAGTTAAAATTGCTTCTACGTCACTGGGTTGCTGGTTGGATTCATCTTTATTAACTATATAGAATTGTAGACTGATGTTTTAGTGTTTTCCAGCACAAATAAAATAAACAGTAATCGGTACTTATGGTAATCAGTTTTGTATAACTCAAAAAAAAAAATTTAAAAAAAGGAAAAAAAAAGAGAACAAAACCCAGTACTTTTGTCGTAAAGGATTGACAGGCTGATTTACATGTATGGTAACTGGAAAGTTCCAGCATGTTCAATTTATTACAATTTGTATTACATTCTCTGTAGTTCCTAATGGACTTAATTATGGACTCTGAATATTTGCACTTATGTACTTGATACCGAATGCAGAAATAAATGTTACTAAATGTAAAAAGTTCTCCCTCTTGTTGCTGCTGGGTTTTATCTTGATGTTTGCAAGCTGGACACATACTGTGCAAAAAGGAGCATTTTCTCTCTCTCTCTACCCCCTGGACATCTGCACACACTTTGCCCAGACCACAATGGTGCACTCCAACAAGTAGTACATGCACAGTAGTATGTAGCTCATCTAATATTTTCACTTCTTGATGAGTACAGCAATAAAAGAAGTATCTTAGCACATAGTTTGAGTTTTTTTGGTGTAGAAAGTATCAGAATAAATGTCTCTTCCTCCAGGTTGTGCAAATCATGAGTAGCACACTACGGAGGCATCAGCACAACACACAGAACTTTTCAATTTCCTTGTCACCAAGCTACTCCCTTATCCAAAGCTGGTTTTTGAAATCTGCTTTAAACTGTGGAATCAATACCGAATCTGAAGGCTGGGGACTGAAATAAACATTTACTATTATTCAAAGGTGAAAGTTCTTAAAAATCAGGGTTTGGTGTTTGAGAACCATCAGATGAGAGAAACAGCTGTGGAACATTATCCAAAGTGCTTCAAAACAAACAGCTGGTTGAGTGTTTGATTCGGCCAATTGTGGAACAGACCTGTGGATTATTTGTTTTTGCATAATAATGCAAACACCAAAATATTTTCAGCCAAATCACTGTTTTTCTCTTCTATCACAAAAGTTTTTATGCAGAACTTTTTTTTTTTTTTACAGAGAACTAGATCTTTAAACACTTAAACCCAGCTTTTTTAATTTCAAGTCTTTCCTTAATTTATTAATTCACTGAGTTACACATGGACATGGTGATATCAGTCCTAGGTCAGGTTGCAGTTCTGTTTGGGTGTAAAAGCACAATCCAAATGCTCATGAGGAGATTTTGGAAAGAGTGGTATGGCTGTGGGGTAGTTAATTATTGTGATGACTCTCAACCTTATTTTCATTTAGGCTTTATATTAAAAATTATTCTTTTTTCATATTTAAAAATACTGGGCCATCTTTTAAACGTCACCTGCAGCTAGACAGGAATATTTTGCCATGATCAAAAACTGAGTGCCTCAAAGGGGCAGAAGTTGCTTTTGACCAAATGGAATATGTTTGTTTTAGCATGTGCAGTTTGCAAACAGGAATGAAAATTCAACACGTACCCGCAGCTTTAAGTGCCTGAGAGTTCCCTGTGTCTCTGAGGAAGATAGTACAGACCATCCAAGCATCCTGGAGGATAAAGACTGACCTTCAGAATTTTGGTTCAGATGAGTATGTGGGCCCCACATGTTGATTTTGAAAATAGGACCATTTAACATCCCATCCCACTGGTTGCAGAAGTGTTTTCTTCCCTCACACCAAGTCATATCCAAGACTGGCCTTTTGCAGTGCTGAACCCTAAGCATGGTTTAAAGGCTGTATCTCCTGCATACTTGGAAATAAAGCAAAATAAAACCTTCTGGCAGAGAACAAATATTCTTAAGAGCCTAAATCAGTAGAGTCCGAGAACGTCATTCTTGTCTCCTCCAGCATCACCCTCTCTTAAACCCCACAGTCCTGCAATCCAAGCCCTCATCACCTTGACTGTACACACACTTCTCAAACCCATACACGTTACTTTTACCTTTTTTCACCTCCCACCTTGCCAAGCCAGCTCCCAGACTTCCTCAGAACCCCTCTGACTGTCCGTATATTTGGCACTAACAACCCACACATGCTGCTGAGCAGCTGGGGTGGGTTAATCTGGTGGGTGGAACCAATTGGGACTCCATTCTGGGATGTGGGAAAAACAGAGGCCTTCAGCCAGGGTTTGGCTTGCTCATGTTGCCCATGGCCACTGTCTCCTTACTGGGATCACAGCAGCACTTTCCATGATACCTTTGAACATGGAATCTTGGAAAAAGCCAATCTGTGCCAACTCCCGGTCCTGTTACACAGCTTGCAATCACAGAGTCTCTGTGCATAAGGGGAATAAAAGGTTCTGATACTCTGGTAAGTCTTGCTCGTAGGGCAGCACCTGGGGAGGGGTTTCACATCCATCTCTTTCTGGTTTCAAACAAGTGAGGGGGAAAATGACCAACAATGAGCCCTAATTTTTAAAATATCTTACTGTGATTAAAGTAGGTAGCTCAAGGCAGCAGAATTACACCCATTTATGAGCTGAGCTGTGTTCTGAGATGCAGAGGCTGTAAAGCCATTTCTGATCTTGATTTGCAATCAAAGCAAAGAACAACAGCAGACAAGCTTGCATGGTAAAATCAGCAAACTTGTGAGGGTTTCTAGGCAGGTGAAAGCTGGGAAGCAGCTCGCTCTGCCTGATTAAAATGCAGAGGAGGGTATTAAACTATTCTTTTCTCTTCAAAATGTTCCTTGCATGAGGAGCCTGGACATCACAGCACATCACTGCTGATTCACGACTCAGATTGCCTTCCTGGTTCAAAGGCTGCTTTAATGAGATAAGCAAGTGATGGATGTTTTGAAGACATCCCCCTAACCAAGTGAGATCATTCAGGTGCTTGGAGTTAGGTGTGTGCTAAATACCTGGCCAAGCTGTGTCTCTTATCCTCATCTCTGGAGAATTTGAAATGTTAATGTTCCCTTTCTGGAGAAAAGGTAAGAGGTCTGTCTCTAAGGTGGATGTCACAGGTGAGAGGCTTGTTTAGATGCAGGGACAGGTACAGACCAGGCCTTTCCATGGCTGGGAACTGGCTGGCTAATGTAAATACAGCTGCACTTAGATCTGCTCAACATGGTGCTGCCTTTCAAGGAAGACAACAGGTCTGCCTGCTGAGCTGACCTTTGAAAGCCAGCCCAAATGACTGTGCTAATTTGAGCTGAAACTAGTTTATCTCTGGCTTGGGGATATGAAATCAGGAGTGGCTGGAGTGCTGGCAGGAGACAAAATTTTGTTAGAGCATCTACATGGGTCTTTTTTTGTGCTCTATGGCTTTAAAATATCTTCTCCATGATTTCACTCATACCTTCCAGGAACTTTATAAGCCTGGTCCTAACCTGCTGCCTGTAAAAAAGAGGTTCAATGGTTATTTAAGAGTTCTGTCAGAGCTTTTTATCATTTGAATGTCTGTCCTTGTACCTTGAAATGAATACTCCGTTGGTAGTTTGATGTGAAATTTGAATACTCTCCAAGATCATTTGTTTCGATTCCCTGCTTCTTGGTGCCTCAGCGGTATTCCACTCTTCTTTTAGCCTTTGTATTTGCCTCTGAGCTTTTACTGATTTCTTTTATGCTCCCTCTGCTCTTTAATACTAATCTACTGATAGTAGGATCATAAAACACATGAGTGTCAGGAAAGCCCTGGAATTGGGAGAAGATAAGAATCATATAACATTCTGTGAACAGCTAATCCAGTTAGAGTCTCTTTCCTCATAGCTTTTGCCATCTCCCTGCATGTTTTCAGATGGCACCTGGCTCCCATCCCTGTCCTGGTGGGCTATAAGTCAGTCAACTATGAGCTTATCAGCCTTTCCCTCTCCATATGGGCCTGGGGAAATGTGTGGCAAGCTTGAGCCCAGCCTTTGCTCACTGCAGCTTTGAGAAGACCAAGTGTGATGTATTTCTTCCTGGCTCCTCTTAATATATTGTTTTCTTAGGCCCAGAATGAAAAGATGCTCCATTAGGGAGCTTGCATATAAGCTTCCTGGAACGCTGGGAATCAGGGGAGTGAGGCTGCTGGCATGAGGGAGCCTGGTAAGACTGGCTGGCACATACAGGCACTGTGGGACATATGGTATTTGGATAGGGGTGAGATATGTCCACTGATAGGAGTCAATGGCTGCAGGGCCTGAAGCGGCAGGAGGAACGGGCTGTGTTCATTCCTGCCAGGTTTCCTTGCTGCTCAGCACCTGCACAGGAGAGAGTGGCAGTGCCTTTGCTCTCTGACACAACAGGGGGAAAGATGCTGAGCGTGGGTGGCCCTTCCCCGCAGGTGCACAGGGAAATGGGGGTTGATTTTAGGTAGGTACGTGGGCTTGACCTGCTTCTCCCATTTATCTGAGCTGTTCATTTCCTTATCTTTGGTGTTTGCTCATGAGGGAACAGCCAGCTCACTGTCTGTTGGAGCTCCCCCCTGGTCAGCATCTGATCCAAGTAACTGCCAGCTATCTTCACCACTTCGTATATCTCCCCTAGAAAGTGCTAAATCTACAAGTATGACAGCTTTATAATTTGGGGACATCACCACATGTGTGCAAGGCAAGGCAGGTATGTGGGTGGACTGTTCTGTCCAGCACTCAGGCAAGCTCTCTGTAACTGGGATGTGCTCCTCTCTGCATTGCCCCTGTTCTCATCTTCCCTTTTCACTCCTGCTCTGCCTCAGCCCAAACACTGGGAGATGCTGCAGGGTCCAGGGTGAGGATGAGAGGATGGATAGAGCTGCACAAGGAGTCTGTCTAAGAAAACCAAAAGACCAAGCACTACTGTGCTGGCATGCTTTCATTGCTTCTCCCTCCTCTCTGCCCCTTAACCAGCAAGTCAGGCTCATTTCTTGTGTTCATTGAATATCAAAGTGTTTCAGCCTCAAGGCTGCAATTTATGCCTCCTCATGGGTCTCTTTGTTTTAGTGGAAAAAATAATTCAGTCCAGTGAAACTAATTGTCATTCACAGTAAGGTCCCTCTGCATATATTTCCCTTTATGAGGGAGCTGTAAAGGGGATTTAGATATATTTTTATTTCTTTTGTACAGCCCTCTAATTTAGATGAAGTGATGTAAAGTAGCCCAGGCCACTCAAAAAACCCACAGAATCAGAGAATCCCAGAATGTTTTGGGTTGGAAGGGACCTTAAAGACCATCTTGTTCCAACCCCCTCCCATGGGCAAGGACACCTTCCAATAGACCAGGTTGCTCCAAGTGACTCCAGCTGGTCCTTGAACACTCCCAGGGATGGGGCAGCCACAGCTTCTCTGGGCAACCTGTGCCAGGGCCTCACCACCCTCACAGCCAAGAGTTTCTTCCAAAGATCCCATCTAACTCAGCCCTCTTGTCAGTTTGAAGCCGTTCCCCCTTGTTCTGTCACTCCAGGCCCTTGTCCCCAGTCCCTCTCCAGCTCTCTTGGAGCCCCTTTAGGCACTGGAAGGGGCTCTGAGGTCTCCCCAGAGCCTTCTCTTCTCCAGACAGAACAACTGCAGCTCTCTCAATCTGTCTCCATAGCAGAGGTGCTCCAGCCCTCTGACCATCTTTGTCACCTCCTTTGGACTCACTCCAACAGGTCTATGATCTACAGTGTCATCAAAAATTAATGTAATGTTTTATAGATGTGACCAAAAAAAAAAAAAGAGGATAGATAACATTCAGGCAGTGGAGTGACTTGAATAGCAGATGTCTTTATACAAAATATTCTCCATTTGCCAAGTTAGACATGAGGCCTAATTTAATTTCTCTTAATTCCACAGATGCTTGCTTGGAGAAACCACAATCCACACAATTGTTAGGCTGAGTGAAAGACTATCACTTTTGGCACAGACTGAACAAAATTACTGAACTATTATCAGCAGAACATCAGCTTAACTTGTCAGCTATCAGCAAATTTTGAGGCATTTAATTAGGAAGAGGTGGGCTGCAACCTTCATAGAAGAACTTGTCTGGGGAAGCACTTCTAGTATTCCTTCTTAGAAAATCCTGAAGTCCTAGAAAGCTTCTTCACATCTCTGCCCCCCCAGAAAGACTAAACAATTTACTATTTTTCCCAGCTGAAGTATAGAGATGTGATTACCTACAGAGAGCAAAACTGTCAAAATGTATACTCCAGGTTTTCATGTTCCAGCTTAAAAAAAAAAAAAAACCACTTAAGGACTATAAAATTCTGATACTACTACTGTCACTTTTAAACACCAGACTTCCAGGAAATCAGCTGAGATTTTAATTCTGACATCACCATATAACCAAGAATCTCTCTTCGTCTCAAGTGTTTTATCTCGCCCACTTTCCCCGCAGCAATCACAAGTCTGTGACTCACATACTATACCAATAGTGCAAATTAAAAGAAAACATTGTTCCTGCTGCCGTTTAGCCAAAGTACTCCTACAGCTCTCCAGTCACAAGAGACTTGAGTAAGTCGGTCTTCCAGAGGGAAATGCTGTGGTCTCTGTTATTCAGGGTGAATTACAGTCTCATACCTTTAGTTTTACCAAAAAAACCCAAACAAAACAAACAAGCAGAGAAGCTGCTCTAGGGTCACGTGCCTGGAGCTGTGGTATCATGGGCTTGGTGCCGTGAGAGAAATTATGAGTGAAGCAGATAAAATGACAGTTAATAGAAGATTTTAAGGAGATCTTCAGGGGAAGATGGCAATTGGTAGCTTTAAAACTAAGAGGTCTATACTGAAGTTTCCCAGATATCAGCCATATTTCAATTTTTCCCACATAAAATGAAAATAAAGGAGCTACTGAGCTTTGTTAAAATAAGAAGTGGTGAAATATAGGGAGGAGACCATTGGGATACCATATGGGAAGAAGATGGATAATCTTAAAGCCCATGAGCAGTAAAAAGCTGGTGACGTTTTGCATCACAGGGCTCTGTTTTGAACTGATAACAGAAAATTCCCTGTTGGCTAGCAGATTGGTGGTTAGAAACAAATATTGATGAGAAAACTGGTCAAACACAGTATGGAAGTGCTCTGTGAGGCAGAGAAGTGCTGTTAGGAGTATCCAAGGGAATGTGAGGGCCATAGCAGGAGTGGAGTCCAGAGGAGTTCAGCATCATTCCTGTAGCAAACCAAACCAAAGGGGGATACCATTGCTCTTTACATATACACTGGGCATAAAAACCAGGCAGGCTTCAATCTGCTTAAGCTGGTACCTAATCAAGCTGCTGTATGATGATACAGAGGAAAAAAATTGCATTCCAAGGTTTTGGTTTGGAAATTAAAATTTATTATTGGTTGGGGAAATTAACACTTGCTCCCAAATAGGAGTTAGAAACAAGCACTGTGAATCTCTGAGTCATTCCAGGTGGGAAATAGATTAAGTACAAGGCTGAGTGCCTTGTTGATAACATAAGCAGGTGGCAATTCCCCATGTGAGAACTGAGTTTACAAAAAGTAAGTTTACAAGAGGTGACTGAAGGGAATCACACACATTTTCTTTCCCCACAGCAATGATTGCACCGGTGCATTAACCATCAGGGAGTCTCTGTGTATATTTATCAGGAAAAAGATATTACATGGATATGGACAAGCTGGAGTCACAGGAACTCTCTCCAGATCACATGAATTCAAAATTTGGCCACTGTCTTTGGAAAGAAAAGATTACCTTTTCCATTTTTTATTCATTGGTAGTCTTTGTGATCCCAAGAAGGGTATTCCAGGCTCAGTAGAGACATCCAGGCACCAGTGATGCCACACTTAGGCTTGTGACAAACTTTAAAGGCTTCTCAATTCTTATGAACGCAGGTGGGACTTCATGCCTCCTTCTGTTTCCTGAGAGTTAGCAAGATGATGTAAAGAAAGACTGGTCCATGTCTCCCTCTGTGAATCCTGCTTGCTCTGGCATCATTTCATTCTCAGGGAAAAGGGTAACCAGATTAGATTCAGGTTGTGATGGATAGGTTAATAGGAATGAGTGCAAACAAACCCAAAGGGGTTTTTTGGCATAAGTAAATAAAAGTGGAAAAAAAAATACTAGAATTCCCTTCTTAGCTTTTACTCTAATAAACTTGTCAGGAAGGAGATGATATATGAGAGGTGTAAATTTTCATTTACGTTGAACATGCATTTGCTTTATCCACATTCAGACTGTGAGTTGTAGGACAAGGAAGGAGAGAGCAGACCCTCCTAGACAAAACTACCTCTGCTTGCTCAGACCTAACCTCCTGGTGGCTCTTTTAGCTGGTGCTGCACTGCCCAGCTGCTCTCACCTTAAGGCTGGGCAGGGATTTGTCTGTCCCCATTTGATGATCACTGCAGTAGCTAAATTTATGTCAGATACAGGGCAGCAATAAATTCCTAGAAGTCTGGGGCCAGAAATCAAAGTATTTCTTAGCTCAAGTGTCCTGCAGCAATAGTGAAACCACCCCAATTCATGACTTGTCCTTTGCTTATGCACTTTATGTGTCTGTACCTTATTCATCACCCTCATCTTTGATGGGAGTTTGAAAGCAGATAAGGTTTTATTCGACTTGCAGAGGCAGCATGACGGCGGTAAAAAAGGTATGTCTCTAGGAAAGGAGAGAGCCCTGTGGAGGACCTTTTGTGTAGGAGTCACTAGACATCTTCATTTAGGTGTTAAAGGGCTTGAAGTCCTTTGAAACTCTGCAGAAGTGTTTTAAGTTCTAGTGAAGCCCTGGCTTGAAATACCTGCTGGAAGAAAAAGTTACTATTTCACATCAGAAGTCCTAGTTTGAGGCTGGTTTTTTTTTTCCAGGAAAATAAAAGGTTATATAGTTCATGAAGAAAAAGGAAAATTACTATTTTTTCCATTAACATCTGCAATTCCACTGATACATTTTTACAAAGCTCTCTGTGCTGTCCCAACAGCAGGACCATAATATATTCAAAAATACCTGGGAAGGGTGGGTAAGTTTTCTACCTAGAAATGCTTTATTGTTTAAAAAGAAAACAACCTATAGTTTTTCTACTAGCCCAGGGATTATTATATTCACCCAGATAATGTTAAGGGATTACTATTTTTACCCAGATAATGATATTCTGCCTGCAGGGACATGAAGACATCTATTTTTGTGGGTGAACTGGAGACATTTTGCATATTTATACTGCAGAAGAGCATTACTACAATCTACAAGGCAGTGGACACCGATTTCCCTCATCTCTTGCAAACATCAGGAGGAGGGATGGGAGGGTGCTCACCTGGCTTGGGATCAGGTCCTCTGTGTGTGCCCAACATAAAGGTTTAACAGCAAATGTTTAACACGTGGCTGTTCTTGGCATGGCTCAATTTCCAAAGCAATTTCTCGGAGTGCTGGAGGTGAAGGATGGCACCACCTTTGCTGATTGTATCCCTGCTGAGCTGTAAATCGATACTGATCGGGAACAAAGGCCTCCAGGAATAGCTTGGCAAGGTGGCAGCAGCCATAAACATGATGTAAAGAAAGGGACCCATCTCCTGTCAAGCTGTTTGTCTCCAGAAGAAAACTACAGCACGTTTTCTTAGGCTTTTTTAGATAATTAAAATAGGTGATGCTATCCTGCTGATTCTTTGTCTCTACGAGCTTATTTCACACAGAAATAATCAGCAGTGCCACCTGATATTCCCTCCTAGAATCACTGTTCTATCTACCATTTTGAATAAAGGATATTTGTTCTTAGCCCCCCCCTCCCCCTTTTTTACTATGATAAATCTAAAACACAGGTGACTGTATTTAAACAAATCCATGGGAAAGCTTTAAATTGCAACTCAACTGCAATGTGCGGGCTCGGAAAGAAAATAATCCGAGCTTTATTATTTGTATTTTTAAATCTTGTGGTTTTTTTGAAAGGTTGGGATTTGTCTCCAAAGCCAGGAATTATTTCATTTCACTGGTAGAATCTAAAAGTACTGTATGCACTGTGTTTTGTAAGATGGTAATTTCCTTGTATTGTAGGTGTTTTCTAATGTGGGGATGTGTGGAGCCAAAGATTAACAGGGAAAATTAGTGTTATTTTGCCTTGCTTTTTTTTTTACCATTTTAAATATCTGCCTAAGAAAAATATGGCAAACATTATCCCCGTGGCTACTGTGGCCATGGACTGTCTTTTCCTGTTTACTGGGGTTGATGTTGAGGATGTAGAACCCAAAGGGAAGGGTCACTGCGAGTGTTTGGTGGGGAAGGGCCCATGTGGAGGCCATGTGTTTCTAATGAGATGGCTGCCATGGTTATTAATGCATTTCTTCCTTGCCTTTTTGGTTTTTCTATCACATATGGGGCCATCTGGTTCCTCTGTGGGACTCCCAAGACTTTTTGGCAAGCGCGTACGTGAAGATGTCTGGGGTTTTTCCTCTTCGAGCCTTTCTACTAACATCATATTTCTGGAAACCCTGCTCTAAAAAAGTGTTTTCATGGGCAGCTGCAGCCTCTACCTGGGACCCAAACCTGGCTGTCACCAGTGTTGACATTGTAGGTCAGCCCTGAGAGAAATTCTCCTTCGCCTACAAGTCTGGTGGCACGTTAAGGAAGCGACTGCACCTCACACACGGGTTCAGGTGCTGTGGCAGGTGGTGCGAGACAGATGCTCACTGTCCCCTCTGCCTCTGAGGTGAGCACGTGGTGTGGGATCTGAAGGCCACAGGAGGAAGTTTAAAATGTGCTCCAAGCACAAATTCATTCTTTTCAGGTCTCGAGAGGTTAGGAGCTCTCGAAATGTCTTGAATGGTAATTTCTTTTTTTCCTTGCGCCGTGTCGGACAAGAACCTGCTTATGGAGCTGTTGGGCTTTCTTGGAAGATAAATGTGACCTATAAAATCACATTTATCACTGTGACTCCTGTAAGAAATACAGCCTGCTGTCAGGGTACCTGGATGGATTACAGGGATGCCAAACTGGAACACTTCACAATCAGCAACTTGGTGTGAAGGCCTTCGTGAAGGAGATGAGGTAATGGCTAAAAACAGAATAAATTTGTTTTGGAAGGCAAGATTAATCATCATGCAGAAGAAGGATTGCTTCAAATGTAAGCAAGGAAATTGCACTATGAGTAATAAAGTTGCCCAGAGAAAAAGCACCAAATAAGCTAAGTACCAGGAGACACATTTCCAACAAGTTTTATCTGGCTCTAAAATGCTCTTCTTTGAGATGTAGAGACAGATGTGCATTATGACTGAACAGTCTCAAGAGATGGATTCCACACTGCCTCTGGTTATCACTCCAAGTTATCCAATTTCAGAACATTCAAAACTTTCCATCGCTGTCAAATCTGCTTAACCGTAATGGGAAGTTATTCTTGTCTAACAAAACTGGTTTCTTACAAATAGTGAGGATTGGGCACAGTTTGTGCAAAATATTCACTTCTAGAGCTGTCAGATTAAGGACAGTGTGGAATGGGGGGGCCTGAGCTTCCCTGTTGCCTTTGGGATGGATTGCAGGGCACTATCTCACCAGCTCCATTTCAAATGCTGTACATTTCTAATGTCCCTCAAAGGGCTTATGACCAGGAGGTCAGAAAAAGGCATTCACAGATGAGACAAATGGCTTGGGGTGACATGAGCTGTTTTATGAGATCTAAGATGGTGTGGAAACACTTCACCAGTAAATGTCCATGATCTCAGCATTCTATCCTCCTGGACACTGTCAGGCTGCAGCTCATCCCATGCCCAAAAGAGCCAGAGAGGAGGAGGAGGAGGAGGGATTTCAAGTGGGATGAAGCAATGACTGTTGTGTCCATGACAGTGATGCCAGTGAACAGGCTGCCTAGGGAAGTGATGGAGTCAACAACCCTGCAGGGATTTAAAAGATGTGTAGATGTGGCACTCAGGGACACGGCTTTGTGGTGGGCCTGGCAGTGCTGGGGGAACCACTACATTTGATGATCTTAAGGGTGTTTTCCAACCTGAATGATTCCATAGCACTGAGAATGTGACATGAGAATGTGACATGCAAGCTGTGCAGAGAAGAACTGATGTTGTTGTGAGGTCAGAAGTTTGTGCCTGGGGCACTGAGTGAGAGAGTCTCATGAGGGATGGAAAAGGAACATTTTTTGGTTTGCATATCACCTTGGGTTTTGTGCCACTTTTAAAAGGTTTAAAGGTTTGATTTAGGAGAAAAAACTTTGGCAGTGAAGAGACAGGGATAAAAGGCTGGCTGGATTTTTGGAGCAAGATGTAGGGGAAAAATGGCAAGACTTTTAGGAGGAATAGTTCTTTTTAATAGAAACCCTGCATTTGGGAAACCTATACTTCTCTAGTGTTAGTTTACATCTGGCATTTAGTTTTGGCTTAAACAACAGAGATAGAAATAAACAAAAAATAACTGAATACTTTGTCTCTTTTTTCTTTTTTTTTTTTCTGAAGGGGAACATTTCCTCTGGGAAATACAGATTTTTGTGAGAGAAAATGTTAGTACAAAAGAGGAGGAAATAATCAAACAGATAAAAAGAAATCACGAGGAACCATGGAAGAGAGACAGCCTAAAAGACTGGCAAAGCAGTCTTCACAAGAAAAACTTAAATTAGATTTTCACATGGATTTTCATTTATGCACACTGTGTCTTAAATTTTAGTTTCTGAGTAAAACAGCTGATAGTTCTGTTGATTTGAAGGTGGTAAAATTCCGTGATTTCAGATGGCTGTCGTTAGAAAGAATTGCCTGGAATTGCTACGAATTGGTGAAACCGGTGAAATTCTGCCCTTACAGAACAGTAACTCCGCTCTTACAGAACACCCACTCTGCTGTTTGCTGCTCATACGGGCTTGTTTTCCACCTCTCCTGGTGACAGTTCACAGAAAATGCCGTGCTGGTAGGTGGGCACCGCCAGGGATGAGGAGGGGCAGGTGGAGCTGAGGTGGTGGCTGCAGCTTTCCTCTGTTCCTGCCGCCTCTGGATAAAGATCCCAGTGAAATGGGACAGCTGCTACTTTTCAAACAAGTTAGTAGGTCGGATTAAAACCAGATCTGAAATCTCAGCTGGCCGAGTGCCTCATCTTCGCTACAAATTCACTTATTCATGGGTTGCAAATTTTCTTTTTCCCCCTCCTGTGAGGATTTAGACTCTGCTACAAAATCAGGCTGTAAAAAAATTTCATGCCGCTCTAACAGGTACAATAATCTTTTGGATGAATTCAAATCCTTTCAGTTATTATTCCAGCTCAAGCTAAATTAAAATTTACAACACAAAGAGTAGCTTCTGGAGTAACATAAATCTCACTTCAGGCTTTGACGAATCCGGATTAGTATTTTTGGTTGGAAAGAGACGTAATGAAGACATGACTGCTTGGAAAAATTCAAAAGATTAGCTACACCCTGCTTAAAGGGAAATTATTTTGATCCATATCTTTTTACCTCAGTTTAATAACCTCTGTAAACTTCTCTGGATGACTATTTTAAAAGATTCATTTGGCAGAATTTTAGTTGCAAGCATTTTGTGTCCAAAAATTTTACCAGGTCCTGTGGACTTCAAAGGCCACTTGTGCATCTGCCTTTTCTGTGCACCAGAGGATGAGGAGCGTGAAAGATGCTGACCTACTTTAGAACAAGGGAAAACAGCTTTAGCAACTAATTAAAAAAATAAATCCTCTTTCAGAATAATTCTTGCGGAACAATAGAGCAATATTTGACACTTAAAAACCATACATTCTAATTTCACTGTATTTTTCATTTAGAAGAACACTTGGAAAATGAAGGCATTGTGTTCAGTGGGGAAATTGTTCAGTGTCTTGAAGATACAATTGCTTCTATTAAGAAATCGGTAAGGAAAATTTAATATTTAGTTTCAAATATATGGGCATGAATTAGTTGGTAACCATGGAATTAATCCTTCACGGTTGTACTATTAGAAATGGTCTCTTGTGTGAGTTACATACTGCCTTCAGAGCGAGAGATGCAGTTTTGGATGAAGGTGGTGGGGGTTCTTGCACACACTTTGCTGCCTGCAGGAGTTTGGCTGTAACAGAGCAAGCCAGCCTGACTAGTGTGGGTCACACGACTGATCCAAGCTTTAGCTCAGCTCCTGGGGTTTAGTGGGGGGATAGTAAACGCCATTTAAGCAGAGAGTAGAGAAATTTGAGGAGTGCCCAGACTTTTGTCAGAATAAAAACAGGAAAGTTCTTATGGTCAGCAAAGTAAACGGGGACTCAGGGTTGAAGTTCTCAACTCTGTAGTATCTTCATGGTTTACTTTTGTGCTCTGAATCTACAGCAACTTAGTAAAAGCATCACAGAAATCACTTGAAGGCAGAGGTCTGCTTGTGTAGAACTTTTTACATTGTAAGGATCTTAATGCTGTCGGTGCAAGGGAGCAAAACAACACTTCCCTCTCTCAGGGCTGCTGTGAGGACTCACCCACTGATGTTAGTGGGTTCTGCAGATGCACAGAGTTCAGTAGTTGGGCAGTTTGCCCCATGACTGGGTTTTCCTTGAAGCATTTGCACTGTGTGGATCATAAATTCATAGAATCATAGAATACTGGAGTTGGAAGGGACCCACGAGGATCATTGAGTCCAACTCAATGATTTGCACAGGGCAAACCCAAGAACCCACCATGTCCCTGAGTGTGTTGTCCCAATGCCTCTTGAACTGTGGCAGGCTTGAAAATAAAAGACCTGACAGCAATTAAGAGCTGAGGATGGTTGTACATCAGGTTGTTGATCCTGCTGTAGGACATCTGAAGCCATTAAAGCCCAGAATGGCTTCAAACTGCAGGTGTTTTAAAAGCATCTCCATAATGTATTTATCTAGGTAGGTGTAAATCTGCTAAAACTTTCCTTTTTCCTTCAGTGGGTCTCTAAATCATCTATTTCAGACTGCATTAGTCTATCAGGTGAGCGTTTTATGTAATGTGCTGAAATCATAAAGCTGTTTTCTTTTTCAGTGCTTCAGCTAATTGAGGATGTAACTCTTAGGAAATTAAAACCCTTTACACATTTATTTTACACCTCTAAATATTTCACCTTCCCAAGGAGATGAGAGTAATTTATATGCATTTATATGGAACTTTGCTCTGTAGACAGCAAAGTTCAACAGTATCGTTTCTTCCCACAGTGTCTCAGCAGGTGATTGTAACTGCCAGAAAACTGAAGGAGAAAGATTGGATTGGATTGGATTGGATTTATAGATAAATTGTGATGCCTTAAAGACCAGTTCTAACCTAGTTCCAGCCCTCTGCCATGGGCAGGGACACCTTCCACTAGACCAGGTTGCTCAAAGCCCCATCCAATCTGACCTTGAACACCTCCAGGGATGGGACAGCCACAGCTTCTCTGGGCAGTTGAGCAAGAATAACAAGGGGAATGACATGGAAAATATCCAGTGTCAACTAATTTTAGAAAAAATTATCTAGTAAGGAAAGCATGTTTTTTTCATCAGTTGTATTATGTCATTCTCACTTGAGAATTTCTTAATTGTCAGGAATAAATTCAAAGTCATACATTTGAATGTCTAGAAGAGACTATAAATAACAGAAATGTTTGCTTCAGAATGCAGATTTTTCCAGGAAAGATTATTGCAGAAATGACAGGTAGTATTAACTTAACCAGCCCTGAAAAAAAAAGGAAAAAAAAGTCCCAAACCACAAGAGAATTGAATTTTATATGTACTTAAAGAATTTGAAGTATTCTGTGAAATCTTACTGCTGAAAGTAAATAGCTTCCAATATTAACTTATTAATGAAAGAAGATAGGTGTTTGCTGATGATATTACTGTGAGGGGTTATTCTCTCAGCTAAGAGTGGAAATGAGAGAAATCTTCACTGAAGACCATGCACAAGCAGTAGAGAAATGACAGGATAACTGCAGACTCCATTCTGATCCCAGCACCTGAGTGCTCTGTGCTGCAAGTCCCCTCTCTGTGAAGGAGGGATAATAATACTTATGTGATCTGACATTGCTTCTGGGTGGGGTTCACCTGACCAAAAAATTGTCAACTGTCTCCTTTAGACAGTGAAGGGAAAGAGGCACTCCTAGACATCCTTCATCACAGAATAGATGTTTAAAGCAAGTCAGAAGAATCACAGAGTCACTCAGGTTGGAAAAGACCTCCAGATCAAGTCCAACCATTAACCCAGCACTGCCAAGCCCACCACTGAACTGTGTCCTCAAGTGTCACATCTACACGTCTTTTAAATATTTCCAAGGATGGTGAATCTAACACTTCCCTGGGCAGACTGTGCCATGCCTGACTACCCTTTCAATGAAGAAAATTTCCCCTAATATCAAATCTAAGCCTCCCCTGGTACAACTTGAGGCCATTCCCTCTCTACCTATCCCTTGCTATCTGGGAGAATAAACCAACCCCCACCTGGCTACAGCCTCCTGTCAGGGAGTTGCAGAGAGTGTTCAGGTCCCCCCGAGCCTCTTTTTCTCTGGATTGGAGATCACTGTGAGCTGAAATTTCCTCTTCCTCTCCACTGGCTATGATGGGAGGCTAAAGCCTTAGCTCAAATGTAGATATCCAGATGAAATAAGGTTTGAGCTCTATTTCTCTTTTTTCTCAGGTGTGTCTTGACTTTTAAGATGACCAAGGCATTTTGTGTTTGTTGTTTGCTTTCTTACAGGCAATTCCCTCCCTCACCTCTCTCTGCCCACAGCAGAGTGGCTGCTTTGCTGTCAGCCAGTTGTTTGCAGTTGCTGCTCCCATCCTGCACTCCCAAAGTGTTTCTGCAGGGTTCATGCACCCTGAGGAGACTGTTTTCTCCAAGGCTGAAGAGATGCTGTAGTACAACGCCCCTTCACAGAGGAGCTTCATCCCCAGGGCCTCTGTGCAGGCTCTTCCCTTCCACACAGCAGTGGCTATTTTGGGAGAAAAGATACTGAATTCCAAGCCATGTGATCCTGCTCCTTGTCTCTGGCTACAAGAGCTGATTGTGCAGAAGATTATTTTTATTTTTTTTTTAGGGAAAGGAGTAATTTTTATTGGTTTACTATATGTCTAGAGAGTTCCTTAGATAAATAGTATGAAAAAGAGCAGTTGTTCAGTGAGAACACAGCAGGCTTCTTCTCCTTGATAAATGCAGATGACTCGGGGAAAAATGTGGTAAGACTGAACTGCTGAAATAAGTGTGTGATTTCAGGTATGTTGGCGTCTTAGAATCACAGCTATCCCTTACCAGCTGACAGCACCAACAGTAGAGAATTAAAGATTATGAATCAGTCCCTTAATGCTTTATCTTATATATCTATACAGCTTTTTACAGCTGAGAAGCTTTCTGCATGTTTTGCATTTATTTTTTAGCCCTCGTTACTGCTGCTCGTGAATCCAGCGCGGCTCAGATGGATCAGCTGCAGCCTGCCTTGGGAAGCACCGCTTGTGGAACAGAATTCCTGCGGGAGAATCAAAGAAACCCCTTGGAAAGACAGAATGCTGCATCGTGGTACGTGTGGAAAATCACGCTGGTGAGGTTACAAGGAAAAGAGAAATGTTATCAAAACACAGCGAGCAGTGCTTGGCCCTCACCCCTGCAGGTAGCCAGTGATGTTCCTAGGCAACTCTCTGCTGCAGCAGCAAGGCAGATTTTTAGGATCTGTTCTTTCTGGAACAGCAGAGCCTGCTGGTGCTGCCTGCCCTCTGCAGCCCTGCTGAGCTCGCTTAGGGAAAACTGTCTGCAGCTTTGCTGCTCACACTGGGAGGGAGGGTTTTGCCTTTCAACGTTTAATTTTAAGGACCCGCTACAGTCAAAGATCACAGAAATGTGGGATCTTCAAGGCTGGAAAAGCCCTCTAAGATCATTGAGTCTAATTGTTAACCCAGCACTGCCAAGCTCACCGCTAACCCGCATCCCTAAATGCCACATCTCCACGTTTTTTAAACCCCTCCTGGGATGGTGACTCCAGCACTGCCCTGAGCAGCCTGTTCCAGTGCCTGAACACTCTTTCAGTGAAAAAATTTTTCCTAATACCCAAGCTAAACCTCCCCTGGCACAACCTGAGGCCATTTCGTCGTCAAAAATCATAGTTTTCAGTTAAAAATAAGGTCAGTAGACAAATCCTGAATCAGTAACTGCGCCAGAAATCCATCTTCCTCTTCGAGAGTTGCTCCAACAGAGACTTGGGAGATATTTGTTTTCTCCCTGCCAGATTTCATGTTACTGTCACCTTCTGCCATTCTGCTAGAGCTGTTCAAAAATAAATCACAATGCCCATTCTTCAGGGAAGCCTGCTCCTGCTTTCTTTGTTCTTCCAGTGCTTGCAAGCAGCCCTTCCATTTTTAATGAAACCAGTGGAAAATAACCATATCAGAAAAAAAAGTAAAGCTTTGAAAAAGTTGTAATAGAAATAACCAAAAGCTTCTTCCTTGGAATGCAAGGCCTTAGACAGACCTGAGTTAATTCTGCAGTGAGGGTCCCTTGAATGGCAAATTTCTTATTTTTTTTAACATCTCTTTTCATTACCAAGCTGCATTGATTATTTTTTTAAACCCTTTTAGTGGTTACATACAATAAATACAGCCTTAACCACTGTTCCTCAGTATTCTTTCTTTGTAGGCTGTAGTTTTTGTAATTTTTATAATTTTAACTGTGAAATCTCAGAGAGGCTAGAAAATGATAGTCTCATGCAGATGTTATGAAATCTTAAAAAAAAAAAAAAAAACAAAAAAAAACCCAAAACAAAACACCAGTGGCAATGAAGGGATTCATTATCTGCTGTTTTGGAAATTTCATTTGTTTTGAGATAGGCAGTTTCATTTTTATAGGCGGTAGTTAATGAGGAAATTCTCATAGCAAGACTAAAAGATAGAAGCAAGCAACTGGAAAAAAAAGAAAGGAGTTTAAAATGACAGACATTCTCAGAGAAGAAGTAAGGATCACTAGAGTATTTGGCTTGATCTTTTTGCATCAGTGTTTTCTGAGGCAATTTCCCCCCAGTATTTAAGAAGAACCAGGCAAATTCTATAAAGTATGTCAAACATATGATGGAACTCTTTTTATTGGCTTCAGAGGGCACATGGTATAGCCTCAGAGGACATCTGGAGTTAATCTGAATTAGCTGTCAGGGAGCAAATATTCACAACCAGTGCCCTTTGGACTAGAATTTTATGGATGTTCTAACAACCTGCATGGTAGGAAAGTCAGTCATTTCTCCCATCATCCTATCAGCTGGAATACTTGTAAAATCATTTAGGTTGGGAAAGAACTCCAAGATCATCAAGTCTAACTGTTAAACAAGCACTGCCAAGCCCACCACTCACCCATGTCCCCAAGTGCCACATCTGCACATCTTTTAAATCCCTCCAAGGATGGTGGCTCCACCACTGCCTTGGGCAGCCTGTGCTAGGTCTTGACAACCCTTTCAGGGGAGAAATTTTTCCTAGCATTCAGTGTTAAGCTCTAGAATGTATCAAAAGTTACCGAATATATTGTACCTCGGTGGTACTTTTGCTGTGGCACAGAGATTCTTCCCTGTGTTGTCTGGGATAAAAAGCATTAAAAATTATGTGAACAAATGAAATAATCCAAATATTCTGTGGGCTTGGCTGTGTTGCACTCATGGCATTCTGTGTGGAGGTCCTCAATTTGGCGTTATCCAGTCTGGCTCCATAGTTGCTTGTCTCCTGATCTGCCACAGGCCTTCTGAAGGATCCTATCACCAGAGTGTAGGGGGAAAAATCTGAGACCCTTCCCAGTGACTCGAACTTCGTGTTTGAACCCATTCCCCTGAACAATCTGATCCATAATAAGAAAAAAACACAAGTTCCTGGAAACCTGGGTAAAACCACTGCTCTGAACCCTGCTATTTTTCTTGATGGCAGAACTAATTCATTAATGTCCTCATGACATTAATTAACAAAGTAATTACTGTAAAAAATGAGCTGCAGCCAGCATCCGGCCACGGCTCTTGATCTTGTAGGCAGTTATAAATGTCTTATCTTTACTCTTCTGAGCGTTAACTTCAGTAGAAACATTTTTCCTGGGGAAGTTGACCATACACATGTTCCAAGGGTCCAAACAGTTATGATCTGGTGATGACCAGACAGCTGCAGGCCATGAATTTCAGAGCCTGAGTGCAACAGAAGCATTGTCTTTCTGTTCCTTTTTTTCTTTTTTTTCCCCTGCATTTTTGTATCTGGCAAATTTTTTTCCTTCAGAGTGTTTGCCATGTGCTGCCAAAGCCTGGTCAATATGGATTTCTGGTTCTGTATTTTCTTGCTATAAGACTACTACTTGGGTCTTCTTACTCTTCTTTTTCTCTTTGATATCTTCTACACCTCTGAATCAGATTTCTTTCTTTAAACATTTATTCAGGTAGGCTCATGCTTCTTTTTTTATTTTTTAATTTTTTTTTGTTAATACCATCCTAAGTATATCTGCATTGGCTTAATTTAATTTAGATTCAGCTTAATTCTGAGTTACTGCTTTTACAATCAAAAGTTGCCCAAGAAAAGGAGAATTTCAATAAGGAACTTGGAAAGATAAGAGAGAGATTTTTATTCTATCTCCGGGTTTTTAATGCTGAGGCCACAGGCTGATGTTGAAAGACTTAAGGGGCACTGGGAGGTGGGATGAGCTTGAGGGTGTTGGTTTGCATGCAGGGATGCAAGGAAATAGAGGGAATGAGATTAGGATGTTGATTGGGAGGGAGTATATGTGCAGCAAGAGAATGGGGCAGACAGATGGATGTGGGAGGGCTGTGGGGAGATTTGTCACCAGGGATGAGGTTGGGTTCCTGCCCTGGAAAGCTGAGTGTGCAGTTATCACAGTCATTCTTGCTGACTTGCTCCGAGCTTTTCTGACATTATTATTAACTTTCATTGCATGTGGGGAAAATCCAGCTAATGGTGGCTCTACACATGTCTGTCCAAGGGTGGTTTCCTTGTTGTGTCCATAACTTCTCCTCCAGGGGTGTAAACTTGTTAAAAACTCTGCCAAACTGGCATTAGGCAGCACTGGGTGGAAGCCACGTTCTCCCCATCCCGTGGCCACTCCACCTGCCCTCCTACAGCATTCTTACCATCAAAAGTCCTGACTCCAGTCATCATCTTCCTATTTCCTTTTTCATCTTCCTGCACTTGCCTCCATCAGCCAGGACCCAAGACTCCTGCTTACTTCCACTGATATTGCATTCCCACCATCCTTCATCATCAAGCCCTGCATATTTTAGACACTGGTCGAAGTTTCCTCTGAGTTATTGTTGCTGTAAATCTATTGGAGGGAGTGATGGTGGTCAAGACATCACCCAAGGCTACTTAGTGTCAGTGTTCCCTAAAACACCAGTGAGCTTTCTTTCCCAAGGAAAGTAGGGCACTGAAATGCTGAATATGAACTATGCAGCTTTCAAAGACTCCGAGTGCTCCTTTGGCCTATAGCACATACTCTATCCCCAGGGAAGCTGTCTGACTCCAGGTCAATAGTTTGATTTGAGACAGGATAAATCAGGTGCCAGGAGTGCAGGAAACATCTTCTTTGTACGTCTGACCTTAGGAAGGTGGATTTACAGCAGGCCCTGGGGATAGTTCTCATTTTGGTGGTGGAGAGGTTGTGCTCCCACATCACACAGGACAGCTGTGGTCATGTAACTCCTCAAGAGTCCCTAAAAATCAGGGATGAGGCTGTCACTGCTAAGTAAATGCTATACTGGACTCATTCTCCTGCTCTTTATGGCATCTGAGCTGTGCAGAACATACAAAAGAGATGCCAAATATACCTTGGTATTCTCTCTGTTTTTTCCTTAATATGATCCATTCTAAGGGTGTTACTCTCATCTAATGAGCCCATTATCAGAGGATTGGCCTTTCCTTCGTGGCCTGGAGAGAACCAGGTTGAAAAAGCAATTGTAAACTGTTTATTTGGTGACCCATTCTAATATTTTCTCCTTTCTTAACTGTTTTCCTGCTTTTCTTTCATTTTCTCCCATTTTTGATGAAGAAATTTAACCTGCTTTTTTTCCTCCTTTTTTTTTTGGTGTGGGGGGAGGAGGTGGACTTGCAGTATTTTCTTGCACTTGCTCTCTACTGTTTTCATCTACAAAATGACTCAGTCTGAATGCTGCCTCATGAAGGTGATCTGTGTGAGGGGAATAAATCCCTTTGCACGAGTCTGATCAAGCTCATTCTGCTCTGTTTGGAACATTACAATGATGCACAATATCAAAGTAGTTCATACAAATGAGATTCAAATCACCTCTCTCTGCCTGCTTCACATACTTGCTTATGCCAAGGGAGCCATTTCATCTGTTCACCATATTTTACATTGTTTTAAATTCTTCTCACTCATTCTTCTGCAACAGTCCCTAAAAAAAAATGAAAATTAAAACAGCAAGCTCATGAGAATATCCAAACATCTATACTTTATACTTTGAGTTTTTTGATGTTTCTAGTCTTTGATCACAGGAGTGGATGTGACAGGTTTACCTGACTTCAGAGTCTCAGAGGGAACAAAAACATGTAGTGCAGCATATTTGACATTAAAGTCCTGTTCAGAAGTGAGTTCAGAGTCCTGGTGTTACTTCACATCCTGAGCCCAGTTTTGTTCCTTTGTATGACTTTACTTCCCTGGTATCATCTCGTCTCTTTGTTGTTCAAATCTCCCAGTCTATACAGATTGTTCCTGTTCTCCCTTCCTGTGTTTTTACCTACTGCAGCAAAACAGAAGAGATGTATTTTTCCAGTGAGAAGTCATTTAATTTGTGACTTGTGTTTCCTTGGCCCTAACCAAGATGAGATTCCACTGTGCTGAGAGATGCACACACATCAAATTAGACTTTTTTTGGCCACTCGGAGCTATTCATCATCATAGTTAAGTGCACATCAGGAATAGGTGAGTGAAACTCAAATCAGCTTCAGTTCCCAAAATATCCATACTGGGTAAGATTCAGTGCTGGTCCTACCAGGATCCTGTCTTCTGCAGTGATCAATAGTCCTGCTTGGAGAAGTAATGTAAGAACAGTCAAATATAGAATGACCCTTCTACTGTATAATCTCCATGACAAATGGAGTGTCAGGAACTTCTCTGGATGGAGATGATATCTGCATTTAAATAGCTTTTGATGGAATTTTATGCTGTGCTGGATCTTCAGTGCAATAATTCTCCTATCACTGATTGATTCTTTTGGCTCCCATATACATTCATTTTCCCTAACAACTGATATAACTTATTTAATAAGGGTAAGAATTCTTTTTTGTTTTAAACATGCTATCTCAAAAGTTTATTGGCATCCTGCAGTTTTTATATTATGAGAACAGTAAGTGTTATCTTCTTATCTTCTCCTGCAAAGGTGTGTGTGATTTTTAGACACCTTTACTGTATGTCCCTTCAGTTGTCTCTTTTCCAGGCTGAACAAAAACAGTTGGAAAAATCATCCTAGATAATTGTTACCCATGTTTTACTGAATAAATAAAATAATGGTCCCTGTTAGTTTGTAGGAGGTCTGTCCTCGTATTGGAATTAATCTGCTTTTTTCCTTAAGGAATCAAGGGATAGGATAGAGCAAATGCTTATCATATCTGCAGATGACAAACATGATAAGAGTGGGAGCACCCTCTGCAGGGCAGAAGTAGAATTCAGAATTATTTTAGCAAGTGAGAAATTTAATTTGAGGGAAGATAATAATAATAATAATAATAATAATAATAATAATAATAATAATAATAATAATAATAATAATAATAATAATAATAATATCCATATATTTGCATTTAGGTAGAAACAGTTATTTGTACAAATCCACCATGAGGGAGATATTTAGGGTGATAAATAGAATTAAAGCTGAAAAGTTGAAAACAAGTCAATAAAGATTGTAGCAATGAAAAAGACAACTGTCAGACTACTCTATATGAAAAGGCAGGTAACCTGGCATGGCTTAAGGTGTATGTTCTCAGCTCTATCTGGCTTTGATATAGGACACAGCTGGAGTACAGTGTCTGGTATTGATTACCTCTTTTAAGGATGATGTAGATTATTTTGAGATCCAGGAAGAGTTCAGTAAAAATTATAAAAAAAGGATTGAAAAAATGTGAAGCTTTTCCATTTAAAATACCTAAAGGTAAGAGGAAACGTGGTAGGAACTATCAAATAAATAAATATTCATTGCAAGACAATAAGCTTTTCTCCTTGACCACTTGTGGAGACAAATAACAGGGAACAGAACAGATTTGACTTAAGAAAAAGGCCTTAAAAAAGCACTGATGGCTCACAGAGTAAATCCCTGGCATCAGTTGCCTGAGCATTGTAGAGACAGAGTATTTCTACCACTAGGGTTTTTAAGGACAAATCAAACATCTGTCAGGGGTACTTAGGTCTAATTGATTCTGCTGTGGAACAGAGATGGACTAAGATGACCTCTTGAGATTACTTTCAGTATTCTTTTCTCTGTGGTTTTTTTTGTTTTTCTTTCCTCTGGATCTGTTGAATTATAAATGCATTAAATGCTGCTTATTGATTCATATTTAGTTTCATTAACGAATTACATTGAAACTGCAACTGAAAATCTACTTAAAAAAGAAGAACAATTAAACATAAGCTGTCTAACCTTGGAAGAAACCCAGAGAGAAACAAAAGAGAAGTATACAAGATTAAAAAAAACCCAAACAAACAACAAAAACAAAACCAAAAAACAAACCAATTGAACAAGTCACTTACTGATAGAGCTTGGTTTAATGTATAACAACCCAGCTCTAATGTTCAGTCATTGCACTGTCTAAAAACTCTCTCTGCTTTGTAGAAAAGAAAGATGATGAGGTCAAAAGAGCCCATTCAGCAGTCAATCAAAACCACTGGGAAGCTCAAGGATGATGTGGTAATAACTTATAACTTGGCTGTACTGCTTCTGCAAAGTTTCCACCACTGCCTTTAGACAGAAAAGGGATGCTCCTGCCATTGGGTGGCCCTGCAGCAGGAAGGTCACTTCATGTTAGAGCTGGTTCCTTTCTTGGGGACCATAAGGAACTGCTTCCCCACTCTGTATTTCTCCCTCCTCGTTGGTAAGAGGGCAAAGATACCTGTCTCAGATGGTTGTTTGAAGTTTTCAAATGAAAGCTGCCACATAACAGAAACTCTTTTCACTTTATTTTAAAAAATCCTGTATAAAGCTCTGTTAGCAGTAAAGAGTTTATTACTAACAGGAATGGAATGTGGACCAAACATGATGCTGCAATTGGCCAGTTGAAAAATCATCCAGAGACTATGAAGGTGCTGGAATGAGAGAAATAGGAGATCAATGGGAAACCTGACATTGTGAACACCCAGAACTGCAGATGCAAATTAGTCGGTGCATTGAAGCTCGACAGTGTTCCTTCTCAGTATGAAAATTTTGAGCTCATTTTTTGTTACACAAAATACTAGCTGTGGAAGGTGATGAAACGTAAACATCACAGAGCAAACCTGGCCTTTTAAATGAGCCTGTGGGGCTGTGTTTAATTTGGAAGGAGACAAAGAGGAATATCCAAGGGCAAGGCACCTGCCTGAGGCATAATCAATATCCTGTGCCTGCTGCATTCAGTCAGGGATTGTAGGAAAAGGCTTCCCTGCCACGTGAAGGGGGGCTGCAATGCAGGTGGGATGTGGAATAGGTTGTGAATCTGGAAAAAAATATCTGAGTACTGGTAGAGCTGATCCATCATGAATGAGTCCACACAATTTTGTGGGAGTGAGGGAGGAAGAGTTTCCCTGCTTGTGCATGACCTGTGCTGCTCTGGCTGTTCTCAGCATCCTCATCCATTTTATTTGGTAACATAGACACAGGTGGCTTGTGTTGATTTTGGCATCTGTTAAAATTTGTTCAACAAAGTGAAATGGATGATGTTGTTGAAAGAAAAGGTGTCTTTTTAAATGTCAGAGGAAATGTCCAGAGGAATACATTAACCTTTATATTTCAATGAGCTAAAACTCATTTCATTCTTCTTGGTCTCTCTAGAAACAGTAAAACTCTTTGGAAAATATTTAGAAAACTGTGATAATATTCAGATTTAATTATTTTTTTTTTCACAGAACAATGTGCAGATAAAAGAAGATATTTTTGCAGTGAACTCAGAAGCAGAAAACCAGAAGTCAGCATAGACTGATGGTGTTTCACAGTAAGATGTTAATAACTACTTCAAAAGAAAAAAGGTGACATTTTTAAAGAATATCTTTCAGTTCTTATGTTTGGGGGTTTTTTGGCACAGCAATTTACCCCATTTTAACTCTTTACTCTTTGTAGATCTTCTTCCGAAGGGATGGTCAGAGGAGAGCCTTATTCGAAAGATGAATTTCAATTTTCTATTCTACTGGTTTGCATAAATACATTTCAGTTACCGTGTAAAAAATAAAAGTCCATTTTGCAAATAAGACACTACCATCTTTGAAGTCATGAGAGGCAAAATATTAAACCTATGTTTTCCAGCTATAAAAAAAATTTACTATAAACCAAATTTTTTCAGATATTATTTCTTTTGCTGGTCTGATAGTTAAACTTTTCTTAAACCTGTACATGATAATGTTCTTGCTGTTCTAAATTCTGAAACTGAAACATTCACTTTTGATGAAGTAACTCTGCTAGGGAGAGAAAGATGTGTTGTTGAAGTTTGGACATCTAGCATGCAGAATTTATGCACCACAAGGATATTTTGCAGAAAGCCGAAGGTAAAGAAGAGACTAACAACGACTCACTCTATGTGATGGAAAGTCCCTACCAGGGCCGAAACATACCTGTCGTGGGTTAGCAAGGGTTCCCCCTCCCTGAGGGACTGTAGGTGGTTTGTCCAGGTTGATTTCCAGGACAAAACAAATCAGAAGTTTTAGTTACGCCTTTTGCCAATTACATCTTTAAGAAAATCGGAAGAGAAGGCTAGTTGCATAGTTGGAAATTGAGGAACCATGTGAGGGAGAGGCAGCAGGCCCCAAGAGGGCCAGGCCTCTCTCCTCCCCCGGCCCTGAGCCAGGGGAGAGGCAACACTGAAGCCCCCCTGATCCAGGCATGGAACGGAGTGAAGGAGAATTAAAACTTAAAAGGACTTTGCAAAAGAAACTTAGAAACTGCAGCCAGAGAGATAACGGAGTTTTCAAGGTCAAAGCTAACAGCAGCCGGAGAGAGAAGCTG
>JAWWES010000168.1:58557547-58580141 GCA_035583135.1 Lophotriccus pileatus
ATTGGCCTTTTTAGCCATCAGCGCGCTTGTAGCAAGCGTGGGTAGAGCCCTTCCCAAATCTTTGTTCACGAAGCCTATCCGTGATGGTGATAATCCCTTACCTTTAGAACTGTTCTCTAGATCAGTGTCTGCAAATTACACATTGTACATTGCAGAACAGACAGCATTTGATTTCCTTATGATGCTCAATTACTTCCTTAATCCCTAAATGCAACACAGAGAGAAAGCTAAGTCTGTCAGTGGAGATTTGACTCAGCAAGGCCAAACACTCACTTCTGAGCAGCCTCAGGAGTTTTAACAATATTTATCAAGGTGTTCGCTTTAGGATTTTGATGAATGTACAGCAGAGATAATGGCATTTCATTAAGGAGACAGAGCAGAAACTATCCTTTATAGAGCACTTTATGATGCATTTCTTCTCCTTTTCCCCAGCAGTCAGATCCAAATTTCATGAGGAATCATGCACATGTTTTATCTTTTGATGGAAGCAAGAAGACAGCCTGTTTCCACTGGTGGAAACAAGTGGTTTCCACTGGTGGGGGATAGAAGCTAGAGTATGTGAGGAGAAAGAACAAGCTCTCTGGCATATTCAAGCTCTATTTTTTTTTTAATTTAAAGTCTATTGAAAACCAGGCTCTGTTGTTTTATTCAAACGTTGTATTAGGAAATGAACATACAGAAGCAAACTGCTGTATTAGAACACAAGCTTTTTTACAGATTCACAGTGATAAATAGATACAAAGACATTCCCTTTGATCTATACCAGATATTTATGAGGAATACAAAGTGCAGCTTTTTGATATTATACAGTCTCAACCAGAGGTGTTTCACCAGAAGTCTTGTACATAAACAACTTCCTTTAAAACAGAAGTTTCCAAAGCACAACTAAATTGCTTGATCCAGATCATTGGGATGGCATTGTTGGCACAGGCTCCTTTCAATGTCCATTTCCCCCTTCCCAGAGGATGCGCGATGGCTCCGTGTACTTTGCTGTCATCAGGTAAAAGAGGGCAGGGGCAGGAACCAGGGCAAGCAGTGGCAGGTCCTGCTCAAGCTTATCCAGTTTGGAAATGGAGATGATTCCATAGGCATGAAGCAACCAGTGGCTGAAGAGGACGACGAGCCTTTTCTTCCTCACCAGAAGATCCTTGAAAGACTTGTAAAATAAAACACAGTCTCCTGTTAGCATTCAGCCTGTTCCCCAGTTCCTGACATTTAAGAGATGTTACAGGCAGAACACAGGGACTGTATGAAGGCTCCTGTGTTTGAGCCCTTCCAGCACCAGTGCACCATGAGAGGGAAGTCTCACAGGAGCTTCCTCCAGCCAAGAGGAGATGGCATAAAGGAAGAGGCTTAAGTGCAGAATACACTGCTGAGAAAAGGCAAGAGACAAAGTGGTCTCTGCTCACTCAAGTTTTTTATAATCTGAGTTTTAACACAGGAAACACGTTTACCCACCTCCACTTCAGAAGCAGACATGTAAACAGCCAGAGTGACCAAAGACAACACCAGTATGATGTATGGGAAGGCATAATCTAAAGGCAAACATGGAAAACATTAGCAGGAAAAATGTATGATTTACAGTTCAGAGAAAGTTTTTCCACGTATAACCACAGGGGTGAAGTAAACTGAGCTACTCCAGCCCTTCTCTCATCAGCACATCACACGTGCACAGCAATAAGGGTCAGCCAAGCACAACTCCACAACAGCTCTCAATGAGGTTTTCAAACTTCTACTGTTTCTTGGTGGAGTTATTGTACACTTAAACCATGAACTGAAAAGGGCAGATGATAAGAAAAGTAGTCAGGCTGAGAGGGGATTTTGTGGTACCTCTCCACATGTGACAAGGATGCTGGAAGCTAAACCGAAAATACCCTATCTTTCCAAACCTAAACTGTAATCCATCTCCAAAATCAGACAAACTCTGCCTTAGCAGAAAGTGGAATTAACTCCCTCTGAAGTAATTTCCTCTCATAAGCCACTTTATTCCTTTTTTTTGGGAAAGTGAGAGTCTCTACCAGCAGTGACTGAGGCAAAGCAGTGTGTCAGGAGCCTGGTGAGGTCAGGGCTACTAATGAGCAACCTTTTCAGGTCAGACTCCTCACAGTAATCTTAAATAATGTCCTTATTCCCAAAGCAAGAAGTGTCCCTTCCCTCCCTCCCATAAATCACTTCTTAGTGTGCATTTACAGGTATGTTTTTGAGTGTGATTAGGAGAGAACTCACAGAGCAGGCCTCCTCCCACAGCCTGCAGCACGGTGAGGATGGGGAAGAAGTACAGTGCTGCATAAATGCTTTTGAATCGATCAGACTTCCCCAAGCCACAGGCGATTTTCTTAACCAGGAGAGGCCGAAGCAGCATCATTAACACCAGACAGAAGGCATAATATATAAACACAATGGTGTACCTGGGGAGTAAAAAAATAGAAATTCCTTCAAATGTGCAGTTTTCTTACAGAGATTCAAGTCACAACCAGGGAATTTGAGGTTAGTCAGTGAAGTCTAAAGAATTTATAACCGAAGGACGTAAACACAGAATGATGGGCTCACTTTTCCAAGAGGGAAATGGTCAAGATGTAGCAAAGGAAAAGGAAAAGAAAAGAAAAGCTTTAAGCTTCAAAGCTAAATAGCGAGAGGATGAGAGCACATAGCCCCAAGCTGTGTCAGGGGAGGTTCAGGTTGGACACCCAGAAGAATTTCTTCATAAAAAGGGTGATTAAACACTGGAAGGGGCTGCCCAAGGTGATGGGGGAGCCTTGGTCACTGGAGGTGTTTAAGGAAAGACTGGACATGGCACTCAGTGCCCTGGTCTAGTTGACAGGATGGTGCTGGGGCAGAGGTTGGACTCAATGATCTCAGAGGTCTTTTCAAGCCCAGTTGATTCTGTGATTCAATTTGATAACCTGGACTATGCCACCTTCTCTGGTTACTCCGAAAGTCATTAAGTGGTGCTAAATGTTTCACATATAAAACAGCTCAATGCATCCAAGACTTCAGGGGGTTGATACTCACTGATTTGAGCTGAATCCAAACACTTTTTGCAGCTTTGAGAAGAGGGACAGACACAAACACAGCTGTATAAAAGGGAAGGACAGACAGGGACAAAAAGCCTCCACACTCACAGTGGGTAGACGGCCTCGTGGGTGCAGTGCACTGTGGTGATGTAGTCGGGGCTGGGGTTGTAAAGCATCGTGTACCAGTCTGAGAGCTTCTTCACCCTGCAGGAGCGGATGTGCAGGGACCCCACAGGGTCACTGACCAGCAGGGTGACCACTGCTGCAATGCTGCACTCCAGCAGGGCTGTGATGTGCTGCAGCAACGCGCTGGAGCTGAGGAGCAACACAGAGTTACTGTTTTTCTAACTGTACAGGAAACCTGAACACCGTCTGAAAAGCGAAGGCCTGTGCAGTACAGAACCTCCTGCAGAGTTAACATTTGCTGTGACCAAGGTTAGGGCAGCTCTGCTTCGATAAATTCAGTATTTGATGCTGAGTGTGAAAACTCATTTACAAGCTCAGATGGTTTGGTGGGTAAAATGTAAAAGGGCGAAGAAAGCAGCAGTGAGGATAACACACCACATGTCTCAGAAGGGGTAACACTGTTACACAAGGTATAAGCAACATTTTCAAAGATGCAAGTCCTTTTTAAGGACCATCCCTGAAGGTGTTTAAGGAAAAACTGGATGTGGCACTTAGTGCCATGGTCTAGTTGACAAGGTGGTGTTGGGTCATGGGTCGGACTTGATGATCTCAGAGCTCTTTTCCAACCAAACTGATTCCATGATTTTGTATATATTCAAATATTAAACTCTCTCAGTACCCGATGTTTTCAGTGTTTACAGAATCACAGAATGGTTTGGGTTGGAAGGGACCTTAAAGATCATCTTGTTCCAACCCCCTGCCAGGGGCAGGGACAGTTTAGTACACTCCAGTCACTGAATACATATTCCTGAAGAGAGAACTCAAACCCATTCTCTTGCACTGACCAGGGCCTTTGTGAGTGGGAGGTCTGGCCCAGGACTGAGGGGATGACACCTGCCTGCTGGGAAACCCAATCCAGCCCAAACTGGCAGATGCAGTGGGTATCATCACATTAAACAGATACAGACCAGGCCCCGAGGGCAGTGACTGGCAAAAACGATCTGCAGGACTCTTAGTTTAGCAAATAAGCTTCGAGCAACTGGAAGCTGATTTATGTGCTACCATATCAGCTCAACCAACAGTCAGCCTGGACGGGACTTGGAGCAATCTTGTCTAGTGGAAGGTGTCCCTGTCCATGACAGGAGGTGTAGAAATAGATGATCTTCAAGGTCCCTCCCAACCCAAACCATTCTGGGACTCTAAGAACTGCTGGACAGTTCAGTTCACCACCTCTGACCGATCACTCAGGGATACAAGATTTCCATTTTTAAACGACATATCTACAGAAGGGGCACACAAACCTCTTCTTTCCAGAATACCACTCAATAAAGAACCAGTGTAAGACCAGGGGCAGCATGGCCATGAAGCCGAGGTAGAGCCAGTCATAGCGGTCTGGAGATCCTGTGCATTCCCTGCAGATCTTGTTGTCATCGGTCCTCTGACCTCTGGGACACACCTGCAGAGAGCAGGGATGGGATTTACAACCCGAGGAACAACAGCACATCATTGCAGTTCCTGGACAAACAGCTTGAGGCAGTACTGGGGCAAGAAACAGAGCAGATTTTCAAAGAGATGAAACAAAAACATCAGTAATGTCTCAGCTTACAGTGGCCTTGCTCTGTCTGTCTCCTGCTTCTTAATATAAACAAGGGTCAATCATGATTCAACTTACCCACCAGGCTGCTCACAACCACTGTCCCCCAGTTTCTGGCTCCCCTCCCTGGATCTTGCTCTCCCTCAAAAACAAAACCCAATTAAATCCGAATGATTTCAGCACAGCTCTCCACTCCATCCCGTCCTGTTCCAGCTTTCCCAGCCCTTCCACTCAGCTCGGGTTTGAGACCGAGCCTCCAGCACCTCCTTCGGAGAACGTGTCACGGAGCAGCTCCTGTTTCGCTCAGAGAACTCTGCCCGCCCCCGCCTGGGGAGGGGATCCCGAGGGGATCGATCCCATCTCAAGGCGGGACCCGCCCCAGCCCGAGCTCGGGGCCACCCCCTGCCCTGGTCCGGGCCCCGCACTTACCCCGCAGTCCCCGTAGGTCTCCACGGAGCCGTTCACCGACAGAACGGTCCTGCCGCAGTACAGCCCGAGGCAGGCGGGCTGGATGTCCACGGCTGCGGGGAAAGCGCGGCAGACAGGGGTTGTTATCGAGAAGGGCACCGATCCCACTCCAACGCCATCCCCACCGCTACCCCCACCCCCATCCCCCTCCCCATTCCCAGTCCCGGCCCGTCCTACCGGCGCGGAACATCGCGGTTACCGGGCAACCGCCCCTGCACGGCACTTCCGCCTCGGCGCTTCCGCTTCCGCCGCGGGACCGACCCCGCTGGGAATGTGGGCGGGGCAGCCGCAAGGGGCGGGGCCAGACGGGGCGTGGTATTTGAGGGGGCGCGGCCTTGGGCGTGGCACCGCCGCTGTCGTGGGCGTGGCTACGGGCGGTGGTGGGCGTGGCCTCAGTTGGGGCGCGGCTTCTATCGGTGTCTCAGAGCCTGTCGTGGGCGTGGCCTCTGAGTGCATGGGCGTGGCCTCGGAGCGGGCGATGGCGGCGCGGGGCGGCGGTGACAGTGCCGGTGTCGCAGCCGGAGCGGGGCGGGCGCTGCCGCCGCACTCGCCCTCGGGCCCGGTGCTGCAGACGGTGGAGATGCACACGGGCGGCGAGCCGCTGCGCATCGTCCCGCGGCTGGAGGCGGCGGAGCGGGCGGCGGCGGCGGGCGGGCTGTCGCTGCTGTCGCTGCGGCGGGAGGTGGCGGCCGCGCAGGACCACGTGCGGCGGGCGCTGGTGCACGAGCCGCGCGGGCACGCCGGCATGTACGGGGCCGTGGTGGTGCGCGGCGGGGCGGCCGCCGAGGGCGCGCACCTGGCGGCGCTGTTCTTCCACGGCGCCGGCTACAGCGCCATGTGCGGACACGCCGTCATGGCCCTCGGACGCTTCGCCCTCGACTACGGGCTGGTGCCGGAGCCCGTCCGCCCGGAGACCGCCGTCCTCCTGCGCTGCCCCTGCGGGCCCGTCACCGCCTTCGTGCCGTGGGACGGCCGGCGCAGCGGCAACCCCGTGCGCTTCCACAGCGTGCCCGCCTTCGCCGCCGCCACCGGTGGGAGCCCGGCCCGCTGCAGTGGGCTCTGTGGGGGTTGGGGGCTGACGGCCTGGCTGAGGGGCATGTGGCAGATCCCTCCCTGATTCTGATGCTCTTCGGAGGTTCTCAGGGGTGGCATAAGGCATCGCACGGGAGTACTCAAGTCTTCACTCCATATGCAAGCTCGTGGCTCAGCATGGTTTCCCCTGCTCACCTCCCTCCCTTTCTCTGCTCAGACTTGGCCATTGATGTCCCTGGCCATGGGAAGGTGGTGGTTGACATCGGCTATGGCGGCACTTTCTACGCCTTCCTCAGCGCCGAGCAGCTGGGCCTTGATGTGTGCTCGTCAAAGACCAGGGACCTTGTCAGTGCAGCGAGCGCCGTGACAGAAGCGGTGAAGAAACAGGTATGGGGGGGTACCAAAGCACCTCAGCACATTCCCTTTGGGGTAACTGCACCAGACTGAGACACTTAGGATGGGGAGGGATTCCCATCCTTCCAGCCCTGCTTTGAATCTCCTTACAAGGATGTAAGAAAAAGCTGCTGCTGCGTCCATCTCTGTTAGCTGAGAAGCAGAGGTGGAAACGCAGCAGTGTAGCCTTGTCCCCTTCCTCTGGTCTCTCATGAAAGCTGTATTACACATGCTGCTGCTGTGTGTGACCCTCTCTGTGCTGTTCCCAGTTCAAACTTCATCACCCTGAAAGCGAAGACCTGGCTTTCCTGTACGGCACCATCCTGACAGACGGGAAAGATGCCTTTAGTGAGGAGCCCACCACCAACATCTGTGTGTTTGCAGATGAGCAGGTACAGAAACGGGCTCTTAGGCAATGAGGCACCACCTTTGTCCCCTCTTACGTCCACTGCAGAGAAGAGGGACAGTTCTGCTGCTTGGTTTGGGCAGTGATTACTTTCGCTGCTGTCATGCCCTGAAGAGCCAAGTGCCATTTCACACATCCTGTTTTAATTCCTAATGGCAGAAGTTCTTCTGCACATCTTAGATGGTGACCTTTTAAAAAGGTTTATACCTACAAACCCTTTGATAGGAATTTCCCAGGGGTTCAGGAACTGAGGCAGGATCCCAACATAGTGCACGTCTCTAAAGTCCTAATCTGCAGAACAGTTTCTGAGGATGAACAGAGCAAGACATGTTAAATTCTGTCCTTGTGTGCACTATCACAAAAACGGCAGGGGAAGTTGGACTTCCCGGCAGTGAGGAATGTGGAGCACTGAGACAGGTCACCTCAGAAACTGGCTGTGCTTTTGAAGGTTTTAAAAACCAGGCTTACCAACAGCTCTCTCAGCATAAGGAGAACTGATCCTGCCTTGTCGTACAGGAATGGAGCAGGGTGGCCTTAGCCCCTCTGAGTCCTTGTGATGCTGGTAAGCTTTCAGATGCTCCCTAAATAGCGTCAATATTTATTAGATCATCGATCCCTGTAAGTGTGCCAAAGCTAATCACAATCCAGAAGTACCCCAAACCTGCCACTGTGATGTATCCAGATTCTGTACAAAACCCTGGGCTAGAGGGGTTTCCCCCAAGCACAGTATAAAGGTACCAGAGAGGTCTGAGGGGACGAGTTTCGTTTTTTATTAAACCCCAGAACACTAGAGCTGGTTCACCTTCTCCCCTGCACGCAGGTTGACCGAAGTCCGACAGGTTCGGGTGTGACAGCTCGCATTGCCCTGCAGTACCATAAGGGACTGATCCAGCTGCATCAGACCAGAACCTTCCGGAGCAGCACCACGGGCTCCTTGTTCACTGGGAAGGCAGTGAAGGCAAGTGGCTTGTCTGGTCTTTCCCTGTCTCCAGGACTGCTGGAAAATTGCTCAGTGGGGAAGCGGAAGAGCTTTTCTGTTGTCTGGGGAAGGGCGTGTGGAAGGGGGAAAGTGCCTGGGGGTCTTGCCCTCCCATAAACCTCATGCTTCAAGGATTTTAATTAGAAAAGCCAGTAACAGTAAGTCCTTCTGTTGCGTGGCTGCTGCACACTTTGGGTGCACCTGGGCAGGGCAGAGTGCTCCGAGAGGGGTGTCTGCATAAGTGCCTGGTAGCACTGGCATTTTCTGGGCTTGGGAAACCTACTGTCACTTCTGTCCTGACCCTGATCCCTCTGCAGGAAGCCAAGTTTGGGGACTACAATGCTGTCGTCGTGGAAGTGTCGGGAGAAGCCTTTTACACTGGCACAGCCACCTTCACTGTCGAGGAGGAGGACCCGCTGAAATACGGCTTCTTGTTCAAGTGACCCGAGCCATGGGTGATGGCACAGTCCCACTGGTGGTGCTGCGCTTCTCCTGCCCATGGATTTCTGTTCTCACTGCGATATGCCAGAGCAACGAGAAGAGCTTTGGGTGGTGTGACAGCATCTGCCGTGTCTCAAGATAACAAGCTGTGCTGCCCTGCTGTGATTAGCATATTGGGTGCACTGTGATTAGCATAAACAGGCTGCTCCGAGAAGCCGTAATATTTTTCTTCTTTTTTTTTTTTTTTTTAATTTTTTCCCCAATAATTACTCACAGAAAACAGAGCTGATCTTGGAGAGCTGTCTTCAAAGTTACGTGCCTTCTCTATGTCTGAAAATTATGCATTTCAAAGCGAGATTCCTATTAAATGCCAGCTAAAAACACTTCCTTTCTCCTCTTGTTTTCCCTCCCAGAGCACATTTCCAGGATTCTGCTGAGTGTGTCATGGCTGTTGGTTTGAATCCTTGTCGTCTGTCTCCTGCACTGCCAGCCGTGCTGCTCTGTCTCATGCCCCATCTTCCCTTAGGCCTGTCCAGATACCTCCTTCCTCAATTACACTGGCTTCACTCCACCAGATCCCTCCTGCATCCCCAGGCTGGGGATGAACTTCCCACTGTCCCCAGTGAGTAAGCATGCCATGCTGCTTCCTAAACTGTCCTCTCTGGCTCATCTCAGACCACTGGCTGCAAATACCCCATGGTTAACTTTCAACAGGAGCAGCTGTATTCGAAGGTCTGAGCTATTACAACCTTAGGTAATTATTTACTGATGATTTTGTCTCAGTCCAGAGGCAGCTTGTACAGTGGAGTGCAATGTTTGCTTTGCCAGAGTCCTTCCAGGGAGGATTGCCAGTGGAAAAACCAAACCAAGCATTTGCAGTGGCAGGAGCAGAGCTTCAGACCACTCGTGGCCTGTCAGTTCCTCTGTGTCTCTGGACAAAGTGGTGCTTGTTTACTGAAGACACGTGTGGGAGTGTCTGGGTGCACTTGTTAAAATGAGACATGAGAAGGATCATCTCCTGGGAGCTCTTCCAGCAGAAGGGAGAAAGTCATACTGGTGAGCTTGGAAAACACTGGCATCAAAACACCTGGGAGGAATTTCTTCTGCCGAGCTGAAAATTTTAACTTTGGAATGGGAATAAACAAAATCTCCCTTGTTCAGAGAATGGCTGCACTGCCAAGAGAGTGTTTTTAGGATAGTGTTTGGAGCTCTTGCTCACAGCTTTCTTTTAACCCCTGGGTAAATCCTGTACAGCTTCTGGTCCCAGGGAGCAAGAAGTGACATGCACACCCTCCATGCTTGCTGGAGCAAACTCCTCCATGTGTTTTCAGCTTCTGGGCATCTCCCTTGTGATCACCCCCCAACCTTGCCCAGAGAAAAGAACTGCGACAGCAAAGTCACGAAGCCCAGCACAGAATGTTTGAAAACTCTTCAGCCATTAATTGGGGCACAGCCTTCATTAACTATTCATTACCCCATCCCTAGGAAACTTTTCAGGTAGGGGCTCCAGCATGGCAGAGAGAGGGGGGGACAGGGTCTTGTTGCCCTTGTGGGGGTCCCTGACTGGATCCCTCAACCCTACAGCTGGTGATCTCAACCTCCAGCCTGGAGAGTGGGGAGGAGGGTGGTCCCAACCTCTGCCAGAGTGTTTCGGGGGTACCTGGTCCTTTGTGATGGAGAGGGGACAGGAAGGGAGAGGGGGGCAGGAGAGGGATGTGAGGGGAGAGGAGCTGATGGGATCTGGGAAAAGGGTCTGTGGGGACCCATCCCCGACTCTGGGATGGGAATGACGCCAGGGTGGGGTGAGGTGGTCCCAGCCTCTGCCAAACTGTCTGGGGGTAGCTGGTCCTTCGTCATAGAATACGGGGCTGTGCGGCGAGAGCGGCCAGGAGGGGAGAGGAGCTGACAGCGTCTGTGGGGGTCCCAGCCCGGACTCTGTGATGGCGATGGCGCCGGTTTGAGGTGCGGGGGGATCCCCGTCCGCAGCCCAGCCGATGACGCCCGGCACCCCTCGGCCCCCGTGCGCGGCTGTGGGGGCTCCGGGCCGGGCCGGGCGGGTTCCCCGGGCAACGGCGGCCGAGCGACGTCAGCGGCCGGCGGGGCCGGAGCGGCGGGGCCGGAGCGGCGGGGCCGGAGCGGCGGGGCCGGAGCGGCGGGCGGGCGGCAGCGCCTCTGCAGCCGCGGCGGGGCCGGGGCATGAGGCTGCGCATGGAGCCGGGAAACCTCTCCCGGGGCAGCGGCGGCGGCAATGAGAGCGGCGGGGCTGTGGCGGCAGGGGCGGCGGGGTGGTCGGCGGCGGCGCTGGCCTCGCAGGCGGCCGCGCTGCTGCTCATCTTCGCCCTCTCGGCGCTGGGCAACGGGGCGGTGCTGCTGGTGATCGCCCGGCACCGGCAGCTCCGCACGGTCACCAACGCCTTCGTGCTGTCGCTGTCGCTGTCGGAGCTGCTGGGCGCCCTGCTCTGCCTGCCCCTGGCCTTCCTCAGCCTGCTCAGCCGCCCGCCCGGCGCTTGGCTCTTCGGGCAGCGCCTGTGCCTGGCCAGCGCCGCCCTGCACGCCGGGCTGGGCATCGCCGCCACGCTCACCATGGCCCTGCTCTCCTTCGACCGCTACTGTGCCATCGTGCGCCAGCCCCGGCACAAGATGGGCCGCCGCCGCGCTGCCCAGCTGCTGGCGGCCGTCTGGCTGTGCGCCCTGGCGCTGGCCGGGCCCTGGTACGGGCTGGCGGGCGAGGGGCATCGCGAAGCCCGTCCCGGTGCCTACCGCTGCGTCTACGTGCTGCCCTGGGGCTCCTCGCGGCTGGGGCCGCCCTACGGCGCGGCCCTCATCGTGCTCTGCTACCTCCTGCCCTTCGCCGTCATGTGCTTCTGCCACTTCAACATCTGCCGGGCGGTGCGCCTGGCCGAGAGCCGCGTGCGGCCCCTCACCACCTACGGGCACCTGCTGCGCGCCTACGGGGAGATGCGCACGGCCACCACCGTCCTCATCATGATCGTCTCCATCATCTGCTGCTGGGGGCCCTACTGCGTCCTGGGGCTGGCCGCCGCCGCCGGCCACCTGCCCTTCTCGCCCACCATGGATGCTGTTGCCAGCGGGATGGCCTGGGCCAACGGCGCCATCAACCCCCTCATCTACGCCGCCCGCAACCCCAACATCTCCGTGCTGCTGCGGCGCAGCCGGGAAGGGGGATACAGGACTCGGAACAACATGGTCGCCTACCTGTCTGTCCCGGGCCGCCAGCCGGAGCCCCGCAGCCGGGCCGACCGCGTCCGGGAACGCTACATCAATCGGCACAGCGGGACCCCCGGCAGCGCCCTGTCCTCCTCCAGCCCGGCGAGCGGGGGAGAGGTGGCCATGTGGGCCTGCAAGACTCCCGCCGTGCTCTTCTGTCGGGATGGACAGCCGGACACCATCTCTGAGGCCACCTTGAAGACCAAAGCAGGCACCATCGACACCAGCCTCTGAAGGGACGGGGGTCCGGGATGGAGGCACTGGGCCCCAGGGCTGTCTCGCTGAGGAAAGGCAGGGAGAGTCCCAATGCTTGGAGCCCTTTGCAGCCAGATACCAGGAAACTGGAGAGATGGGACTGCACACGAGCCATAGTGTGATTTCTTCTCCATTGTGTGAGCTCTGGTTTGGTGGTCCAGACTGTGAGCAGAGAGCTCCACAGGGAAAGGAAGCCTTTTCCTTTCAGCAGGCCTGACGCACCGGTGGCACCTTCTGAGCCCAGCCAACGCAGGAGCTCAACTGAAAGAACAAAACAGTGTTTGCTCCAGGCCTGCAGAAAGTACCACAATGAAGCTCAGAGGCCAACACACTGCTGCAGCCCAAACTGGCTGACTGACTGTGTGAGCTGCTTGTTAAGTGCCGAAAAAGCAATTGAAAGCTGAGCACTGGCAGCTGGAAGACACTATGAAAATATCACACTGTGAAAAATGCATCATGGCAGGATAATGTTGCTTTAACCCATTATATGTGGAAGTGCCAATAGTTATAAAGTCATGTAAGGCTGTAAGACAGGCTAAAAAAGTGATCTATTATGGTTAACTTTTTTTAATTTAAACTGAAGCGTAACAAAACAGTAATTTTGAAAGGGAAGATGTATGATACTGGGAGGGAAGGAAAGGAAGATGAAACCTCAGTTGTCAGAATTTCAGTGGCCTTTTCTTTTTTTTTTTTTTTTTTTGCAGATACAGTCAACTTTAAATACTGTGAATATGAGAAACATGAGTTCCTCTGACAGACTGAGGAAAAGTGTGTGACCATAGACTGTGGTGTCACTGAGTTTGTGCTCAAGGTGTGTGTTTTGGTTTTGAGCCCATCCCAAGTGTCTCTTGTCTCTAAGAGTTTAAGTGTGTTTAGAGAAGCTGTGTGGGAGAGGTGTCTGAAAGGAGAGGGAAAGCAATGCCATGAGCTCCCTGTGTGCTCTTCAGCATGTGAAAATGTGTACATGCACAGAACAGGTTTTATTGTATTGATGGCAGCAATCCATGGGAGTATAATATATAAAAACCTGCTCTGTTTGCTGTTGAAAAAGAAGGAAAATAATACAAGTGTGATTGTATGGCATAAATTTGTATTAATTTATCAGTGTTATCTTTTTGTTCGAAGGCCTAAAGCCTTAAATCAGTATTTTGAATCAGAAACTAAGATTGGGCCTTCCTTTCTTTTTGCCACAGTTAAGTGTAAGGGGTGGGCAGTGTTTTTCCTTGTACAGGCTTTAAAAATACAATGTTTCAGTTTTACTGGATTTTTCAACTGTTTGTGACTCAAGTAAAGACACCGCCATTATTTTGTGAGACAAGAAATAAATTGTCTTTTATGCAGGAAATGAAAGTGTCTCAGCCTGTCATCATTCTCAGGCCAGCCTTGAGAACGGAACTCGTTTGAAAAATTGCCAGATGAATGATAGTAGGGAGACATAATTGTGAAATTTTAGCGCAGGTGGTTTCCATGATCTAAGCATTATTGTAACTTTCTTCTGCGATGCTCCTGAAGTCCACTAGGAAAAGATTTGACCCTTGACTACTCAGCACTCCTACTTTGCCCTGCAGCTACTGGATTTTGCAAGCTGAGCAGTGTTTTCTTGCTGTTTCAGAGAGAAGCTGTGCAGAAAGCCCACAGCTTTTCACAGGAGCTGTTTGACAGCAAGTGAACACTGGTGGCTTGTTGGAAGGGGTGGGACAGGAATTTCTGGCATACCTGCCCTTCCACAGCAAGGCATGGCTAGTGTGAATGGGAAAAGGTGGTTGTGAATGGCGAGATTAGATTTAACTCTTACCTAGGTAGCTGCAGGGGGTAACAAGGAGACTGGTGAGGGATAATTTGCCACACAGAGCATGTGGCTAAAAGCCCCTGGAAAGGGGCTTCCCTCAGTGCTTGGCTCTGGCCACCTTCCTTGTCCCTTCTGTCCCCACCACCCCAGCTGTCTCTTGCTAACTAGCTCAGCTACTAAACAACCACTGATTCCCTCTTTTTCATGCTGATTTAGTTTTCTACTGATTTGATGCCCTGACCAGTGCACCACAGTCCAGGTAAACTGCTCTGTGGCAGTTTCTTCTGGCAAGGGCAGGATTGGGCATGTCAGGACTGAGGTCGACCACGAAAGTATCACAGGAGCTGCTCCAGGAGCAAAACTCTCACAGCTAGAAGGTGGTAGAGGAGCTGGAGTAATATTTTAAAACATTTTTAACAGGCTTTGGTCAATCCCCATATGTTAGTCTTCCATGTGAAGAGTTGAATGGGGACAGCAGGCTGCGGTCTTTAAGCCATCACAGATTAGCACATTTCTGTGAAACACTAAATCAGGCCAGATTGTATTCTTGACCAGATCCTTTTTGACATGGACCTGCTGCAGCTCCAATAGAGAGCCAGCTTGTGTTTGAAAGCTGTGCCTGGCCTGTACTTCTCATAATCTTGGAATCATAGAATCATTTCAGTTGAAAAAAGACTTCTGAGGTCATTGAGTCCAACTATTATCCCAGCACTGCCAAGTCGGCCACTAACCCAGATCCCCAAGTGCCACAGCTACACATCTTTTAAATCCCTTCAGGGATGGTGACTCCACCACTTCCCTGGGCAGCAGTGCTTGACAAACCTTTCCATGAAGAATTTTTCCATAATGAACAGTTTAAACCTCTTCTGGTGCAATCTGAGGCATTTTCCTCTTATCCCGTCCCTTGTTACCTGGGAGAACAACGCCTATCTGGCTCCACCCTCCTGTCAGGGAGTTGTAGGGAGTGAAAAGGTCCCCCCAAGCTTTCTTTTCTCCAGGATCTACACCTCCAGCTCCCTCAGCTGCTCCTCATATCACAGCACTGTTGAACTAGTGAGGTACACTACATCCACCTTTTTAAAAGTGTGTTTTAAAAAACCCAGCCAAAAGGTGAGGGGTCTTAAATAAACCACAACCAGCAGAGAGATTCACACACAAACCGCACCAAAGGCTGCCGGTTGCCTGCCAAAATGGTATTTTAAATGCTGCTGTAAACACTGTAGACACTGCAAAGCTAGCTCTGAGGCTCCAACCCTCCAGCCATGGCGCTTTCCTTTTCCCTCCCTTGAGATGAGCCTGGACGAAGTGAATTGCAATCTCATTTCCACAAGGATATTGGGACACTTTTTAGTTCAAAATCTGTGTGGGTTTGTAAGTGCAGATATTTGGCATAAGAGACATAACAGTTGACATGGTTTGAAGACCAGTTCAATCCTGAATACCAGTGACAACATTAGTCAAAGAAAAATTAAAAATGAATCCTTGGGCTCTTAGTCCCTTGTTGACTTTCCAGCATCCTGACCCTCATTCTAAGAGTGCCCTATTATTTGGCAGTGATACACATGCCACTGATTTAACTAATGCATTATATCTTAGAAGCAAAATATGGTCTTGATCAATGACAAGCATTTTAGAAGGTACTGCTCCAACTGTAGACGACTGGTAGTTTTCCTTCTGATTTAATAACCAGATTCAAGTCATTATTTTCCACTGCCTTCCTAGTCTTTGGATGAAGTTTCTGTTCAAAACAAATTTATGAACTGTGAACAATTAGCAGCCCAATTAACAGTTTTTATAAGTGACTGATAGGCTGTAATACCTGTCATCAATCAGCAGAACCCAGATAGCTTGGGTGTAAGATCTGCAATCACTGCTTCTCGTTTGGCACTGGTGTTGGTTTGTGTATCCAGTAGGTGCCAGCAGAGACCTAAGCACAGCTTTCCCACTAATGATTCTAAGAAAAACCCCTTTCTGTTAATGAGATCAGCCACTCTTGCCTTCAGGACTGCTGCATCCCAAATACAGGCATTCAGAGTAAAGGTTGCAGCTGATGCAGTGAAAGCCCTAAGGGCACTCTCCAAAACCCAGTTTGAAAGACAGATTCAACACATGCTGCTCTTTGCAAGGGTTGTTGTAGAGTCTGAAATGAATAATTTGGAAAGCACATCGGAAGAGTTTGATTTTGTGCAGCGCTGGCTAATTAGCGGCTGTGCTGCACATGCTCCAGAGCTGCAAAAGCTGCAGTTGGAGGCCTGGTGAGATCAGTCCTGATGCTGACAGGGTGCTTAGTTCAGCAGAAGAGCTGCCTCTTCACTCCAGCTGCTTTTGTGTTTTTATTTAGATTGTTAACAATAGATAGGGAGTGCCCATCTAGATCCACTAAGTAACTGTACCTCTGAGTTACAGAGCCACAAGCACCAGAGGAATAAAATGGTCCCAAATCCTGCAGGAGGAGTAACCCACAATGGGATCTAGGCTTAGGTGACCCCATGCCTAGCTGTGCTGTGCTGGCTGGATGTGGGAGGACGAGGCTCTATCCATACCATGGCCAACCCTCTTGCTGTTCCCAATTTGCAAAGGAGCAATGGGTTTCTCATACCATACTGCTGGCAGGACACTGCTTGGGACTTGAAGCATCTACCATCACCCCAGCTGCACTGCTTAGGGAACAGCTCTGTGTCTCTAGATGTTTTTTCCTAGGAAATCACCACTGCAAGAAGCAGGAGGAAAAGTGATGTGGGGAGACAGACTGTAAATCCCCCTCAGTGGCATGAAATGGACGAGTCACTAAAGAAATCAAAATGAAAGTAGCAGAAACCCCAGGGCACAACACCAGGGCCTGCCTTAGTCTAGCTGGGGAGTGATGGATGATCTCAGCCAAGAAGACCCCAGGAAGCTGTGACCAGAACCAGAGAAGATTTGACAAGGTGGACTCAAATGCAAAAGGAAGTCCTACTCAGTGTTGATCAGCCTTCCACATCTGGAGGAACATCTGTGTTTCTCCCAGGGGGCAGGGCAAGTCTGGCTGAAAGTGGCAGGACTGTCTCCACCAGCTTCTGCCAGCAGTACTGATGCATGGGCTTAAACACTTTGGTTACACTTGGGGCTTGACCAGAGGGATTCACTGAGGTGTGCACGCTCAGGGCAGGTGAAAATTGTCCCCAGGTTGGGGCTGCACATGGACACTAGGCTGGCTCTTAGGGGAGATGGATGGCCAGCACCAGACTGGCCCACCCCACCACAGTGCAGGGCAGCTGGGAGGATGCTGGTGCTCCACATGGTGAGGAACCAAACCCCCTGGATGGGTCCTACAAATTAAACCCCCTCAGGGTCACAGATGTGGACAAAAGCAGCAGGATAAATCTCTCTTAAATTCGTCTTGCTCTCCCAGCAATTCCCTGCGACCACATAAATGTAATTTGCTTACCTGATTTAGCAACATACTCTGAATTAATCTCAGCATCAGGGATAAAAAAAATGCTCTGAGTAACCAGGTCAGTTATTTTTTTTCCAGTGAAATCTAATGTGCTGTGCAGCACTTGTGCTTCTCCCTGACCTGCGCCTGTGGCTTCTGTGCTCAGTCTGGTGCATTTTACAGAACATTTGGTAATATACCGTCCCTGAGGTCATGTCAAGTTCTGAATACAGCATCTGAACTGTGGATTCTTTCCAGAAAATATAACTCAAATGGTGATCGCCTCCTGCTATTAAATTGGAAAGATTTGCCATAGAAACTAGGTCTTTCATGAGTGCTTCTCACTGATTTCATAGCAGAAATGGGTTTTAGGCAGAGATTGGGAGCTGGGCGAAGCACAAAACTGGGAATTCCTCACCTTTCCTTGAAGCCAGGGGTTGCTCTGCACAGAGCTTGGCAAAGTAAAGCTGTGTGAAGGTACACAGGCACAAATTCAAGTAGATGGAAAAGCTCCCAGTAGCCCTCAGCACCCAAAGCCCAGGTAAAGTCACGGGCACAGTCCCAGCCCCTCTTACAGCAGTGTCCTGGAAGGCCAAAGGGCAGCAGGAACTATGTCCTCCAGACTTGCTGTGCCCAGGATAATCCTGGTTTAGGGCAGCTCTACTTGCTGTTGCCCAAACACACAGTGTGTGTGTCCTACCCCTGCACAGCCATGTCTGAACTGAGAGCACAGATGGCAGAATATGGGCAAGAAAGCAATGGAAAAATGGCAATTCAATGACTTACCTTTACAGACTTGTCCTGGGAACTGGAAACTCCACCTTAATTTCCAGTTCATGCAAGGTGACAACAGAGTGCAAAGCTGTGATAATTTCAAAAGCCATGGAAGTAAGTTCAAATGACCCATGAAACTGTTTTGAGTTAGTTTGTCTTACACAAACATGCATTTGTGTTGCCTACATGTGCACACAGAGTGCACCAACCTGAGGGTCAGGCATTGTCAGAAGTCACAGAGAAGCCACATGCTGTGACCTGTGGCTATTTGACTTGAACTATGAGGGACAAAATTAAAATTAGCCCTCCTCAACCATGCTGGGGGAAACTTGTAAAGACAATTCAGCATTTATCTGGAGAACTTTTCAGACCACAGTAGAGATCACAGAGGAAAACAAGAAACAGAATTGATTTTGCACTCGACAGCTCTAAAATGCTGAAGTTAGAACGTGCCAGCAGATGGTGGTGCTGCCTTTGCTGAGGCTCTGCTGGGGCCCAGCAGCACAGGATTTCTCCCTGGCTCACCTGCACACTGTCAGCAAGCCTGGTTTAAAGGCTGAAAATAATACAAAATACTCAGAGGTTTCAGATCAGAGCGCTTCTGATTCAAACAGAGAACTCTCCTTTTTACACGCATCTATTGGAGAACCGTGAGCAATGCCAGAGAGAATGATCACAGGAGAGATATCTGGCAGGATTTGCTGCAGGAGACAGGATGGAGATGGGGCTCATCACCTCTTTCCTGCATCCACTGCCTTTGTGTCAGCTTGGCCTCTCCTATCCACCCACAGAAGCAAAGCTTGAAGGGCACGCTCACCCACAGCACAGGTTGGTACAGAAATAACTGGCTTTTATGGGGTCTGAGAATCATAGAATTGTTTAGAATTGTTTAGAATCACAGTATCATTTGGGTTGGAACAGATATTTAAGATCACCAAGTCCAACCCTTAGCCCAGCACTGCCAAGCCCAAGTGCCACATTCACACATCTTTTAAATACCTCCAGGGTTGATGACTCCATCACTTCCCTGGGCAGCCTGTGCCAGGGCTTGACCACTCTTACCATGGAGAAGTATTTCCTAATAACCAACGGAAACCTCCCTTGGTGCAACTTGAGGTAGTTTCCTGAGTGTCTCCAGAGGGGATATTGAAGTCTGACAGATACATTTCGTCCACTGTCCCCTTCCCTGGGAGTAAATAAGTATTTCTGGACATGAAATCCAGACAGCTCCTGCTGTTCCGGCACCCTGCAACTCCTCGCCGGTGGCCCAGAGCGGCAGTGCTGCCAGTGGGATTGGGAGCCAGGCCTGTCCAACTTGCTGAGCTGAGCTTTGCATGCAATGCTGTGTCTGCATCAGGCCATTGCCTCAACCTCTTGACTCATCTTTTCCAAGCTGGGGCGTGATGCCAAGGATAACAGGTTGAAGGCGGGAGATGGCACCTGAGACTCCTCACTCCTGCAGGACTCCCAGTCACCCCAGCCTTGGGCAACAGGGAAAGCCACCGGGCTGGAGCGGAGCACAGCCGAGCCTGGCTCAGCAGGTTTGGTGCCACCAACTCGGGTGGCCCCATGGGGCAATTCCTCCAGGAGTGCCATGCCCGACAGCTCCCCTGGCACCGGCGGGTCTGGGCAGGTTGGGCTCATCCAGCACACCAGGGTGTGCTGGCTCATGGCTGTAACTGAACAGCCAGGATTTGGGACACAGAAGCCTTTCTTCATGTGAAACCTCCCCCCCAATCAGGGCATCAGTAGGCATGGGCTCACACAGCACAGCTGTGCCAGTCTAGCAGAGCACCCACCCTGGTTCCCTCTCCTCGGAGATGACAAGCATTGTATCTGACATTTATATTCTTAAGCCATAGATGCTGCTAATCCAGCCCTGAGGGAAGGTTTGAAGACTACGAAGCTTCCAAGTTACTGTGATTTTTCACCCCTCAAATATCTTGGTTGAATAAAAAGCTATGCCCTGACTTTGCTTACATCTCCCACTGCCACCCCACATCCTGGGGACCATCCCTTGTCACGGAGTGGTGTGACCCAGGAAACCTGCCATTAACCAGAATTTCAGGTCCTCATCAGGCTGTGGCTGGCTTGTTCACATCCATTTATGGCAGAACCTGTATCAGCCCTATGCTGGGGGCACGGGGATTTATGATGGGAAGAGCAGCTGAAGCCATTCCCCCTTTTCCTTAGGTCCTTTCATCACAGCCCAGGGCTGCTTTCCCATGGCATCCACAGCCCACACGACTACCGGGTGCTGCCATGGAAGCCGTGCTCTTCACCATATCCCTGTGCTCCCCACCAGCCCAGATGTGACCAAAACTGGGGCATGAATACGCTTTGTGGTAGGAAACACCAGCAACAGGATATAAACAGGAGAAAGCTGCAGTGCCTGCCAGTCCCAGTGCTGGGTGGGATCACACCAAAGGAATCCCCAAGAAGCCCAGGGACGTGTTAGATGCCCCATCTGTGCTGGCTCAGTGCCAGCTTACTGGTTGTTCTGGAAAAGCCCTGATCAAAGGGGAAAGCATATGGGTCTGAGCACAATGCAGATGCTCCCACTGCTTGACAGCAGGATCTGGGGGTGTTGGGTGCTGCAAAGATCACCCATGCAAAGAGCATTGGAAAAAGAAGAAAACAGCACAAAGCCTGGATGGGAAGGTGTGTGGGAAAGGCAACAGTGAGCAGGAACAGGCCAGGAAGGGTTTGGGCTACTGCCAAGAAAACATCTCTGCTGTGTCTAGATAGGCTTGCTAGAGGCACACCAGCCAGCCCAGCCAGCACTGTCCCCTGCAGAAAGGGAGATGATCCAATCCCATGATGCAAAACTGGCAGCTGCATCAACGCAGGATCCTTGAAAAGCCCAGGTGGGCTTTTGGAAAAGTTCCCACCAAAGTGGGAACGGGCATTAGAAACCACGCAGTGGGGAGAAATCAGTGGGGTTGTTAACTGGGAGGCGTTTCAGAGCCCACACGTGGGTGAGGACAAGGATGCTGCAAGCCTGGAAGGTGGAAAAACCCCTCACTGCCTAAAAGCAAGCAGGGTGGAAAACACCCCAACCACCTAAAACCCAGCATGCAGGGAAGGGATGAAGTGGGGTTATCAGCCAACCCCAGAAAAGCCTGCAAACACACCCGAAAAAGAGCAACCCTCACAGAGCCTTTTCTTCAACACCTCTCAGTTATCCCATTACTTTGCCCTAGAAAATAAGTCATGCCTCTGCCATGTACACTCACCGAAATCGATTTTCTTTATTGCATATTGCCATCTTAGAAAATGTACAGTCTCATAACATTACACAGCATTTCCCACTAGCTAAGACTACTAACATCCTTGCACCTAACAGACTACCTTGGTCACTATGAAGCTAATAAGGTCCAAGACATATACTTTAGTTTACAAATTATTATGGATTTTTTTTTTTTTGTGTTTGTTTTTGGCATTATTAAAAAAAAAAAAATCAATCATCTTTAAAATACACACCCAAGAGAAAAGAGTGGCTACTTTCACCAGCACCAATCTAAAAGTAGTTTTCGACAATGGCACATGGAATTACCTGCACACAGCCTTTGTATTTATTTATACACATATAGTATTTTTTTTCTTTTTTCCTTTTTTTTTTTTTTTCTGGAAAGAAAACAAAGAAATGGCAAAGTCAGCCTAATAACTAGGCTGTTGTAAAACAATTTAAAAAAAAAAACCAAACAAACAACCCAACAGGTTTGGAAGGGCAAGAGGAAATCTGTCAGGAAAGGTCCTGATGTGGCACTGGGGTTGTGGAAGCAGGAGCTGGGGTGGGTGCTGGCACCCAGGGAACCCCGTGAGGGGATCACCCTTTCCAACTCCCACTGCCTTTCAAATTAAACACGTGTGACCAACCATTCCTTAAACCATCAGAGGCCAGACTTTTCTTTTTTTAACCTTTTTTTTTTCTCCATCTCATTTTTACATATTTTCAATTCCCCCCGTAGTCCATTCCCTCAATTGTATCAGCCCCATTTTTTTCAGCCATAAATAAAAAATATAAATAGAGGCACTTTAGTTAAGGAATAGTATTATCATTACCTTTTGTCTTTATTTCCCCCTCCTTCTTAAAGCAAAGTGCTTAACTCCACCTTTGAACACAATCTGCAGGTTTTGCAGCTGCTTGGATACGAGGTGCTGGACTTTATTTTTGCGCTTACCTGCTTTATTTATTACTGCTTTAAATGCTACTCAGAAAGTCTCTTTGTTTTGTTTTTTTTTTTGTCTTTCTTTTTTTTTTTTTTTAATCTACAGTGCGTTAAAAGTTGCAACGAAGAAAAGAACAAAATGGTAAAACCACAGCTCTTGACGACTCTGCTTCGAGAGAGATTTCACAGCTTTCACTCAGCACACAGACCCCGCGGCCTTCAGGTGCTTAGAACCATATTTTTTTTTTATACAAATTAGTTTAAACAGCACTTTTGCTATACAGTACATATAGTTAACTGACGTCCCATACCCCACCAGTAATACCGATTATCTGACAAAAAAAAAAAAAAAAAAGAACAACCTTATTTCAAATAGTGTTAATATCTAGTGCAACAGGGACAAACTCATCTCTCCACAGGAAAAAGAACAAACAAACAAGCAAAAAAAAAAAAAAAAAAATAAAAAAAAAGAACACAAAAGTATTGTTGGTATAAAAAGATTTTGTTT
>JAWWES010000168.1:58580241-58674132 GCA_035583135.1 Lophotriccus pileatus
ATTGTGCATTCTCCCCTTCTTTCCCAGTTTCATTATTGTAATCCCTCCTCCTAAATGCATATTCATGTAAACCCCACTTATCAAACCCAAGTTTTACATAACCCTTCGTCCTAATTGTTCCTATCCTGTCCTGTATCATCATCCTTAGTTTTACATAACCCCTCCCAAGTTCCAGAAGCCTCCCCAGCCGACCCCTTAAATATCCCTCCATTTTGAATAAATTAGTTTAGCTCAGGACAGTCCAGACGAGACCTGCAACCCCGAACCCTGACCCTTGTGTGTTCCTTCACCGAACCGCGGCATACCAGTGAGCAGAGAAAGGGATAGTGGAAGTTACCCCACATAATACACAAGGTTAATACACAGTGCAGTGTATTGAGAGAGTATATTCTTATTTGGAGCTTTTTCAGTAATAAGATATTCTCCCTCACTTCTCTCTGCTGCAGGCTTGGCATCTCAACTACAGTTAAGACACTAAGTGATTTATATGAATGGTGTGTGTTGTCCAGACCAATGAATAATTATTTGTCCCTTGAAGGGCTTGGGCAGCAACAGTGTCGACACTGAGGCTTCCAAGGCAGTAAGACTTTACTGAAACATTGCATTTAGACATTTACTGAAACATCACAGAATAAATTTTTGTTAGAAGAAGCCCAACATTATGAAAATCTAATCATCCTAAACAAAGCAGAATTGACTAGATCCTCTGGATCACTGCATAGGTGTTGTGAGATTTTATGTAGAAGCTGAACATTTTGGAGCTTGTCTAAGGCAGGTTTCTGAAACTGTCTTTTAAACCATACCACTCACTGTCCAAATATGCTGCTTTTCTTGATTCTGAATTAGGTTTCTAATTCTCAAACAAAGTACTATATTATTGTTTTAGGAAAATAACTGAAAAAAAAGTTTAAATTTTTATAACTACATCTTTAATTATTTTTCTTCCCAGAAAATACTTTTACTACAGAAACATCATAGCATCAACTGAGTAGAAAAAAAATACAAAAAATATTCATAACAGAATTTATGATGCAATTAATTAGTTCCATCACACAATGTTACATCCTTTTTCAAGTAAAGTATTGTCTTTGAACTACTGACACTTAGCTTTTATCCCATTCTTTCAGTTATTGCTTTAGAATCTTATGTAGTTGACCTAAGCTCTGAATTTTCTGTTATAAAAATCATGCTCTGAATATTTTTAGGGTTTAAGTCAGTTAATTTAAATATAATTAATTCCAGTATATCACTGTTCATGTAATTTGATATTTTAAATGAGGTTTCAATTGAATTGCAGGTCCTTTGGGAAGGTGGACTTAAGAACTGTTATTTTCAGGATATCTGGATTGTGAAAACATTCCTGAACCTGAATGAAGTTAAGAGTCTGTACTGGTGGAAGAAAATGCAAAAACTTCAATACAACACAATTACTCTGTTTCATTGTTTTATTAATAGCATGTCTTTACTAGCCAGGAAAGCTAGGTAAAAAAATCCTTAAACATGATAATTCCATCATCTGTAAAATATAAGTAACTGTGTACTTGCAGAAAATTAAATCCACATCTAAATATTTATAGAGGAATCTTTCTTTCTAAAGTCACTTTTCCAAATAAATAACTTCATAATTAAACTATAAACAGTCAATGCTGCTATAGAATATAATTAACTGGAGAAAAAAAATTGGAAATATGTTGAATTAACATTAAGTAACCAGCTTCATCTCTTTCACCAAACTCAATGCAAATTTCATTGCATACACCAGAAAAAAATTTTCTTCCATTATGCCTCTGAAACTGGAAAAGTATGGGAAGCCTTATTGTCCTAGATTGGCACACTGACTTGAATATATCTGAGAAAAACACAAGGGACCCAGTGACAGTGAAATACCACAAAATGGAAATGGTAAGTTGTCACATAGAAATCTAAGAAGGAAGTATGAACATTTCACCTTTCCCTGTAATCCCTTAAGACTAATATAAGTATGATTTTTCCCCTAAGTATTACTGAATTAGAGCATATGAGGTAAAATCTCTACAATTAACTCTTATAGCCATTAAAATTTGAGACAATAAAATTAAGTAGCATGCCACTTAATTACTCGTTATTTTGATGTAACCCAAATGATGTTCCAAATAGTGACGCTTTAGATTGGAAGATCAATATCCTCCTCTTGTAACTATTACAGTGGATGAAAAAAAGTCCTATAAGGAAAGAAAAAATGTTGGAATCTTCTGTTTGAAAACATGCTTCCTCATTAATCATAAAAACACAATCATTTAGATTGGAAAGGACCTCTAAGATGAGTCCAACCACTAACCCAGCACTACCATGTCCACCAATAAATCATGTCACTAAGAACCATGTCTTTATGTCTTAAATAGGATAGAGGGTAGTGATTCAACCACTTCTAGTACAAGGGAACAACTTGGGGTCCGTATCAATTGTTGGGTCAGACTTTCTCTGCTGAGACCTGAATCCTCTGCCCCTTTGCATTTCATGCCAGAAGACCCGGTGACATTGTCAGAGCAAGAGATGAGGGACCTTCAGTTAGCACAAATGCCACAGCAGCAAATCTACTGAGGGCCTGTAATGAAATTCTGGCAGAGTTCACATAAATATTATTATCAGTACCACACTTGTGTTTCTCTGTTAGTTGGACTGGAATGATACCTCATTTCACTGGGCACCATTTCTTCTCCACAACATGACAGAGAAAACTAATCCTCATAGGAAAGGCTCATTTTCTTTATGAATTTAGACAGAGCTATTTTGCTAAAAGCCCTGACACCTATGCCAAAGGTTGCTTTTTAAAATCTTGCAAATTAACAACAGTAACCTTTAATAAGGAACAAAGGATTACTTCAACACTGATATTGTTACAAATGAAGTACTTTACAAAAAAAAATTCAAGAAATGCTATTTCCTTATAGTTGAGCCATGCTCTTAAAATTAAAAAAAAAAAAATCATATGTCAGATTTTAATAAGAATAAAAGCCTGTTTCAGAAGTCTGGGAATCAGCTGGTTTTCTTAATGTAAAATCACTGATAAGTGGAAATTGGATCATAATATAAGCCAAGCAAAAATTAAGAAAAAAAAAGTCAAGGTCTGTTCCTCATACTGCTTAACCTTAGGAAGGTTTTTACTCTTAAGTAAAGAAATAACTGTGGTAAAAAAATAGTCAGGTATACTACTCTGCTTTATAAATGAAATCCACAGTCAAGGAGGTATTATACCAGAACTGTGTACATTCTCACGTATTTGAGACTTAGATTAAGATTGTAAAGAAAAAAAATAATATCAATAAAAAAGAATTAAAAATATACATAAAAATAGGCATTCCTAACAGTAATTTCAAAAGTGTATGGAGAGAAATATATTTATACCAGTGTACTATACTGTACATTTAATGGATATTAAAAATCTCAAGGAGGACACCTTCATTTATCAAATCTATGTCCCCAGATACATTATTTTATATTGACTGTGGATAAAAAGATAAAGCACTATCCTGAGCCTTATTATGTGTGTTAAAATCATCTTCAATATATAAGTACTATATCATGCATGCACATATTTTTTTATTGTTAGTGAAAAAAAGTTAATCAATCTTTTACTATATTTTATTGCTTATAGCTCTGTTCTTTTTAAGACAGCACAGTGGAGATCTTGCCAGTTTGTTAACTAAAAGCATTTGCAAAGGTATCGTATAACTTTCAGTTGCGTGACATATTTTGCTACATATTTTATTTGGAAATTTCTGTAGCACCAATGAACTTCCAGATGTCAGATTTTTAATGATAGGCTGATATACTAATATGCTAAATTTGAAGTCTATGTCTTACTCATCTTTCTCTGAAATTGAATAAATTAAGGAGTCTGAACGGTCTTCAGTTTGTGAGCCCTTGAGACAAACGTCAGCATGGAAGCTACACCAGTACTCAAAAACCTGACAGTTCGAGGTGTCATTCTGAATTCTAGCTTCAGTTGACTACAAGGTCAGAAGATACTGTAAGGAAAAAGATATTTTAACAGAATAGCTAATGATATAACTTCTGACTGATGACTTATGCCTGGATCTCAGGAGGTTTACTGAGAAATCTATACGGGCAAACTGTGACAAGTCAGTCAGCAAGTCAACAGTGATTCTGCTTGATACCATTTCAGGCAAAATTTTGATGTCAAAGGTTGACTCCTTGTAACACTTTGCATTTCTTTAAGTATTGTCTGTTCCTCCAAGTACCTTTTGGCTCTTCTTAGACTACAGACTTTTTTCTCTTCAGAGGTGATTAAATACAAAGGAGAAATAGCACTTATTCTGAGCCACACAGACTGTTCAGAATGTAAGAAGGCTTTATTTTCCCCCTCCCCTTCTGAAGTTACATTCCTTAAAATGTAACAGTCTTATTGAGAGCAAAATCCCTGATAACTAAATCCTACTTATCCAGTTGGAAAAAAACAACAACCAATCAACAAAATCAAATGTCTTTTAAATGCCATCTTTCACTGTATTGACTGGTTTCTATTTTCTAGCCTTTCTTAGTGTGTATACATTTGCATGTGTATACATTTTACATCCACATCTACCCAGCAATTTATCTTTGCAATAAAATTGCACCCTTGTAAAATAAAACAAAATTTAAAAATAAGTCCTGTGAAATACCATTCAGCATAGGATGTAGAAGGAATAGAAAGCAATAATGATGTAACAGAATGAACTTATTTTCAATACCATTTATTTATCCATGTTTTGTAACTTTATTATTGCCCCGTTAGTAAATAATTCATGAGCCTTATTACAATTCTTTCTGTATTTTTGTGCTGTAGACAAAAATATAATTTGCAGTTTGCAAACAATGGATAAATATCAAGTTTATACTAATGTTGTCACCTTCTTTGTTTTTTGGGGTTTTTTTAAGCCTTGGAGTACAAGTGTATCAAAGGTAACACTGGCTATTCCCTGAAAGAACTTACTGTTGAGCTTTCTTTAATAACAGCCATGTAAAATGCCAGTGTTATATAGGATATGCCATTGTGTATTTCTAGGTTTCCAGAAAACCACCTATTTCCATTTCATGTAGTACACATTTTCATAAAAGAAATTAGCTTCTGATGCCAATAATATGATAAGACTTCAGAAAGATCTTAATAGTAAGGATGTGGATAAGTAGAAAATGATGCAAGAATCAGCATGGGGCTAATAAAGGTGGTTTATAGCAATTATACTGACATAATATTTTTGGGGTAATCAGATAATGCTCTTCTAGAGAAAAGAAGGGCAGTAGATTTCACTTACCTGTAGTTTTAGAGAAATTATCATGCTATGCCACCAGAAACCAACAGTATGTGCATTGGGAAAATTTGGATTAGCGCACTAAGAGTGATAAAAAATGAAAAGTGTAAGAGGCTTATCGCTTATTTGTTTCAAGATCAAAATTGAAATTGTAATGATTAGATACTTTCCTTAGTGACTGCCCAAGTAATAACAGTACCTTGATGAAATATATTTGACACTATGTTGTTAGAAACAGAAAAGAGTTAGGCTGCCCATCTTGAAGAAACTGTCCAATCTAGATCATCAAAGTCACAAAAATAGGACTCATAGTAAAATGTGACTGCACTGCAATTTCTGTCATAATTACAAAACTGAAGAAAAAATAAGTAGAACAAAGCATATCTGCATATAGAAAATGAACCACTTTCAGCCCTGAGTATACTGCAAAAGAATTCAACAAAGCACTTCCTTGCTCTGAGGGGGGAAAAGTTAATAATAGTGCTGATAATATATTCATTGAGACAAAATTGAATGCAACTTATATTGCTACTGCTTGTATATTTTGAACTAAAGCAATAGCTTATTCTAAATGAATAAGCAGATGCAATCAGTTTTATGAAAAGCCACTGCTTTCCTGCCTTGCTCAAAGATTTAAATATAGCTTAAACATATGTCATGGAAAACCGGGCTGTACTTGTATATTTAATAATATATGGTTTATTACCAACTGGATTTTGTGTGTGTGTGTGTGTGCAGTTGGCTTTTTTCTTCCTGTGACCATCAATACACCCCTTTATCTGGTGTTCGTTGCAAAAGGTAGAAGCAGAATATTAAATTTTATAGTGGGCTTGGTTTTGGTGGTTTTATTTCTTTTTTTTTTTTTAATACAGCAAAACACCCATTCATATAAAAATACTCAGGATTGGGTACATACAAAAGGTATCTGTATCCCTTAGATATGATGGATTTGTTTATTATTATTATTTTATTGTGAAGAAAAGCAATATAAACAGGATTAAAAAAAAGACACCAACCACCACATCTGTGCCCAAGAAAGTTATCCTGGTGGAAATACTGCAAAAGGCACTAATACAAATATGTCCTCCAAGCCTGCTGAAAGCAGTGACGTAGAAAATGTGTGTGGACAGAAATATGAGGAAGGACACGTTAAGGGCTGCATGTACATACTTTCTTGGAGACTCCAGAAACTCATCATGTCTAAAGATGCCACTGCCCAACCTTAGGACACCTATGGTGTTCATACCTCCCTTGCCTTCAGTGTGTGTATGGGACCTTCTGAAGTCATGAGACAAAAGAAGTCATGAGACAAAATAGCATGATGTCTTTTTAGTATGTAACTTACACACAGGTGTAATGTTGATGGGGAAATCCTTGGGCAATGGTTAATAAGGCTTTAGAATACAACAACCCATGGGGTTAATGAATTAGTGGGGTTATTCAACAAATCTTTCAGAGTAGTAACCATATGGCAGCAAAATAAAAATATAGCCAACACTGTTACTACTTTACAATGCCCATATTATTGACTTCTGACCAATGTCAACATTACCACAGGCGCCAACAGAATTAATCAGACAAAGCATACACTGAAAAGAGGATGAAAATCTTACTGTCAGAATGGGCAGGATGACAAAAGCATATATTTGGATTGGAAGATGGAGGTTCTCTCAGCAAAGGAATTTTGCATGAAGTAGATATTTTAAATCAAATTGCAGAAAGAAAAGGATGAAAAAAATAAGACTAGACCAGCAATGATTTTAGAGGATTCTTAGTTCATGATATTGCTTAAAAATAGCTAATGAGGAAAAATAATTATGCCTTGACTAAAACTTTTTCTCTTCATTATTGCTTGGTAAGTACTTAGTAAAAATGCTGTTCATGCTGAATGCTATATACCAATTTAATTATTTTTAAAAATATTGAAATAGCTCTGCATCAAGTAAAACTCACAGTTCCATACTCTTCTGTGTTCTGACCAAAAGAGAGAAAGAGAAGAAAAAGCAGAGAGGAGGAAATGATAAGTAGGAGAAAGATGAAATGAAGATTCAGTTTGTCTCTTCATTTTGATGAACCTGCAGACTGGAGCTCAAATGCTCTGCAAGAATTTATAGAGGTTAGAATGATGGATTAATCTTTGCCCTTGACTCAGCTGAAATACTGTACCCACTTTTAAACACTCTGCCTCCAGAAAGATGAAGTGTTGTAAACAAGTGAAGAGGATGCAGAAAAGAACAGAAATGTCAGAGATCTGGAAAACAAGACCCATGTCCTACAGAACAAGAGAGGAAGAACTAGGCTCAAGTACATAAAGGGTCATTGCAAAAAGGATAGAAATAATCTGCATAAAACAATAACAGACTTCTAAATGTGGCAAGAAAGATTCATGTTAGGTATTAGGAAAAACTTTCAACCCAAACTGATTGGAGAAGCTGAGATCTGCTTAAATTAAAATATAAAAATCTGTGAGTAAAGACACAGGTTTAGTGATGTTGTTGCAAGGAGTAAAGGAATTGGATTAACTAAAAAACACTGTAACTGAGTGCATACAAAATGTTCAAAATACAATTAGCCATTTTAAACCACTCTTGTACATCTACTAGAACAAATCCAATGCCCTTACAATAGTGAAAAAGAAATAGGAATCAATTCCAATTTTCTTTTATTGTATATAATTGACTAGACTAAGTCAGTATTAATTTAAATTTTTGGCATTTTTTTAATTAAAAAAGGCTGGAATAATCCCAGTACAATCATCATACTTGTTACAATTTATTTGGATATTTTTCAGAATTTTTGTCTTTGAAATGAGAGACTACAAATTTTTTTTTGTGTCATTAATTGCTGCAGGGATAATTGACATTAACTATAAATCCTCGAAAAAAGTCACAAACTTTATCATGCCAGCTGAACTATCCCTTCTTTAATATATTCTATCCCTTTTTTACTATATCCATGTACTAAAAATTCCAACTTCAGAGTCAGAGAGAAAATATCAATTTATATATTTTTATGAAAGATATATTTTATCACTAAACCTAAAATCATTATTATATATTTGATCCTCACTTTTCAGTTACCTATAGAAAAGCTTCAATAGACATTTGTCAATAATTCTAAGTTGAAGACCAGATTTTATCAGAAGCATCATAAATCCAAATTTGCATCTTCTAAAAAGCATTGATTTACTTCTCCAAACTCATGAAAGATGACATTTTTAGATGTGTATTTTAAAGATAATGATTTTACTGTTCAACTAACTCACAAGAAAAAGCAACATGTGCTGTTCTGAGTCTACGTCACTACACTGGGACATGAAACACTGCCTTGTCGTCCTAATTTTCCCTGCTGTGATGAAATAATGTTGATATAAAACCTCAGTTCCCATCTTCCTTCCGATATCCTGGTTTCTACACAAAATAAGCCATGTAACACTCATCAGAATGGGTTCCATTTCTCAATCAATCCCCTAATCTAGGCAATTGTGGATTAAGATTTGGGACACTCACTAAGAACTGCATCAGATCCAAACCAGAAATACAGTAACCACTGACTGGCAAAATATAAAAGCATGGGTAACAACATAAGAAAATAATAAATATTCACATATTATTTCCAGCTATCAGCTGCAATATCCTCTTCTTATTAAAATTAGTAAATTTTTTTATCATGTATAATGACCACCTTCATGTTGCAAACTACTAAATCCTTATTCTAGTCCATTTTCTCCACTGAGATCTGTACAGAGACTCCTTATACACTCACATGTTCCACGGCAGGATAAGGTTGTTCCAATTACAAAAATCACTGACCTAAATCACATTAAAATCCTCAATTTTTTTAATGTACTTATGCAAAAGAACATGAACACTCTTCTCTCTTGTAGGCCTGTTTTGTTGCTGCTTCTACCTTTTAAAGAAGCATTACAAAACACGGTCTACAAAAATTTTCCCTTTACTGTTCAAAGCCTGAACCATGATTACCCTTGCCTTTGAAGTACAAGACACATTTACAATGAAAGACATGAAGACATTAAAAGAAAGAAATTCTCTTTTTAAGGTAAAAAAGAAAATACTACCACCTCTCTGTGTTATCATCCATTCTTTCTGTCAAGTGCTTGCATTTGTCGAGTACTCTAAAGATTTGGTAGAATTCCAGTGAGGGGATTAAGTACTATTTCTGTTTTAATCATGAGGAAAAGTGGAAGTACAGAACTAAACTGACTTGTTTTAGACTACACAGCGAATTGGAGAGCTAGGTTAAAACTCAAACCAGCTGGCTAGAGTAATTGGGAATAAAAAATCATCAGAACCGTAAACGTAAAAGAACTAGTTACTTGCCACGGTTAAGGAGCAATTTCAATTAATTTCCTGATGGAATAGCATGTCATTTTCTTTTAAAACTATCCTGTGTCATGGAATCATAGAATAGCCCAGATTCAAAGGGACTCCAAAACATCAGCTGGTCCAACCTTTCATGGGAAAGGGAGCCTGGATGAGATTGTCAAGCACTTTGTCCAATCCCGTCTTTAAAACCTCCAGAAATGGGGTCTCCACCATGTCTATGAGAGTTTTTTCCAATGAATGATTGATCTTACTGTAAAAAATCTCTTCCTTATGTTGAAACGATGTTCTGTTTCATCTTTTTTTTAATTAATAATTATGCATTTGTTCATTCCAAGCATGCTTTTTCAAATAAGTTAAAATGCCTGCTATTTCAATTAATGAAATATTAAGTCTCAAATTCTCATCAAAGAAGAAAACTATTTGTGCAATGTTTGTAGGCAGCAGCTGATGTGACTTTAGTGCTACATACTTTTAAGCACTTAGACATGAGTCCATATTTCTTGGTTATGAAAAGGAACAAGCAAGGCTTTTGTTTGAGTGGCTTTTTGCAGCACTCGCATTATTTGGTTTCTTGCGCACTTGCCCCATTCCATGGGCTGGCTGTCACGATGGTCTGAGAATATTGGTGAGACAAAATTTATAAAAAAAATTAGTTATCCTACAATACTAACCAGTTTGAAAAAATGTAATATACTCTTTCGAACACAAAAGTACAAAAGCTTTTGCCATGTAGTTTGTCTATTACTGTTCTGTCACACAAACACATCCTTTAAGAGTAGGAAGTTAAATACAAACCAATCATTTCAGTAATGCAAAGTTACTTTTTTTTTTTTTTCCTGTTATCACAGAATGTCTTGGGTTGGAAGGGACCTTAGAGATCATTACTTCCAATACCTTCCACCAGACCAGGTTGCTCAATGTCCCGTCCAACCTGGACTTGAACACTTCCAGGGATGGGGCATCCACAGCTTCTCTGGGCAGCCTATTACAGTGCCTCAACACCTTCACAGTAAAGAATTTCTTCCTTACATCTAATCAAAACCTACTCTATTACTTTGAAGCTCTTCCCCCTTGTCCTGTCACTGTATGTTCTTGTAAATAGTTTCTTTCTACATTTCTTGTAGGCTTCCTTCAGGTGCTAGAATGCTGCAGTAGGTCATCCCAAAGCCTTCTCTTTCCCAGGCTGAACAACCCCAGTTCTCTTAGCCTTTCCTTCACGTGTTCTAGTGTTTCAATTGTATAGTAAAATTGGAACTGCAGTTCCTTTTAGCTAAGAAGGAATTTTGAAAACAAATTTTAAGAGGTAATGGTTGCAGTACAATTATTAATTTGGCAGCCACATTTCTTCAGTCAAAACTAGTAGTGTAAGTCACTGACAGTCATTCTGATAAAGATTTAGTTTTAAGTTACATCAGGTAAATGGTCACAGACAAAAATGGTGAAATCCTAAAAGAGAAGTGCAACAAATCTCCTGGATCATCTCAGAACAAGCACTACAAAGATAAACACAACTGTTAAAGAGGCTTGCCTAAAGTTGCTGTGTTTTCTGTATCAGGACTTGAAAAGTTGATACCTCCGAAAGTAACTACGGCTTGTGTATCAAAAACAAGCAAAAAATTTCTCAGAACTTTTTCTTTGCATAAACATGCTTAATAGATATAAAAATCCCTAAGTATTTTCATGCAGTCACTACAATACAAAGTACCACTAAAACAAACCACAAAGACTATTTTTAATAATCTACTCCTTATCAATAAAGAGACAGATATTTGGGGGGAGGGGGGGGAAACACCAAACCAAACCAACCAATGAAACAACAACAAAAAAACCCTAAAGAAACACATACACCAAAAAAAAAAACCCAAAACAAAACACCAAAAAGAAACAAAACAAAAAAAAAGACCAAAACAATCCCCCAAAAAAGTGGAAACACAGAAGAGAGATGTGGATGTTTGAAGACATGACTATGGGAGTGAGACGTTCATGCATATAACACATCTTCATGCATATAAAATGGGACTAATACTATAACTGAGTCTATCAGCAGCACATTGACAAGAGCAAACTCTAACTGTGCATTCCCTCTGTCATTTCTAGTTTTTCAAGCCTCGCCTGAAGCACATAAGCTTCTAGCATACCTTCAGCAGTTAGCAGTATGCATAATTCCATTCGATTATGTCTTTGACTACTTACTATTTTCAGAATGTGGTCAATATTTTTCTAAAATAGAACACATTTATATGCATAGATATATTCTAAATAGACATTTAACTTCCCTCAAGATAGGCCTAGGATTTTTAAAGGTTTTGTTTATGGATTAATTTTTATTATGTGGAAATGTCTTAGTAGTCAAAAACTAGTATTTATCCAAGTGAACAGGTCTGCTTTTAAGGTTCAGGGGCACACACGTTTTGTCACATGTAAAATTTAAATATTTTGCATTTTTGAATAGGTCTTTATAGCTATTCTGTTGTGCAAATGTTCTATTTGCAAAACAAACCTTTAAAGCCATCTGAATAGGTAGTCTTATTTTTTCTGCAATAATTCAGAGAGAATAAGGACCACACTACCCAGAGAATTTAATTAAACTGTCAGAACCAGATTTTTTCAAAGGTCCCCCTAGTGGAGGTAAAACACTGTAGTTATGATCTGCTTTTCAAAGTCAAACCTTTGTACAAGAACAAAACTAACCTACGAGATCAACTGAAAGTCAGTGTAAATGCTGAACATATGGGATATATACATACATGTCTTTCAAGAGAGATGTATTGTTCCTGCACATACACTCACAATAGAAGGAAGATAAAAGTATTTGAGTGCTAAAGGATGAATAATTTTAGATGTATATCAGTGTTCTCATAATTTAGAAATTAAAATTATATACGGTGTTGGCACATTTCAATTCTAATCAATATGGGCTAATCTACTTTGGTATCACTCTTTACAATTTTATCTAAAGAACAATCAAAAGTATGTATTGTTTCAAATTTTTGCCTGATCAGTTCTTAATAGATAATTTCAAAGATAATATCCTTCCCTTCTATAAGTGAAGGCTGTATATCCAAAGACCTAGATTTATATTAAAATAATTGAGCCTCATTCTCCATTTAATACCTCTGATCAAACCACTAGCAAGAAGTCATGATGTTATTCACAGTATTGTTCTTGCTAATACCAATGTTGACAACAAAAATATATGCTGCTGATTGTCTTTCACTATTAAGTTAGTCACCGGACATGTTGGACCAGTTTCTGACCAGCTACTAATCTGGAGCAAAGTAAGCAGCTTTACAAAAGTAAACATCTCTCAGCTTGTCTGAATTTACTAAAATGCAAGTTTTTTTCATAAAAATAAAAATATTAGAAAAAAATAGTAAAATATAAAACCTCAGATAACCATCAAAGACAAACTGTGCAAAGTTATCTCTGTCATAAATTAACTGGCAAATTCTACAAATTTACTTACTCTCAATTACCTTTTTTTAAATATACATCAGAGGTGTCTTAGGTCTAATGAATGTTCTAAATTTTATACTATGATCTGCCAACGTGTGATTTTGAATTCTGGGTATGCACCTCAAATATCTTTTACCACAGTTTTGACCTCTGGTCTGCAGTTCTGCTTCAATTAAATGTAGGTTAAGCAATAAATTTTGTCTCTATATCATAATTAATGCATTGCTAGCTATAAAATATCTTCTAAGAATGCTAATTCATAAATGAAATAAAAAATAAACCACTATATTTCAAAACTAAGTAGAAATTATCAGAAAGGAAAAATGAATGTGGAACTACAGAAGAGTTGTCTAGAGTTTTGGGGTTTTGTTGATTTTTTGTTTTCCTTTTTTAACTCTGGAGTGCTTCAGAATTCTACTACAAAAATTATATTACATTGCTTATAGTTGGCCCATATGCCAAAGTTGAATGAGAACTGACCCAAGACTGCAAGAAATAGGAAACAAAGATGAATGTTACAAGAAAACAATACTGAAGAAAGAATACATTTAGGGTTATATGAGGTATGACACTATGGTGACAAAGTTCTTTTTTTTTTTTATTTTTAGTTTGAATTGAGGATTAGTGTGGTTCTTCCATGAAATATAAGGTATGGCAATAAAGACTGCACAAGACAATAGTATTACAGTTTCAAACTTGATTTGCTTTTCTTCTATAAAATCTAGTTTACTTAACTGAAACTCTGGCTCAGGTATGCTCAGAATATCAGAAATGAAGTAAAACTGCCTACTGTCTCCTTTTGTTCCGTGACAAATGACACCATGTCACTCTTTACCAGTGGAAAGAAACATAGATCATAATAGAGAACTAGTTCTTGCTCTGTGCACTGGACCTGAAGATAAGCTTCCCAGGAGCTAACTGAAATCTGAATTGAATGTACAGTGTTAACAGGTGGTCTTAGGTGGTTTTTACCACTTTTTCCACTTTAGAAGGAAAAAGGAAATTTCATATGCTGTATATCACGCCAGTGAGTCATTTTACATCAAAAATGTTATTGGGGGAAAAAAAAATCTTACCTAGTCACCTTGAAATGTCACTTAGAATTTAAAAATATAGAACATAAATGAGTAATTCCAAATGACTTCACATGCTAAGATTAATAATAATAATCATAGTATCTCCCTGCAAAATATGGAGTCATTACTGAAGAGGATTATGAAGTTCTTATTTTAATACATATATACCATGGTTTCAACTTCACTATAATTTACTTAGTCAGTTGTCAGAACTCAAGACTTTCCTTTCAGCACATCCTCTCTCTTTCCACTTATTAAAGAAAATGAGAGTCTCCATAAAGAGCAACCTGATCTGCAGAGGCTTGGTTTCCCATTTCTTACTCCAGGCAAATGCAACTCATAAGTGATCTTCCTTTATATTCATATGTCACCTTAAAGAGATGGACATGTGAGCTACTTATCTAATTTGACTGCATATTAGCAAAATTACAAACTCCACTTGTAACATCAAACTTTTAAACTGCTGTCTTTATTAACCTAAACCAGCTTTCTGTAATGCTGCAGAATTAATATCAAGCACCCTTCAAAAAAAAAAAAAAAGAAACTAACTTCCCTAAAAGTCAAACCAGGCAATTTGTGAGTCTTTGGTAGAGAACCAGATTTCTTCTGGATCTCCAAACTGATTGTTGGATTGAACAATTAGATATCAGAATCACAATCCATCCTGTTTCAGGACAAAAAAAGTTGTTTAACACACAGTGCTGAGTGGTCCAAGGAAGAACCTTGCATCTCTTTTTGTTTTTCCTGGGTTGGCCAGCAACCTTTGCACAAGCCTGATCTCCCAGGTCTTTTTAACTCAAGGTGAGGAATGGCTGAAAATAAATTAACTTTGTTTTCCCTTCTTTTCAGGAAGCCAGGAGTTATTTATTCCAATTCAACATCATGCTTTACATTTTTCAGGGGAGGTGACTTTTTATTTTTAGTTACCAGGTCAATGAATGCTGGTCACCTATACATGAAATAATTACCTGCTATATGCACAGTCATACACAAAATAAAAAAAAGTTTAAGGTCAACTGCAACTTGGCCTAAATTTAATATTATCAGTAAATACATTAATATGAAGTATAGTCCTAAAATAACAATAAAAAAAAAATCACTCAGAAGGTCATCCAGTCCAACCTCCCTCTCAGGAGAACGGGAATGAAGATCAGGTTGCTCAAGGCCTCATGCAGATGGGTTTTGAAAACCTTCAAAAATGAAGACATCACAATTTCTCTGGGCACTCTGATCCAGTGCTTAAGTATTCTTATGGGGATATTTGATTCCTTATATCCAGTCAGATCAAATCCTTACAGTTCAGGATCATGGCCCTCTGTTCTCCTGCCTGCCTCTGTCTTCTTGGTGACTTGCTGTAAGGATAGGTGGCTGTTAGGGTTCCCCACAGCTGTCCCTTCTCCAGACTGTGCAAACCCCAGTCCCTCAGCCTCTCCTCACAGAGTAAGGTCTCCAGACCATACAGAGCACCCTGGTGACTGCTCAGTGGCACTTGTCTATCAACATCATTCTGGCACTGTGCATCCCAAAACTGCACACCTTATGTCAAATATGGGCCAACGAGTAACTAGAAAAGGGGAAAAATCAATTCAAATAAATGACCTACTGCCTCTGCTTCTCTTGGTACAGCCCAGGATGGTGGTAGCCTTCATTGTTGTCATGTGTTTACCAGTTAAAAACAGAATAAAACGGCCCAACTCAGATTTCTATCATTCAGGTTTTTTATTTTTGTTGTTTTTAAATCCAACTACAGTGAACAAAACTACTTTGAATTTCTGAAAATTGAAAGCCCCCTATATGATTAAGGTTAGAAGTCTAATAAAAATCAATCCTTTTTTCACATATGTATTTTTGTTTGAAAACATCCCTTTCTCCCACACTTATTTCAATATTTATTTTTTTTTTAGAACCTTACTTTCATGGTCCCTCAGAACTGGGATCTCATATATATATATATATATTTCCCATATATTTTCTCATGGACGTCTGGATAGACATCGCCCATCATGAAAGGGTATGAAGCAGAAGTCTTAAGAGAGAAAGGACCAATTACCTTCAATCATAACAAGTTTGAATTTTTGTAGAACTCTGAGTGTTTGTAGAAAGGTGCCTGAAAGACTACTCACTACTTCCTCTGGATCACTGGCTGATGAGAATCAGTTTGTTGGCTGGACTTGTATAGTTGGCCGGGGTCTTTTAACATATATTTTTAAAGAGTCAGTTATAAAAATGCACTGTGTAAACTAAAGACATTGTTAAAACTTTGTATTTTATGCAGTCAGCGTGATATACCTTGTAATCATGTTTAAAAGATAAGAAACTTCCACTACAAAGTTAGAAGAAAGGAAAAAGGAATAAAAAATCAAAATCTTATGTAACATCAATGATTTCAAGTAAGTAAGTTTGGTATTAAAACCTTAAACCTTACGTGGAGTAGATAAAAGAACCCGGTCAGAGAGTACTGGAATCTTGACAACCCTGCAAAGACATATGCCTCAAGGAAAAATAAAGTGGCCCTTCAAAGTAAACCACAAATTAAAGACATTATAAATCATTCCCTCTTAAACACAAATTTCTTGAAAGCACATTAGAAAACCACACAAATCATCCTTTCCCTGCCATAACACACCAACAGAGAAGGAAAGAAAGCTGATAGAGGGAAGACTCAGGTACAGTAAGGTGGATTTAGAGCAGCCCTGAGGAGAAGGAGGTGTTGCTGGACTAAAAGCACAACGCGACCCAGAAATGTGTGCTCACAGCCCAGAAGCCAACCATGTCCTGGGCTGCATCAGAAGCAGCATGGACAACAGGTCAAGGGAGGGGATTCTACTCTGCTGCTCCACTTTCATGAGACTCCACCTGCAGTATTGCATCCAGCTCTGGAGTCCCCAACGTAAGAAGGACATGGACCTGCTGGAACAAATCCAGAGGAGGGTCACAAAGATGATCAGTGTTGGAGCACCTCTAGTACGAAGACAGGCTGAGAGAGTTGGGGCTGCTCAGCCTGGAGAAGACAAGGCTCCAGGGAGACCTTATAGCACCTTCCAGTACTTAGAGAGCCTACAGGAAAGATGGAGAGGGACTTTTTACAAGGGCATGCGGTGACAGGACAAAGTGTAATAGCTTCAGCCTGAAAGAGGGTAGGTTTAGATTAAATATAAATAGGAAAATTTTTACTGAAAGGGTGATGAGGCACTGAGAAGTGGTGTAAAACATTGGATTAGACTATCCAGGGAAGTGGTAGAGTCACCATCACTGGAAGCATTCAAAAAATATGTGGTTAAATGGTAGACAAGTTAAGTGGTACTAGGTTGATGGTTGGACCTGATGATGTTAAAGGTCTCTTCCAAACTCAACAATTCTATGATTCTATAATCTTTGATGTCCCTTCCAACCCAAACCATTCTACGGTTCTAAGGTGCACAGTGGCATACCGAATTTTGCTAACACCTCCCAGTAAGGTACTTAGGTGCCTGTAATCAGATGACAGCAGTTTCTCAGATTCACAAGTTTAATGAAACATGAGCCCCTAGTTACAGTAAACAATAGAACTTAAAATATGAACTCCATGTGTCTCACATAACACTAGCTTCTGCTCTACTGTGTAGGTGAGTGGAAAAAATTATCAACATTCTATCCAAAATAGTTGAGCATCACTCACTCTGTGCAGAGTAGACATGCTGAGAAAAGAAAAAGGCTGTACTAACTTGAAAAGATACATTTTGAGATGATAATCAGAACCAAATAGCTTAATATGATATAGGCAGCCTTCTCACAGTTTGAAGTTTTAATGTGTCACAAACTATTTTGTTTAAAATTAAAAGACATGAAACAATCCTGAAGCAAAAAAGAATCAAAAAAGATCCATATCATATTAAAAAAATTATAGAACGTGAAATGTGTTTCACAGTACCACTCAGAGTAATGCTACCATTGTTGTCAGTGCCATAAAAATCTTGCTGATCTTCTCTAATTTTTCTTGAAAGCCTTTGACATATTCTTGTAATGCCACAGGCTAAATCTTTGATCTTTGTAAAAAGTTTGAACAATACCATATTAACTGGCTACTATAAAACAAAACTCTTTTACCACACAAAAATGTTTTTACCATTTCACTAAATCCATGTTTCAGGATTATTTTTTTAAGTTTGGTGATAACATAACTTACTATTTCAAATACAATGATTCATATTTATTTACATGACTGCTACTACAATATCCCAGTTACAAACTTGAAGCCAACCTTCATTCTCCTGTTACATCCTCATGTGAACTCAGAAAATCAATTCTATTTAATATTTCTGCTCCTAGTTTGATTCAAGATTTACTGACAAGCACAAAAATGCAACCAACAGAGGGTATTTTTCAACATAGAATATGATTGCCAAAAGGAAAATGGTATACATTGTTATTTAAGTTTCCACCAATCTGCAGATCTTGATGGACAAGTCCTTGCTTTACCTTGCCTTTTCTGCACTGTTTTCATTTATTCCTTCCAGAATGGCATCTGACAAACATCATGTAGCTAGAAATAAATTACATTAATAAGGCAAGTTATAAAGATGATATGGGATAGCTGATTTGGTAAAAGAAAAACATAGAAGATCCTTCTAGCAACCAGTCCCAATGTGACAGATATACAGTAGGATAAGACTGGCCTCAAATGTCTAATCTTCATTTTTATGAACTATACAAGTCATTCAATTTCACAGGCTTCTAAAGTTCAGTTGGAAATTAAAGTCTGATAACATAGCTCTGAAAACAGGCACTAATTTCTGCTTCAGTTTCACAGAGTAAACTTCATCAGCGAACGGAAGGATAAGGCAAGGTGCTGGGTATTTTTGTGTGGATCCATTCAAAATTCATAGCAAAGAATTTTGTGTGTTTGGGTTCATTTCAGTTTCATCTGGTCCACCTTATAATTACCAAAAGTTTGTTCTTGAGATTGGATGTATCAGAAAAAAACCCCACCAAGCTACCTGCAGAAAACAGCAAGAACAAATTTTAGCCATCAAATGTCTCAAGTTAAAATATGTTCATTATCTTTTTTTATTATTCATGATCCTTTCTTGTGACTGCTAATTAATACATCCAGTTGTTTCGCTACTGTATGCACATCTTGGTGTTTTGTTCTAAAAGTACAAAAAGTATATACAATGTTGTAGCAGTGTGATGGAAATACACTCCTGTACTCTGAAATTCAAACACTGATTATGTGTATTTTTTTTCCTACCTTCACCATCTCTGGGGATTTTTTTTTTTTTTTTTTGATACACAGTCCAGAAGGGAAATTAAAAATCTCAAAGAAATAACAACAAGATTTTGTTTACTTTACCCTGCTACATGAAGGATTATATTATTAAGCAAGTGTACTATTATTACCTATTCTATTGTTGAGTATTAGCTCAAGAAAATGGGCATTCTTATTTTAAGAATCATGAGAGGGGTTTTATTGTTTATTAAAGTAATATTCTATTCTATTCCCCTTTTCAACAGACACTATGAAATTACTTTATCTATGCAGAGAATGTAGTGATGAATGTTGCTAATAAAACAACAGAAGAAGGGGAGAACCACTTCACAATGTTGCTACCTTAAAACAAGTAAATTGTTCCTTTCATACACAATACTCATGCTGAGTAAGTCCCACAAGCATATTGTCCTTTCAGAGAATAACTTGACTGAGACAGCAGCTACTGAGAAGCAGCTGACCTGAGAAGACTGGTACACATGGTATTTGAGGCTGCTCCTCCAGCTTTCTGAAAATGCCCACAGACCTCCTGTCCTAGGAAGGCGAGTACAAGCTATTGCAAGACACCCTTCACCCCACTCCCTTGTGTCAGCACTAGTACTCCTACAGCCACGTGGATGAAAAAGCTTCTTCTCCTAGTTAAGTTTTCAGACAGATTTAATAAAAGATTAATTTTCATCTAGGAAATTAATTGCAGTTTGCTAAGGCTACTCATCATATAGCAGTGAGCAGAGTACTTCCAGCACAAAGAAAGGGGTGGGACTGTCGCTTTCCATAGCAGCCCACATTTCTGGCTGTCTAAAGGGACTGTGGTGCTGCAGCACTCCACATCTCTCAAGACAGATTAAATGCACTTTTGCATTCAGGGGGAATAACAAACTGCTGTTTCCCCACTGAGATCAGCGCCTGACTAAACGAGCATTCCTCTTCTCTGCCACCCGTTGCAAAGCAAATAGGTAATTTTGAAGGTTTAAACTAATCTGTCTGATTTCACGCTGGAAAAGGAGAGGAGTGCTATAGCTGGAGCTGATCTCAGCTGGGAGGCTGCACCAAGCAGAGGGTTCGATGCTCGTCACCCTCCCAGGCAAGATGCCTGCCCAGGGCACATTACAAAGGAAGATCAGCAAGTCACAGCCTCCAGTCGAGGCCTATGAGAAGAGAAGCACAGAATAGGTTTTTGGGATTTTTTCTCTTCTCTTTTCTCAACAATAGCATAAGGACTAGATTTCTGGTAAGGAGAAATGCTGTTGCTACTCCATGTATGGATTCTGCCGAGGTTAAATTCCCACTGTGAAAGGTGATTTTCCCTCCCGCTGCTGTGATGAATTTGAGAAATTCGTAATATCCAGTAAACTTAGCAGTTGCATGGAAGAGCCTAAGGGGTACAGACTTACCACACTTCAAACACTAGCATTAAGGTCCATTCTTTGGTTGCTGCTTCCTACGGAGTGCATTTCTACTTCACACCCTAAGGTGTGAAGTTTTTCCAACAGGAAAATAAGGAACCACAAATGTCCGCAATGGGATTCAGGCTGATATTATTCTATTGAAGTTAAGTGCCTGAGAGGGTGCAGCATCAATAGGGAATGAAAGTGATACACATTTGTACATGTCATAAGCTATTAGTAAGATAAGTGGTATAGAGTCCCTCCTGGGGGACAGCTAGGAAAAGGTATTCTCTTGGGCTTTTGCTCCTGCAGGCAGATTACAGGCTGCCTTTAGGAAAGACATGGGTTTTTTTGTTTGTTTCATGTTTGGAAAAATAGCATCAGCATAGTTAAAATCTCCTCTTGAGGGTGAGCTCAGCTGGAGAGTTGCCAGTGTCACTAAAGTCTCAAAAGCTCTATCTGCTATAAATAAGTATAAATAAGTGTAGTGTAATTTATCTGCTGGTTGTTTAAATTGCAGTTAAAATCTCACAAAATCGTACACGTGGGTCTACTGAGATGCTAGTAACCTTCAAGATCCATATGATCTGTTAAAATAGTTATGGGTATCATCTTAAATCCCTTTACTCTTCTCTACAGTCACCTTCTCAGACTATGTCTTCCTTCAAATGTTATTTCAACTTTGAACAGACACAACCGCACGTTCCTCTTGATTTATTTTTTTTCGTTTTATCAGGATATCATCTTTTCCTCAAACTAGAAATCCTTACCTAAATTACTTCTCTTAATCTCACCAGGCAGAGAGGAATCTTTCTCTGCCCTCTAGGTCATTTTTTACATAACCTTAGGATAACTCACTAGCTAGAATAATCCTCCTCTCAAACCTTGCTGTGAAATATTTCCTTGGACTCTGGGGCCTTTTTCTACTTATTCCTCCTCCTGTTTTCCCCCCTCCCTCCAAATTTCCACTCACACATTGACCAACTCTATTTTAGTTCCTGCTTTTCCTTCTTTTCCCAGAGATCAGCATCTCCCATGTGTTGTACCCTTGTACGTTATGGACACATATCTTGATATATGCCAGGATTTTTGATATTTTATCCTTCTCTATGCCTTTAAGCACCCTGCTGATCTATTCTAAACTTCTGTAAAATGCCCAAGTTAACATTAAGCACAATCCAAACCCTTAACTTTATCAGCATCTATATTCCATAGTAATATGATTTAAAACTAATAAAAACCAGCCTTATCTTTCATGAGGGTCTGTGAAACAGATGGTAGCAGTGTTTGCTACTGTAAAACTTACTGGGCATGTACTATGTACTATACTGCTTTAAAATGCAAGACAAGCTGAGAAGTATGGAAAAAGTCCATGCATGGGACTGGCTGCAGCACTGTATATCCACTGTGGAGGAAAAAATCTGACTGCTTGATTCCCTAGAGGACCTCAGTGTGCACTGTTAATTGAAACTTCAGGGCACAGAGCAGGGCAAACAGAGACAACCAACACTGAAACCAACCCAAAGAGAGAAAACTGCAAGCCTTTGCTATCAGCAGTGAGCAGGTTTCTTTTCAGCCCAAAGATGATGGGGGAAAGGAAAGCTTTCTAAGAACCCTGAGGGATATTTTAGAGTTTATTCAACTGAGAAGACATTGAAAGTCATGGGACCCATGGGGAAGCATGCAGAAAAGGACCAACACACAACCACAGTAACCAAAGAGCAGATTTTCTTTCAGATACTCTTGTTTCATCTGTCTCACTAGATCTGACTTTTCTCTCTCTTAACAGCCACGTTATTCTAGCTTATTAGTTTGTGCTCTAATACACTTAGCATTAAAGACTGGAAGTTGTTTGATGTCTTTTGTTATACTCACTTCAAAGGGAAAGGTGGGGGTAGCTTCACTACAAGGCTCTGGGCAACTCAGTGTTCTATCACAGGGGTGAAAAGAAGCAGCTAGGCAGATGTTAATACTGGATGCATTTTTGATGCACCAAAGCTAATAGGTTCAGCCCCCAGCTGGAGAAAGGCAGAAAGAATCAGTAAAAAGAAAAGCTAATCCCATCCCTTGTAAATTGGAGCATAAATACTGCAGCAGCTTAAACAGAAAGGACTTGAAAGACCAAGTAACAGTAATGATACAACAGCTTTATTCAAGCTATTAAAGGGAGAATTTCTTTTCTGTTCAGTCATTTACTTGTAACTTTTAGATGGGTGCCATAAGCAGCAACTTAGGCAGTCAGCTGAACAGTAGTGGAACATAACTTCTAGGTGAGAAATGCATAAGCAAAATACTGCAAGATTTATCTTGATATGCTTATGCAAGACAGATGTAAGCTGCATAGCAGTTAACTTTCTTTAGGTTGATGGATACAGTAGGACTTCAGAAATCCCATCTTCTCAGTTCCCCAACAATTCTGTGAATTAACAGTTGTGAAGTAACAACTGCTTGGCTCTGGCATTTTACCATAACACTCACGAATATCTCCTTTCTTCCCTTAACTCTCAATACATTTTCAGACTACCTCTTTCCAGGAATACCTTCTCCATACAGAAGGCCAACTATCTCTCCTTGGTTTACTGTGTTGCCTCCTTTCTTTATCCCCTCTGATACAATGGACATCAAGAAAGTGTTTAAATCTTCTTTTTTTTTTTTTTGAGGATGTATTTCTTTCCCTTAATTCTACACCACTAAACACACAGCTTAAAATTTTTATTTCATTGACACCTCTTTTCCATCCTTCCTTGTCTTACACCACACTAACAATCCAGGAATCCAGCCTACTTCTTACTGCACCACCCACATTCTTTCAGCTATTCTTGCTTCCTCGTTTTTTCCCACCTCAGTTCTCTCTTGCAAATACATCTTCCTTGAGAGTGGAAGAAAAAAGCAGGCATGCAAGCATCTCTAAGAGACCAAAAACGCACACTTTGACATTCAATTACAGTCTTCATGCTGCATTTTGCACATAGACACGTATCTCTTACCAATCCCTTTCTAAATTTTCCAGTTGTACAAAATTTTATCCAGCTTATTGAAATCATCTAGACGGGGATCCCTGTGCTCCAGCCCTTTAAATATCTGATTGCCTCTCCACAGCTTCCTCATTCTCTTTGCCTGGCTACAGCCCAGTATTACAGGAAAATGCTGTATAATGGGCGATAGAGGTTTCAAATAAAAACATGCAAATCATGCACAATTTGTCTAAATATGCTTATGCAGGCCAGATGCAATCTGCAGCTGCAGCACAATCCTGTTTGTATTCTTGATGGGTAGAGTTTACAGTCAAAAAGTTCAGCAATATTCTCAAAACGTAACACAGGCCTCACTATGTCCTCATCAACAATCCCTTCACAGCCTACATAGCTCTCTTGTGTAGAAATAGTAAACAATTTTAAATGAAATACAAATGTTCCGCTTTGCAGATCAGTGTGCTCCGAGTCAATATGAAACTATGCGTGCTTTATTTAGCAGCTATTTACACATAAGGTTTAAACAATAAAATGGTCTCCCAAAGGCAAGGAAGGGGCTAAAGAAACTGTTCCTGGCTGCCTGGTATTACCCACACTACATGATAAGCACCCATGCTTTATACATTCATAAAGCATATGAACAAGCTCCTTTGAGGAGAGTGCTACCTCTCTTGGAATGACAAAGATGGCACAAGACAGTTCAGAAAAGGGACATTTTGCCCTGGTAATCTCTTTAATATCTATTTAGCTCCACAGTGTTAAGACTGTCTTTCCAAGATGAAATAGGGGATGCCTTCCATCTAAGCCATCCTCAGGGACAGCACTCTCAGAGGATCAATCCTTAGTTCATCACCAATCAACTACTTGGAAGGCAGACAATTATAAAGCCCTCCACATCTTTTCCCCCAGTGTGATGCCACTCTGTCCTCAGCCTCCTGGAGTTTCAGGCAGCCCTTTTAAGGTTCTTTCTCATCAGAGATTTTCCCTATAGTAGATCTTGCATTTTCTTCTAGTCCTACTCTGTCATCCTCAGGTTTCCTTAAAGCCGACTTTGCTGGGGTCTGTTTCTCTAATTATATATATTTTTAAGTAGTACCCTTTGCTTCTTCTTGAGTCACACCACTCACTCACTCCTGTTCATATACATATTTAAGTTCAACTGAAATGATTTAAAATAGTCAGGAGAACTTCTAGCATGCTTGCATGGGAAAATTCACATTTCACCTAAATAACGGAATTATGATTTATTAAGGTAGCATTATAAAATTGAATGAAATAAAAATTACTGCATCTAAGGTTCTTTATTTTCATACTATGTGTAAGAAAATAAATCAGGAAGTAAACCTTTGTATTGATGTTGAAGAGAAAGGTCTCTGGAAACACTGTTTGAGACCACTCTGACAAGATCAATAGCTTTAAGTAACTGTGTGATATTCACTGGAAAGAAAATGTTACACTGAACACCAGATCAAGGAACAAGGGATTTGATTCCTTCTATGGTCTAAACATGTGAAGAAATTCTAGACTTCATTTTGCTGATTGAGGTTTTTTTCCCCTTTTACAACAATGAATGGACTAAAACAAAGTGCACACCAGTTAAGCACAATTTCCTAACTTTGAAGATGCTTAAGAAATAAAAATCAAAGTAACTGTTTAATCAATCAAGTCATGAGATTAGCATTTTAGACCTTTTGCCTGACAAAATAAAATCAATTAGATGCTTAGAAAACTTAGAAATATACTTTTTTTTTTTTTTTTTGAACAAACCATACATTCATAAAGCATGTGAACGAGACTCGTAGATATGTTTCATTGAAGTCTGGAATGAAAAGCCTCATTAAAATCTTAAAGAATCTTTTGCTTAGAGATCAGAAACTATCATCTAGAAATGAATTCCTATTAAAGAAATATATAATCTTGTGTTTCTAAAAAGATTACTTACAGTGTCATGTGCACCATCTGTGACAGCTTATTTCTACATTACAGCAAGGAACCAGGAGAGTAAACTGAACATCATCTTTCCAAAAGGAAAAACTGAAATGGCCAGTAGATTACCCTACTTAATGTCATATAAAGAATATAATAAACACAGGGAGCAGGAGGTCAGGGAAAACCTAAGGCAGCACAGGATAAAATGTTTCAGTAATAAAGGGGTTAGGCAGTATATGCATTAAAACAAATTCTAGTATGCTCTTTTTACTAAAACTGGGTCGTTGTCAAAAAATTGCTGATGTTAGGATTTCTTGTCATGAATAATAAGAGCAACTCTGCCAGAATGTGCAAGTCATAATAGACTAGGCATATAGAAAATCTTATGAATGACGGTAACATTTGAAGCTCACTGTAATGTTACTAGATATGCCCTCTAACTGATGCTATATTTAGTATCAGTTAAACTTCCCTGGCATCAAACCCGCTGGTTCTCATGAAACTAGAAAGCAGAGGTGTTTTAAGTTCAGCAGAGCATGCTACTGCTGAGATTCAGTGGCTCTGCTTATTCCCTGTAAGGTTCTAGGGTGAACAATCTCAAAATATGGTCAAGAGTCTGTATAACCAATTTTTTCCATGGTTCTCAAATTTAGTTTATATACATACTCAACCAAAATAATAAAAATCAGTGGAATCAAGTACTCTAACTTATAATTACTTAAATAAAAAACAAAAACAAAAACAAAAACACATTCACAGATTTAAAAAAAAAAAACAGTGATTGGTCATCTAGGAGGATTACATGTATTATAACCATATAGCTTAAAAAGTGGAAGACAGAGAAATGCATAAGGTTTCACTAATGTTACATCTGTAAGTAAAACATATATAAAAGTTCTACCTATAAATATTGTTTGGGATAAGGATTCTGATAAACCTCATTTACTTTATCTTTTCTTAACTCATGTTAAATTTACAGTTTTATACATTTCTTTAGCTCCCTCACACAACCTGCAAGACCTTTTAATCTTCATAAAATAAACACACCAAAGGGCAGACTACAATTTACCAGGTAACAGATTGTAGAAGGAGACAACACAAGGAAAAGCATGTATGTGCTACTTCAGCTTTGCATCTGTCCTGTAACTCTGTCAAGAATAATGCTCCAGGTCAAGAGAAACCTCAGCTCTGCTTCCTGCCTTCTGTTACCTTGCTGTTTTCATTGTATTCCTAAAGCAATGTAATTTGTATATATGAACTAAAATTTTCACCTAATTTAAATATTCAACACATTTCAGGCAGGCTGATTGTGACTATAGGTGTAATAAGGCATTGTAGGTATTAACACATCACTCCTCTTGGCCTCTTCTCTCATATTTCACAGAAAAATTTAAAAAGTATAATCTATAACCTCTTACTGGTAAGGTTTGGAGAGTAGCTTCTTTCTGTTAAAAAAAGTGCTATCATATGATACAAAGTCTAAAAAGGATGAAATAAGGTAAAATTAATTTGCATATGTAATTTCTGGCACAGATGTTATCTTCTTCCATTCCACTGGAGAGAAAATATATGGTCTCCACACAGAATATCTGTACTTCTGTCGGCAGTGTCAAGGACACTAAAAGCTCAGATTTAGCTGTTTAAGGATTTCTAATGAGATTTATGAGTGGTTCAGCCTCTATAGGAATCCTTTTGATGTGTATGTTCATCTTCACTTCCAGAAGCAGCAAAAAGCTAATCTATGATGGACAGAAAGGCACGAGGCTTCAAGATGTCAGTTCCTTCCACTTGTATCCATGTTATATCTAAGGAAAGTGATGAGAAAGGACAGGGCAAGACGAGGAAAAGAGCACAATGTTTTCTAAAAGTAATTCTCTGAAATGAATAAATGAGAGCAGAAAAAGAGCTTTTTCCATTGTGGTTGCATTCTGAGGTTCCATTCTGAGTTGGGCACAGAAACTTAGCAGAGGTTTCCTCTGTGGATCCTTGCGACAACACTGACTGTCAGAGAGCAGGTGACAGACACGGTTTTTGTGAAACCGAGGTAGATGATGAAACTGAGTGACTTAAATCTGCATCAGGCTGATCATGGACATCCATGAAGACAGTCAGAGCTCAGATACTATCAGCTAACTTCAAGGCCGTCTACAATGCAGTTGGTATGAACCACTAGTAAAAACTTCAGTGTTTGCTTTACAGTTCACACTGGACATATATTACACCGGTTACTTTGCTACAGACCAAGGTTACAACATAAGCTACACTATAACCACAACTTTTATCATAGCACAGGTAGCAAAAGCCCTTGGCCTCTTGACTTTAAAATTTCGTCAAGAAAGAAGATAAATTCTTGAGGTTGATGTTTTATGGAAAACTTTGAAGGTTGATCAAATTAGAAAGGAGAAACACAACGCAAATGAGTAATGAAATCAAACCAAAAGCTGAGGCTGAAAGGCAGATACTTAGATAAGAATTTCAGTAAATTATTCAAAACAGGATCAAAATCTTTGAGGCAAAGGAGTGGACATATGTGATATTACTAGTTACAACCTTCTTGTGGCATCCAAAGTCATTCCATCTATGTTCTTTTCTGCTGTTATGTGGAAAAAATACATTTGAAAATAATTAGAGATTGAGAATAATGTATACTATCATTTCAATATAGTTGAAAAGTCTGATGACTACCATATAACTCTGCAAAACTAGAGTCCAGAACTCAGATTTTACCCCAAGACATACAAGGCTGCCATTTGGATGTACAGACAGGCTAATCCTGCACGTGTGTCCTGCTACTGACATATAAAATGCAAGCTACACTAAACACTGCCAAAAATGGGGGCTTAACCCATAAGTTTTCTGAGTATGCCTAACACAAACTGATAGAATTGGGTTTCTTGCAAAAAGCAATTATGGCTGCCATTTTCTCTTAAAAACAGGGGCTTCCCTTATTATATTATAGCCTAGAGATTAAGTTACATTCATCCAAGAAGTGAGAGACTGAGCTTGAGCTCCTTCTTTTGCCAGAGGCAATGTAAATCTACATTACTGGCTACATAGAAGTTAGACTGAAAAAGCATTACTTTGGAAAAGGCATGATCATTTATTAAACCACTCTAACTTGATCAAATTCATCACATACTCAATGTCCATCAATGAAATTGCAACAGCATGCTTACTAGCGTACTTAACATAATGTGAATGTGTTTTACTGCTTTCTGCACAATATAATTTCTCATTCTGTCCTCACACGGAGCTTTGAGTAAATAGTCAGCATTTTGGAAGACTAGGCTGGAAAATAAGAATCTATGGAAAAGCACGTCAGGAAGACTCTATTTGCCCATAAATAATTTCAGCTAATTTTACAGCCATTATGCTGTCCATAAGTATAGAAATGTAAAAATGTATACTCATCTGTTTTATCAAACTTTGGGCCAGAACCAAAAGCGGAGAAGAAAATAAAGAGATAACATTAAGCAGGAAAACAAGGAGATGAAAATACCAGCAACCTCCAGCATCAATCCAGGCTGGAGGTTGAACAAATCAAGAGCAACCCTGCTAAGAACAACTTGGGGGTGCTGGTGGGTGAGAGGCCAAACACGAGCCAGCAATGTGAGCTCACAGCCCAGAAAGCCAAGTGCGTCCTGGGCTGCATCAAGATAAACACGGGCAGCAGGTCAAGGGAGGGGATTCTGTCCCTCTGTTCCACTATGGTGAGGCTCCACTTACAGTGCTGCATCCAGCTCTGGGGTCCCCAGCACAGGAAGGACATGGATCTCTTGGAGCAAGTCCAGAGGAGGCCACCAAAATGATCAGAGGGATGGAACAGCTCTCCTACAAGGAAAGGCTGAGAGAATTGGGATTGTTCATCCTGGAGAAGGCTTATGGGTGACCTACTTCCTGTCCTCCCGTAACTGAATAGAGCCTACAAGAAAGCTGGACAGAAACTTTTTACATGGTCGTGTAGTGACAAGACAAGAGGGAATGGCTTCAAACTGAAAGAGAGTAGGTTTAGATATTAGGAAAAAAAATCTTTACTGAGGGTGGTGTGGATGGTGAGGCACTGGAACAGGGATGCCCCATCCCTACAAGTGTTCAAGGCTAGCTTGAATGCAGCTCCGAGCAACCTGGTGTAGTGAAAGGTGTCCCTGACTGTGGCAGGGGAGTTGGAACCAGACAATCTCTAAGATCCGTTCCAAGCCAAGCCATTCTGTGATTTTATGAAGTGACCTAAAGACTGATTTTTGGTCTTTTGCTAACAAAACTAAGAAACATTAGACAATAAAATTTTAAACTGACATAAAGCAATGGCTCACTAAGTCACTAAAACATTGCCTGCTGGGCTATGAGGAGCTATACCTGGAAGTACCATTCCATTTTGGGTTAATTTCTGCTATTCCTTACTGGAGACCTACTACTGTTTATATCATCAGAACTGATGAACCTGAAAAAAGTTGTGCCTAAAAGTCTTGCCACAACCTGTTATTATCAGGGAGAAATAATCAAATAGTTACTAAGGCTAAAAATAATTTTAAAAATCCTACTATATGCAGATAGACAAAATGAATGTTGGTATGAAAAAGACATATTCTTTGAATAATTAATACAATGGAAAAAATGTTATTATGCAAAATATAAAACTATACTGATAACTACATATCTGTGGTGGGTTGACCCTAACTGGATGCTGGGTGCCCACCAAAGTCACTCTGTCGTTTACCTTCTCAGCCGGACAGGTGAGAGAAAATATAATGAAAGGCTCATGGGTTGAGATAAGAAGGGGGAGAGATCACTCAGCAGTTACTGCCATGGGCAAAACTGACTCGATTTGGGGAAATTACCTTAATTTATTAACCATCAAAATAGAGTAGGGCAATGAGAAATAAAGCCAAAACTTGAAAAACACCTTCCCCACACACTTTTCTTCTTCCTGGGCTCAACTTTACTCTCAATTTGTCTAACACCTCCCTCTCCAGCAGTGCAGGGGGACAAGTAATGGGGACTGTGATCAGTTTATCACATGTCTCTGCTGCTCCTTTCTCCTCAGAGGGAGGACTCTCCACACTCTTCCCCTGCTCCAGTGTGGGACCTTCCCATAGGATGCAGTCTACCAGGATCAGTCTGTTCCAGCTTGGGTCCCTTGCAGGGTCACAAGTCCTGCCAGCAAACCCGCTCCAACATGGGCTCTTCTCTCCATAGGGCCACAGCTCCTGCCAGGAACCTGCTGCAGTGTGGGTTTCCCACGGGATCACAGCCTCCTTTGAACATCCACCTGCTACACTGTGGGGTCCTGTCCATGGGCCAGGTGGATACCTGCTCTATCATGGACCTCCATAGACAGTAGGGGGACAACCTGCCTTACCACGGCCTTCACCAGTGCTGCATGGGAATCTCTGCACTGATGCCTGGAACACCCCCTCCTTCTCCTTCTTCACTTACCTTGGTGCCAGTATACTTGTTTTTCTCACATATTCTCACCTCTGTCTGTCAGCTGCTTTTGCACAGCATTTTTCCACCCACTGCTTCCTAAACACGTTACCCTAGAGGTATCACCACCGCCCCTGATGGGCTCAGCCTTGGTCCGTGGCAGGTCCAAATTGGAGTTGCCTGTCTTTGGCTCTGTCGGACATGGGGAGCTTCTGGTAACCTCTCAGAGAAGCCACTCCTGTAGCCCCATTCTACCAAAACCTTGCCACACAAAGCCAATAAAATATCTTGATTAAAATTTATGATATTTAACATAAGAATATTAGGCTAAACCATGTCACTGTTACTGTGCCTAAATGCTACCTGTGTGGGAGCTGCACTGGACACTGTGGGACACTGTCTGACAGGGTGATTTGAATCCATTCCCCAAATCCCACATAATATTAAAAAGTTGCCTGTGATCTACACTGGGTAATATATTTCCCACCTAACTATTAGCTCCGTGGAAGGGAGCATCCTGAGATGTAATTATTCCATGTTTGTCCAAACCTTTGAGACGCGGAGAAAGCAGTGGGCTTTGGAATGCTGCTGGAGAGAGGCTGAGTGCTGGACAGCTCCCCTGCTCCGCCCGCACCGGCCCGAGGATGGTGTGGGAGTTTAATCTCGGACAACCTGCGAGACCAGTCTAGGTAACCTTTTTGCCGTTTCACCTTTTATATTCTGCAGAGGCACGGTTCTATTCTTTCACTTATCAAAAAAAAAAAAAAAAATCACTCGGTCTTTACCCACTTTTGTAGGACAAGAAGGAAGCAATGAATGTCCTCAGCACTTTATAGACTCTGGTAATGTGAACGAAGTGCACTATCTACAGGCAACATCTCTACCTTCCTTCAAGCTTATTTTTGATAAAAATTACTATTTTCATGTGTAAGCAAGGTATGACCTGTTCTCTATGTCTGTTATTTGAGATTTTCTGAGATCATTGCAAGCAAAAAAAAAAAAAAAAAAAGAAAAAAAGAAATCACAAAAGTATTGGTGGTATAAAAAGATTTTGTTTTGCTTCCTTAAAAAACATACCACAAATAAATAAAAGTAAAAAGTAACAGTCCTCTATATACTCAGCATAATTTAAGAATAGAAATGTTAATATGTTAATGGTGGTTACTTTTTATTCTCCAATTCTTAATTTTCTAAACCTTTAAATTATTACTCCCTGAGAGCTCTGAATTATTTTTATTATTGTTTTTTTTCTTTTTTTGCCTTTTTTTTTTTTGGACTGACATTTGACAGGTAGTTCTGCTTACAAATTTGCAATGACAATGAACAGCAAACCAGTCTAAAAAGGACCTGGCTAAGAGACAAGTGTTTCTTGGCATCGCTGCTTCTGTGTGTCTGAGAAAGAAAAAGAAAAGAAGGTGGGTGAAGGCTGGCGGGTTTTACCCCAACCCTATTTCAGAGACCTCCAGTCCCAACCCACCTTGACAAGAGGATACAGTTTGTCCCACTGAACAGAAAGCAAGAACAAAAAATTACAACACAAAAGTTTATGCTCTTCGTCTCCTCCGAGAACCGACCTTTCCCACCGTCTTGGGCCAGAAAACGTTGCAACAGTATAAATACATCTGTGTGGCGTTACAGCGATAAGCACTTTGGGGTGAAGTCTGTCCTTTTAGCGAGGTGGCGGCAAGAGGAAAAAGAGCGTTCCCCGAGGCTGACGGGAAGAGCATCGCCGGGAACGCCCGCGGCGCTGAGCTCGGGAACCGGCGCGGACGCGCGAACCTGCGAGTTTTTCGGAAGAATAGCGGCAATGAGGAAAAAAAAAAAGCAAAACCCAAACAAACAATGGAATAAAGTTCAGTCAACTTTGCTCTTTTTTTTTTTTTTTTTTCTTTTCTTCTTTAAACCGCTCGGCTTGTGTGCAAGGCATCCCCTGCAAATGGCCCCGGGGGAGGGGGTGGGAGCCGAGCAGGAGAGCAGCAGGAAGCGGCTTCCCGTTGGCTTTGGGGGCCACGGGGACCGCCGGCGGCTCTGGGTTGGGTCCTCTCTTGCTCCGCGGACACGGCATTGTGCTTGTGCATGGGGAGAACTACTTTTTTTGGAGCAGGGAGGAGGCGGTGCTGGCGCTCACCCAACGCGAGAGCCGCCCCGCGTACCTCCACCCGCGCCCCCCGACCCGACTATATACACAGTATATACACACACACACACACTCGCCTGCAGGGAGAAAGAGCGTGCCACTGTTTCGCTTCGAATCGCAAGGCAGTGTAATGGAAATAAAAAGAAAACCTCAGCCACTTCAGAAAGACCAACCCGCGGGAGTTGTTCTTTTTTTTTCTTTTGCTGTCTGTTTCTCAGAAGTTGAGCTTGGTGACGGGCCTCTCCCGGCCGCTGTCAGCCAGCTGGTTGGTGATGCGCTTGCGGTTGCGCTTCAGTTTGGTGAGGTCCTTGTCGAAGACTTCGCCCGAGCGCAGGGCCGAGACCAGGTCGTCGAACTCGCCGCTCTCCTCCCCGGTCTCCTTCGCCTTCCTCGCCTTGCGCTCCCGCTCCCGCTGCTCCTTCAGCTACAGGTCATGGAGGGGCAGGGAAAGAAGACACCTCACTCTCGTGCAGGTGGTTGTGGAGCGCCCAACACATGCACAGTAATCCCCAAGCTCATGGAACAAGAGCGGTTTCCCACCCCAGTACTCAGCACACAAGAGCTGGTCAGGGTTATTGATACGCCTCCTCCTTGGAAGTGTTCAAGGCCACATGGGCAGGGCTTGCTGTAGTAGAAGGTGTCCCTGCCCATGGCACAGGGGCTGCAACTAGAATTAGGCCCCTTCCCACCCAAACCACTCTGTGATCCTGAGATTCTATGACTCTGTGATACAACCATGGGCTGAGGGTCACAGCCCCCATGGCTGCTGCTCGTGGGTCACAGCACAACAGGGCTGCCATCCCCAGGTGCCCCAAGGTGTCCGCTCACCTGCGCCTCCATGCGCGCCCGGCGCTCTTCCTCCTCCTTCCTCCTCCTCATGTTCTCGTTCTCCTGCTTGGCCTCGGTCACGGCTTGAAGGAACTGGTCAAAGATGCCGAAGAATTCATCGGGCTGAATTTTGTCCGTGTCTTCTCCAAAGTGCTTGACGGCCTTGGAAAACTGGAAGAGAGAAGGCAGGGGTGCGTCAGTGTTGGATATACCCACTGCACTGGTGAAACCCCCACGGGAAACCTTCGACCTGATGGAGCGGAGAGAAACACTTCCAGCAGCCATGGCAGAGAGCAGGGCTTTGCTTCATCAAGTCTTGATTTAAACATGTAGTAAATCATCTGATGTTTTACCTGCTGCCCTGTAAGAGCCAACCTGGTTTGCTCTCAAGCCCCCTCTCCCCATCTTGCCTCTGGCTCTGCTAAGCCTCTCCTGCCCCAGCTCCACTTGATAAACTAAGCAGCAGTAAAAACAAGGAAGCAAAATATTGTGGGACCGAAGACATAAAACTAATAGTAAACACGGCAGGGGAAGGGAAACTCGCACTTTTAAGTTTTTCTTTGAAGTATTTTTGGGGTATTATTTATCACTGCCACATGCTCTGCTATTGAAACCAAATGTGTTGGTGAAACTTCTAAAAGAGATTTCTGCCCAGGCTCAGGCACAGCCCTGGGCAGGGAAACAGGGAGTTTTCCGGCCCTTTTGTGCTGTTTGCACACCATTAATACAAGGGAGTCGAATGAGGCCTTAGCAAAGGTCAGCACAGGACATCCACGATCTGGTGATGCACCCCAGTCCCCAAGCAGCCCGTGACTTGTCCTTGGGACTGACACTCTTTGTTCTCACTTCCAGTTTGAAGGAGACTCTTTGTGCACAGAAAGTTTGTTAAAATCATGATGGCACGTTCCGGAGATAAGCAAGCTTAAAAGAGAGGAAAAACAAAATCAAAGCACAAACAGATTTATTAGTTGCTTTGATTTTTCAGGGTAGACCAAGAGGAACATTTTTAAAGCCTGCCTGTATGATTTAGTTTTATTTGCAGGGGTGCCCCACGCTCTTCAAAAGACATTTAGGGCATTTTTATTTCTTTGTTTACATAAGAGACTTAACACTTGAAGATGCAGGGAGGAATCTGAGTGGTGCCACTATATAAGTCATATTAATTGAGGTTATTCTTGTTGATTTTAATCAAGATACTAAATTCTCTGCCACATTACAAGATATTCTGGTAGGGGAGGAAAGGCTGAAAATGTTATCCTCCTGGGATATAAAGTTTACAAAACAGGGATGTTTCTGTTTTCCTAAGAAAAAGCAGTAACACACTTCGAATCTGGACATTTGTTTAAAAAGTGAAGAGCTGGTGAGCTCCCCACAGCCCAGCCCATCCAGTAACCATGGCAACAGCTGCAAATGCCTTCAGACTGGACTTCCCTGGACACTGGGGACCATGACCAGACCTTCTCCTCCACATCCAGCCACGCCAGCAGATGATATAATCTGGAAAGCATTTGTCACCATCTCCACAGTCCTAACTCGCTAGAGGGAAGATCTGCCAGGTTACAGTCAAGAGTCCAAAAGGGTGGCCTGGGGTAGGCACGGCCTCAGGAAGGCAATGGTCCATCATAATATGCCCAAGCATGGGTGGATGGTCAGGATAGTGCCAACTGGACACTGGTACAGCCAGGGAGAAGGAGATGAAACATGGTAACTACTGTCTTTGGAGATGTAGCTCATGCAGTGGGACAAGGATGGGACCTCTACAACGGCCTTTGCTGGACTATCTCCCTGCCACTCCCATCAAGGTGAAGGTCAGGCCAGGGAGGAGATACTGGAGGACCTGGGGGAAATGGAAACCCAGTGTGTCCCTTTGCTGAAAGAGGGGAAGCAAAAGGTGCTTGGGAATCATGGGTGTCAGCCAGTGGCCACCCCTTTGCTCCTAGTTAAACTGGATCTGCTGCTGAGTTGAACCAGACTGGTGGGGAGAAAAGGACAATGTTGCCAGGAGGTCACTGCATGTGGCTGCAAAGCTCTCACCAAGGCACCACTCTGGGAACAGCAAAACTCTTGAGAAGCCTCTCTAACCAGTTCTGAGTTTGGCCTCAGTTCTTGACACTGAGCTCTTCTCACTCTTCCCTGGAAAGAAGAGCTGGGCACATCCCAGGCCAGCTGCCCCTGTAGAAGGGGGGTTGGTCAGGCAGCCTCAGTTGTCTCCAGTATCAAACTCTGGGTCATCTCATGTCCAGCTGAAGACCTGGTTGCATTTTCCCTCTTCTTCCATCAACCCAAGATGGAACAGCCTGTTTTTCTGCCACCTTTAGTCTTCACTGCCTGAGATGCCCCAGCAGCCAGACTCTTAACTCTAATGCCCCCAAAATTGTGGTATTTCCATTTTAAGATACAGAAAGCAAAGCAAGCCTTTTAGGCTTGAGTGAAAGCTCTTCACCAAAAGTAAGATCCTCATAAATGACCTACTGTCTCCTCTCCTGATGGACACCACTCTCCCATGCCTAGCCCTAGACCTGCACTTCCCAAAAGGTGGATAGGTATCTCATGGCTTTCTACATCACATGCTGTGTCCCAGAAGCTCTCTGTTAGCTGGACCTGCAATCCCCTGCCATGATGGGTTGTGAAGCAGGAAGAAGGTCCTGGGGACAGACAGGGATGTACCCACCCACCCACCCCAAACAAAACATGAAGAGCAGCCCAGCACCCTTCTGACATGAGAGTCTCATCAGGACACCCACATGACCTCGTGGGGGAGGCACTGGAGATGTTCACACACAGTTACATGTGCTCTGGGAAGGCTGAAACACTGCCCAGATCTCAAGGACGTTGGTGGCCTTACCAGCTCTTTTGCTTCCATCAGAAGATCTTCGACATCTGAGAAGCTGAAGCTGGCTAACGTGATGAACTGGCTGACGACGGACACAAACTTGTCACCTGTTTGCTGAACCTGAGACTTCTGGAAGTCCAGCTCCTTTGTGGGGGGGGAAAAAAGTAAATCTGGTCAGGTCCTGGCTGATGAGGGACACGAATACCATCAGTATCCAGCAGTTCCCTTGGGAGCATCCCTGCATCAGTGCCCAGGGTACTGTCTGCACCACCACCACTGCTCCTCCCTGCCACGGATGACACCCTGGATCAGCCCATTTTACAGTGCCTGCAGTAAGCTTTTAAGCCAAATCTTGCAGGAAAGCTTGTGGGAAGCAGGATAATTTAGCAAGACGGTGAGTCCTTTGGGATACCTCCACCATTTCATCACCATTCCAGCTGGGCTGCAGGAGTGCTCCCCAGCCCTCTGCGGTTTCACAGCCGAGGGGAGACCCCTCTGCACACCACAGGTCCTCCACGGGCATCATCACGAGGCTTACTCACCCTCCCTTGATGTATTAAGACACAAACCATGCACGTGCCTAAACACACATGGTAACTTCAGTGCCAAAACAGCCCTGAGAGGACAGGAGCACGTGCAGGGCAGGAAGGAAAGGCAAACAGATCTCCAGGATGTGAGATAAAAGCAGCTTCGCTGGGAGCTCCCTTGCCTGCCTCCCCAAGGAGCGATGCCGTGCTGCTTGGAGCCAGGCTGGACTGTATTTTATTTAAGTAATACTCACAGTCTCCACTGCTCTCAGGCCGCTCCTCAGAGTGTTTATTTCTTTCTCCAGCTCGGTCATGCTGTTGGAAATAGCAGGACGTTAATTTTCAGCCTTCCCCAGAAAGTTTTTACAGCTCTCTGACCAACTTGACTGTGTTTTCCCACTGAGAAGACCCCAGCACTGCACACTTTGCCTCTTTTTCTGCAGATCAGCTTGTCTTGAGCTGCAAGTCAAGCTGACAGCCTCTAAGCTGGGACTATTTCAAAGTGTCTGCAGTTGCTTGTTGCAAAGCAAAGCACTTTTCTGTATTTTTAATCAAGGGGACTGTGCAGGTTTAGCAAGCTCAGCAGCCTCTTAGCCCTTTCCAAGCAAAAGGACAGCTCAGGAGAGGGTTTTGCTGGGCACAGATTTCCCCTCCAGTGCCAGCAGTAGACGGGCTCATTGTCCCAGTGCACGGAGGACAGTATTACAGGGTGCCAGAGTCGGGTGAACACATCCTTCCTAGCAGCGAGGCTTTCCACAAAAGGAGACAGCCCAAATATAGAGAAATAAAAATAAATCATCACGTCTGGCGCTGACTCTGTTTACACAAGGCTCAAGCCCCCGATGAGCTTCGGACTCGAGCGCTTACGGGTTCCTACCACTGCATCTGAGGGGAAGCTTTCTCACAAAGGCTCGATGACCACAGGCTTGATGCCTTTCCAGGGGTGCCTGCGCGAGGGCCGGGGTCCCTGGAAATGCTGACGCCGGGTCATGGGGCAAGCATTCCTGGCAGGTTTAAGTCTGGGAAAATGCAGTTTTGGGAGCCCTGTTCTCCAGCAGCTCATTACCAGCGGTGGGGATTGACAGAGGCGGCAATTTTTGCTTCACAGCTGCAAGGGCGGGGGGGGAGCGGGGGGAGGAATTCAGGGTTTTCCAGAACTTTTTGGTTTCACCCTGGATTGGACCAAACCCAAATGTTACATATGGTGTCCAGTTTTGAGCAAAATGATAAAGTTTAGGGGGGTAAAAAAACCCTCTGTGCAGACGTTTTCTTTCCCACATGTGTGTCTGTCCGACAGCTGTGGATACATGGGCATGAGAAAGCAGGAGTCTCCATGGGCGAGGAGCGTGTCCTGCTCAGCTGTGTTCTCACATGATGCCTGCAAACTGAGCACCACACACTCATGGAATATCCTGAGTTAGAACACTCTTCCTCTCATGCCAGGAACTGTCCTGTCACTGTGTTTAACCCTACTGGCTGATGGTTATTTTACATTTTAAACGTAAGGGTGGTTGTTTTGTGCATTACACATCTTCCCTGGGAACCCACCATCGCTATAAGAGACCTCTGAAACTAAAAATCCCCTCGAGCCACTGGAAACTCCATGTGTGTTTCATGGAATCACAGAATGTTTTGGGTTGGAAGGGACCTCAAAGCCCATCTAGTTCCAACCCCCCTGCCATGGACAAGGACTCCTTCCACTAGCCCACATTGCTCCAAGCCCTGTCCAACCTGGCCTGGGACACTTCCAGGGATGGGGCATCCACAGCTTCTCAGGGTAGTCTGTTCCAGCTGCATCTTCTTTAGAAAGGGGCAGTTTCAGGCCCTTTTCATGTCCATGGCTAACAAGAGTATGGGCTGGCTGCTGAAACATGTGATCTCTGCTGCTCACATCCCTGGAGCAGCAAAGCCCATAAGCTCCTGCTGAACTTTAAAACCGAAACAGAGCCTCATTGATTTCAGAGGTCCTTCAGCACATACTTGAGGGCTTTGCAGGGCAACAGCAGATTCCTCTTGCACTTAAAGGTCCATCATGTGTTTAAGGGCTTGGCTGAGCAGGGGCAGCCTGCTCCCAGCAGGTCACCAGGCAGGATTTAAAAGCTGGTTGCACACCCCAGAAGCTCCTCGTTGGTGGTAAAACAAGGAGCAGGCAGGACCTGGAGGCAGGTGAGCCCCTTGCAGGGCCGCCTGGTCCTGCCCATGCTGCAGGCAGAGCCTCCCTGCCACACGAAGATAAACAGCTGCCCTTTATCTGCAGCCACACCGCAACCGCTTCCTCCCGGATTACTTAACGCACCATTAGGAAATTAATTAAATGCTTCTGCGGTGAGATAACAACAGGAAACGGCTGCTCCGAGCAGCTCTCCTCTCTCAGACTCAGAAGTTTAGAGCCTTGGCTGCAAGGGCTGTGATTTAAAGCCACCAGGTGATGTTTGCCTCTGTGTCCTGGGCTGCTCCGGGCCGGAATGGCCACAGCAGTGGGTACAGCCCAGCAGCCAGGATCTGGCCAGGAGCATGAGCTGGGGTGGGGTGATACGGGAAGGCAGGCTGAAACGTGGGGAGAGATGCTCCCAGAGCTCCCTTAGTGCCACCTAAATCCCTGCTTACTTGACTTTGGCTGCCTGTGGGATGTCTCGCAGCTCCTCGTGCAGGCGGAGGACTTTGGGATATTTCTTTTCAACGACAGTGATGAGATAGTGCAGAAGGGTGATGTTCCTAGGAGAGAGGGGCAGTGAGGTCAGTGTGGCAGCACCACGGGGAGCCCAGCACTCCATCAAAAGCCCTGGTTAAATCCCAACTCTGGTAGTGAACTATTTGAGAATATTTCTGCAAAGATGCTGCTTGCTGCCTGTCTGGGGACGTGGGATGGGTCTGTCCCATGCACAGGCACAGAGCAGAGCAGCCTGGTCCCTGCAAGCAAGGAGCCTCCACAGGAGGAACCCAGGGCAGGTGACTTGAGCATCACTGTTCCTGTTCTCCACTGATGGATGAGACCAGGCAGGTTTGGGACCTGACCCAGCTCCTTTCCCTCTGAAGGTTTGAGACCCTCCCAGCTCTTCTCTTGCATGGAGCTTGGGAGGAGACAGCAAACCAGGCAATGGCTGTGGCAGCTTGCAGGGGCGGCAGAGGCAGTTCCCATGGAGAGAAGCCCCTGGGAACCCTTTCTCTGGCTCTTGGCTTCTAAAAGGGGTTAAAAAGCATTTGGAAGATGATCCTCCTAATCAGCCTTGGCTGAAGTTTAGCCAGCCCAGGAAAGAAAGTCCCCATCAATCCTTGTAATGATCTGCAGCTCAGCTTCCCTCGAAAGCTGTCGTGCTCAAAAAATGGACACTCATCTCATTGGATGTGCCAAAACGGGCAGGACGAGGGGACTGCTCCCACCTACCCACTGCCCAGAGGTAATGCTAATGACCCCTCCATTCCCCCAACATCCCTGGGGCCCGCAGAGGCCACCACGGAGAAGGGCAGGGGCTGCTCACTTGTCAATGCTGGACTTGGTGTCCGCGATCTTGTTGAGGCTGGAGATCTTGAAGCCGAAGGCGTTGCCCCTCTGGCCCTTGTTCATGTAGTTCCCGAAGGCCAGGACCACCTCCAGCAGCTGCTGGAGGCTGCTGCTCTGCAGCACTGCCTTGGAGCCGGCACGGATGGCTGAAAGCAGAGAGCGGTGGGACATCACCCCCTGCCGCAACAGCACAACCCTCTCCTTGCAGCAACCCCTTCAGCACACCCAAAGAGACACCACCAACTCCCTTCCCTTCCCCTGTGTCACTGCAACCTCCATGCAGACCAGGCTCATCCTGGCACAGAGGGATGTTCTTCCTACGAGTGCTCCCTGTGCTGAGCAGGGAGTCTCTTAGCAGGTCTGGTCACTTGCCTTCCACCTTGGGTTTGACTTCTGCAACTCTCTCTGCAAATTTCTTCTTGAAGTAAAGGGATTGAAGCCTTTGCTGATAATGGTTTATCCTGGAAAAAAAAACAACAGGAGGTACAGGTTGAGCTTTGCTTGCTCCAGGGCAGAGCTGTGCTGCTCTGCTGCTCACAGCTGTGCTTACAAAGCACGCTTGAGCCACGGTGATTAAAAAATAATGACCCCTTTTCTCCCTGAAACTGTGCTGAGATGGGAAAAAATGACAGCTGAAGCTACAGCTGTCCTGGGGTGGATCCAGGTGGGTTCTTAAGCACATGCTTAAGCCTATCCTTAACTCAGCAGGTTTAACAAGTGGGTTTTTACACCCTATTGACATGAACAAACCATTCTTTTACAACCACTCCTTAGCAAAGGTGCTGATGAGGTCTGGGCTCCCCATGGCTTTGTGATAAGCTGCAGCTGGACAGAGGTTTGCCAACGACCACCACTAATGAAACTGGGCCTTCAAATCCTCAAAATGATGGCCTGGGCTGGAAAGCCCCTTTCCTGGGCAAGTCAGGGACAGCTCTGCTCATGTCAGCTGCGTTTAAGCTAAACAAGATCTCACTTGTATGCACATGGCAATCTGATTTGAGTCATTTGGACCAAGGACCCACGGGAGACGTGCTCAAACACAAGGCCATGGGCTACACTGTCATTGCACTAATCAGAGGTGACAAAGACATCACACTCAGTTACAGACCACAAGGCAAATTAAAAAGCCATGCTGGAAATCAAGGAAAATATTTGCATCAGCACGTTGTGCCTTCCAAAGGATGAAGGCATGGGAGCAACACTTGGGCGAGAGACTGTGAAGAAGAAAGGTGACCTGCGATAGGAAAGCTAATTCTGAGCATCATCCAGCCCCAAGGGCTCAGGTCTGAACTTCACAGCTCCATCCTGCCTGCCTCTGACACTCAGCAACTACACGGCACATCGCCCCGGTGTTCATCGGCGCGTTTCTCGGGGAGGACGGGAGCATTTCTATTTTTGATCTCCCAGTGCGAACTCAGACTGTAAAACTCGCTGACCTTGCCAACAAGTGACTTGCTTGAAGTTCAGCTAAGAGACTCAAAGAGCTCAGTGCTCACTTTGATTTAAATAAGGAGCTTCAAGATTTTAAAGCGGCACCTCTAGAGGATGTGCATGCAGTAGATAAGGTTATTCATCCCTGAAGACTTCTAAGTCTTAAATGATTGCTACCAGGAGCAGGAAGAAATGACATTTCCTTTCCATCTCATACATTCTCAGGAGCCCCAGGGATGAGTCAATCCTGAGGTGAGGAGTGGGATTCATCTACACAGCAGGGCAGAATGTACATACATCAGGCTCACGTACCCATTAGCATGAGATTGTGTGAAGGGGAAAAGGAGCATCGTGTTATCACTCAAACAGCACCTCCCACCTGGGCCATGATGCAGATCACAGAGTCACAGAATCACAGAATGGTTTGCATTGGAAAGGACCTTAAAGATCATCCAGTTCCAACCCCTCTGCACTGTGAAGACACCCTCCACTAGACCAGGTGGAAGAGAATCACAGAATCATCAAGGTCAGAAGAGACCTTCAAGATCATCTAGTCCAACCATCAACCCAGCACCACCACAACTGCCCCTAAACCATTTTACCCAAATGAGAGGGGAAATGTGTGGAGACATGACCTGGGAAGCCATCTCCTCACTCCAGAGGATCCATCTCCCTATCCATTTCCCCTCCTCTGTCCAGCTGCTGCTTGTCTGGGATGCACACCCTGATTCTGGGAGCACAGCACCACAAGTGATCCCTGTGAGTGGGAGCGCCTTGCTTGCCCTCCCGTCTGTTTGGCTCACTCATTTCTTGATGGGAAAAGCAGTAAGAAGGGCTTATTTTCCAAGCAGGCTCCATGAAACAGCCACCTCCCAACCAGCCTATGCAGCCACTGGCCAAAACACGTGTCCCCTGAGGCACCAACCTGCTCATTTCGAAGAGGAACCGGTCAGCCTTGGCCATGCGGTCCAGCTCGTGCTTATGCTCTTCCAGCAGGTCAATGTCACCCTTCTCAGGAACAAACTTCAGGAGCTAAGCAAGAGAAAGCACAGCAGTGGGCGTGAGGTCCACACAGAGTTTTTCAGCAGCCAAATGGTGATTTATTTCCTTGAATTTACTACCTTTACAGCATGTACAGACAGTGACCCCAAGGCACCTGTGAAATAAGTGTTATGGCTGTCCCTGTGACCTTCCTCCCTTTACTCTCACATTAGTGTCTCTTGCCTCTGCCCTGCCATCACTCTGGTTTTACAACAGATGTACTGTGTCTGCTCCAAGGTTTCAACATCAGCTCTGCCAGAGGAGATGTCAGTCAGGGATTCCCATTTGCTGCGACTCTACCTATTTGCAGATGGAAATTCCGTGCACTGAATCCTCCCACGCCTCTGCTCAAAGCGCAGTTGCCAGCTCAGCTTTAAGGACAGGTGAATAATATGTTCCAAAGGGATTCAGAGGGGGTGAAAAACGGGATTCCCTTTTTGGGAACCGCACAAACACTGAACAAGCTCTCAAAAATAAACCTCCACGGAGCATGAACTTCAAGCTGCAGTCATAAAACACAGAACTTGTGCAGCCTAGAGGTTCTCAGGGCAGACCTGAGTACAGGAATGGCACGTGGAGGCTGTGCTGCTCCCAGCACTGATGCTGTGCTGCTCCCAGCTGCCACTTGAGCTGCTTTCCTGCTGCCCCAACCCACCTGGGTGGTTTTTCAACATGCGGTTGGTAAATAATTTGGGGCCTGACACACTCAAAGCTGCATTTCTTTGGTCCTGTGCACCTTGCACAGCATCATCTCACAGCTTGAGGCAACCCCAAAGAAGAATGAGACACGCTGCCCACCTGCTCCAGCATGTCTTTTGGGAGGTCCTCCTGCTCGTCCATCGTCAAAATCGCTCGTTTGATCTCCTCGTTCGAGAGTTTCAGCCTGGGAGGTGGAGGGGTAGGAGAGTTATTCCCAGCCCAGCAATCAGGGAAGGTTCAGGAGTGTTTCCTTACACACCCGTGCAACATGAACAGCTTAACTCCCAGCCAGCAGGAGCAGCAGCGTCACAAATAACCCCCACACGGTGTGTTATGAAGAAGGATGTGTGAGAAACGTGGCAGGACTGTGCTCTGCCAAGGCACAGCACAGCACAGAGCAGCCCTGGCCCTGCTGCAAATGGGGCCCAAACCCCACCAGCCAATTCCCTCATCCCACACCTATTTCCCTGTTTTATACTACTTTATGTAAGTATTGCAAGCAGTATATTGTACCCATATTGAAAACATCCAGCTTTCATAGGTAGCTCTTGCCTGCAGCAATGCTGCTCCCTGCAGTGCCAGCACCCCTAAAGGCCCTGGGGCCAGGAGGGGTCATGGTCCCACTGGCAGCACAGCCCAGCCCAGGCTCAGCAGTGCAGCTTAGCACTGCTCCTGAACCCACTGCCACAACCCTTAAGGAAAATCTGGCCAATTTCTACTGCTGTTCTTGGACTTAAGCATTGCCTCTCCCACCACCTTTGGCTGGAGTCTTCCTCTAGGAAAAAATGAGAAAGAAATCCAGAATTCGGAGAAGCAGATGCTTAGCATCCCAGGAAACCCATCAGTTTGGGCTTTTTTTGCAGGGGTGGGGATTTGGTGTGCTTCGAAGTGTAAGAAGCTGGAAACCAGCCCGCCCTCCACCTTTTTCTTCCTCTACTTCACACAACAGGAATTGAACATGTAGCCTCAAACTGGAGGTTTCTAAAACCACAGACCACTGTATCGCAGCGAGCACCACCAGGCTGGGCTGCCCTGGCAGCAGTTCATCCACCAGCAGCCTGCACTGAGCCGAAGCAACAGACAGATTGAAAGACACCCTCAGCTCCTCCTGGGCTACAGAGCCATTAATTACAGTTTAATTCGTCTGCAGCACTCCCCGTAGCCGCTCCCTGCAAGGACTCTGATTGCAAAACCACACATATTCTTCTTCTTTGCATTGCGGTCGATAAAAAAAATTTAAATTCAAAAGAGGGAAAGCCCAGAAACTTCTGCAACTCCGTTTGCCAACAGCCTCTCCCTCGCCCAGCGTGCAGTGATGCTTAAAACCATTGCAATATTTAGCTTTAAAAGAAACTAATCCCCTGTACTTCCACAAAAGGAAAAGTCACAGAGTTGAAAAGACCTGTTCACGGACTTCAGGGAAACCCACCGGCCCAGTCTTGGCGATCACTGCTGTCGAGGGATGATGAAACACTGGATGTGGTTGAAAGGCACGAGCTGAAACCATAAACACACCCTATGGCGGGATGTGAGACCTTGGAAATCAACCTGATCAGCAGATCAAAAAGAAGATCAGGAGCTGACTTGATCACTCTGAGTAATTAAACAAAGAGGATGTTTTTCCTCCTGTGTCTCTTCAGGGAGCAGACAGATTGTGGAGCTGGCCTTTGGAAGCTGAAGTTAAAGCAAAAGAGTGCTGGTCTCTGAGACCAAGGTACCAAGCGCTTGGTTTAGCTTGAAATCTTTTGCTAAAGACTGAAAGCAAAGGATCAGCTTTATCGAGGCAGGTGAATCTTACAGAGCTGGTAAGTAAATATTCGTTCCTTATGAGCCAAGGTTTCTCATCCTGCACTCAGTCCTCTCTCATCTCCAGCTCAAGGGAGCACCCCAGAGGGTTTGCTAATTAGGAGTGAGTTAAAATCTATCCTAGTCAGGGGAGGAAGCTCAAAGATTGCACTGAGCAGCTACCAGGACGATTATTGGGGCTGTCATACAAGGAGCAAGCCCAGGATCCATGGAAAATGTCTCCTCTGCTTCCTGCAATGACAAGCAGACCCGTCCTGGGGTCACCTTACCTGTCACATACGAGGGCAGGGGCTGGGATGGGACATGACCCGAGGTGGGATATGAACTGCAGGAGGACCCCTTTTTCACCCAAGCAGCAACAGGAATGTGCAGACCACCAACATCGGTCTCCACTCCAGTGAAAAGCAGATACTGGCTAAGTTTGGACATTTAGAGGGATGTCCCTGGGAAGCAGAAATGCTCCTGGGAGAAGGGGGTGGGCAGGCAGCTGCCCATCATCCATACCTAACACCTAGAACACACGCTTTTACCATGATCGTCTCCAGGAGCGTGGTGAAATCGAGGGTGACTTTTTTCAGCCCTGCTCATTGAAAGCAAAGCCAGCAATCAAACACATTTAAAAAGAGGTCGAAAAAAAAACACAACCCAACACTTTTCTCAAGAATCATCACAACCGCAGTGCCAAGAACAAGAGCCTGCCCCAGCATCGTCAGAGAGCAAGCGCGGGGCGCCAGAAGAAAACAGCTTCTCAGACAATTCGATGGGAAAGGGGCCAGTGAAAGCTAGAAGCTTATCTATAACCACAATAATTATCATTGTTGGCAGCAGCTGTCGAACGCGAGCCGTCTGAGAGGAACGGGGTCACAGGACTTGCTGTCACAGGGATTTAGAGCCGGCAGCCCGACGATGCGAAGTGACAGCTCGCCAGCCCGGCCAGAGCGGGGCTATTTTGCGCGGCTTTTGTCGAGCCCCCGCGAAGGGACGTAATAAGTGTGAAGGTGGCGGGGAGGGGGGTGGGTGGGTGGAAAAAAACCCCCCGAATTCCGCCGGGGAAAAGGGGACGCGCCCTCCTGAAAAGCCACATTCACTTGAGAAAAATGCTTCCCGTCGCCTCGCGGGGGAATCAAGCGAGCCGTTCCACCGCCGGCGCAGGCGGGAGAGCGACGGAGCAAGGGTGCGGATTTGCATCTGGCACAACGCGGGGCTAAAAATACACACCCGTGGCACAGGGAGCGAAAAGCAAGGACGTGGTGGGTGCACAGAGGCACCGACATCGGCGAAGCGTTGTCCGATAAAACGGAAGGGAAAAAAAAAAAGCAAGCGTTAAAAATATTCTCGTGCTGCATTACAAGCCGGAGGAAAATCCAGTGATCTCACTGCGCAGTAATTTCTCCCAAAGCAAGGGAAACGGGCAAAAAAATAAATCTACCGAGAGAGATAAAGTATCTCACTGGCTGTAATCTTTCCACGCTGCGAGCCAGACAATGCCTGGTGAGCTCACAAATGTCTGGGCTAAATCAGGGGCCAAGCCTGCAGGTCCTTTCGCATGTGAAAAGTCTGCTTGGCCCCACGGTGGCCGTGCGAGCAAGGCGGGAGAGTAAGAGCCCAGCTGCCAGACCGGTGCCTTTGGAACACTGACCAGGGACCTGCTGGTCTGCCCAGCTTCAGGATGGGCAGAGATGAAAGGATTTGCCCAAGGATACACAGAATCTGCTGGAGATGCAGGGGCTGGACCCGAGTAAACTAAAAGGATACTTGGGCTTCACCCCTACACCGCCCTTCCTTTCAGCCACTTGGCATCAAGAGTGAATCACCCAAAAGGATTTTGGGGAGAGAAACTCGACTGTGGTCCTGGGAATACCATGAGAAGAACCCCAAAGCACTTCAAAAGCAGCACCTGGTACAAGTCACTGCAACCTCACAACCACCTGTCCCTGTAGGGCCCTCATGCTGCGGGACAGGCTTGGGAAAAGCCATGTTAGAGGCTTGGGGACCACCCTGCAGAGCAAGTCTGATCCTGCTTCTCCCCCAGGAAACGACCCACAGGGGAGGGCAGGCAGGCAGCGGCCTCTGCCATGCCCTTTTTGTGGGATTAATTACTGGCGATTCGTTTCCAGCCACTGCTTTCTTGGAAGAGAAAGGTTTGCTGGTGAGATGAAATTGAGACCTTTACTCAGTAAGACGTGCAAGATGCCTTTGAAGTTAAGTGCTCAGGTCTTTCCCCTTCCCACCAAAGGAGCTATTTGTGTGCTTAACTTTCAATTACACACTTAAATCTCTGGCTGAATCACACCTAAACCCACTCAGACTCCGCTCAGCCTACAGACGTCGGGAGCACTCCAGCCTGTGCCCCGAATCCCATCGTTTTACTTGCTAATAGCTGGCTGCCACAGACATACTCATTTGCCTGCTGTTTTAAACTCTGCTTTCATCGTCATCCCTTTTTATTTGGACTTGCTAGGAAGCCCGAAAATCCCCAGAAGCAGCCCGGAGCAGAGCCAGCCACAAACACGGCAGTTTTACCCCCCGAAATGCTGCGGCACACGGCTCACTGCACCCACGGGGCTGCCAACCACCTCTGGGAGAGCTGGAAGAAGCACCAGGGACTGTGAGTTATCCACCCAGAAGTTTTGCAGACATCAGCCTCTCCGTGCTTTCTAGGGAAGGAAACCAGCTGGGCTGCCCAGACAAGGCGCCATCTCCACCAACCCCATGGTCTGGGAAAACACAGAATTTGGGCGCCACAGCTGCAAGCCCAACCTGACAGCAACCTGGCCAGCCCTAGGTGGCACAAAAGCTTTTGTGCTTCCAGGCAGCACCATGAATATTTCTGAATGAAGCTAAATTTTGCTGCTGTTGGGATCTTTTTTTCTTCTGTGTGAGTTAGAAACAAGTTGCATTTTCTGCTGCTATTTGGGTGGTTTTTGTCAAGTAGCTACACTGATGGTTCACCCTTTCAGACCACTGCAGCCTGGCTTCCCTTTTCTCAGGAGTCAGTCTTATTTGTGTAGTTTATCTTGCTAAAAAAAGGTCCTTTTTATCCTCTTGGCAGCAATCTGGGGATCAGTTAAATTGCTGGCAGCAGTGCTGAGCCCGCCTGGCAAGGAGTGTGCAGGAGCCTGTCATCCCAGTGAGGCTGGGCAGATTAAGAGGGGCACAGCACATCCCCTTCCCAAAATCCAGATGTGAAACAGGACACTGTGTGGGTAGCAAAAGGCCATGGCTGAACTACTGCTGCTCCCCACACCCTGCTGATAGCCAGTGCCTTCCCGAGCTCAACAGAGACCCTCTTCAACTGCCAGCAAAGAGCAAACAAAACCCAGGCTGAGGAAAATAAGAGGTGAAATCAACTCTCTTCTACCCCCTGTGAAGGCTCATGGGGTACAGGGGCTTTCCAGGGACACCAAATTGCCACGTACTCCGTTAATGGCATTGCCCCTCTATGTCACCATGCCATGAACGATGTAAAGCTATAGCTGGGTTCAAGTGTCACTGGCTCTCCTCCTATGCTGGCTCCTGTCATTAACCCCTTGCCAGGTATCATGAGCACCCCCCAGCTCAGGGCAGGCTATCGAGCACCCCTCCACCCCCTAGAGGGCAAGAAGTCATTAACCATACCTGGAGAGGAGGATATTGCAATTCTGAGCTCTCCGGCCGTCTATGACCGAAAGCTCCTTGACTTTATGCCGAGAACTCAGAGTGTCATCGATAGCATCTTCCTTCTACAAAAAAACAAAAAGAAGAAAAAAATAAAAGCCTGGAGAAGAGCCATGGAGCAGCAAAGACATTTAGTACTCTCAGCACATAGCAGTGTGATACACAACGGGCCCCCATTAATCAGGAGTGTCACCATGGGTTACGGGTAAGACCCACTGCCTGTAAGCGAAACACAGTAAGTCATTTCATAAACCAGAGCTGGCTTTGAAGCCACTGGTTAGAAATGTAAATATTTTCTCAGACGGGGAAGATTTAAAAATCTGCAAACACACAGGCACTGCTGAATAAATAAAGCTGGGCTTTCTTAGCATACATACTTGTGATACTTCATTAAACCCTCGCATGAAATATTTCATTACAGGCTGCTGCACACACTCAGCATCACTCTTGTTCCTCACCCCTGCTCCAAACATCTGTAATTGCCCTTCATGCATCAGTCCTCCCAAGGCAGCTAACCAACACAGGCTACCAGACTTGCAAGGCAATCTGCAGCTTTTTCAGTGAAATCCTCCCCAATAAAGGATTTGAAAACAGAAAGGAATCTGCGTGGCATAAACACCTACATCTCCTAAGCAGCTTAAACACATTACCTCCAAATGAATAACAATACTATGGTTGTGGGCAAGTGGGCACATCTACATAACAGCAGTTTTGCAGGGTTGCCCAAGGGGTTCATGTTGCCCCAGGTTTTAATTTACCATATTGCATATTTTAGTAAGGTTAATCAATTAAAAGCTGGCTATTCAATCCCTCTGGAAGGAACACAACCTGGAGCTGCAAGGTCCTGTGTGTTACAGATCTGCACTAAACATCCATGAGCAGAGGAGACCTGGCACGTGGCCACAGCACGGGTTGAGGGGTGGGCACAGAAATTCCCATTTTTTTATTCTTTTTCTTGTTTGAATAAAAAATAACCCACAGCTATGGGAATTGCAAAGCTGCTGGGACAGGCAGCACAGAGCCAGGTGATGGAAGGTGAGCCCCAAGTCACCCAGCACCAGCTGCCCCTCTCCTGTGCCTTGCCTGCCCTGATCACAACCAAGCAAAGAGCTTCAACATGTGAGTTTATTTCCATCTTTTATAAAGCAAAAATGCCCAGGGGTAGGAGCTTCCCTGTGTTTAGCTGCATCTAAAACTTCAACCTGTCGACTCAGTCATTGACTCTGACTTCAGGCAAGACAACAAAGAGGGTGTCTTCTGACTTACCAGCCTCCCCCAGCATCCAACTTTCAAGCTGCTCCTCCTGTTGATCTTTGTACCTCTCTGATTCAACCTCGTTTACCACACATTAACCCCCTCAGGAGTGCCCACATGCCCCGGTGTCCCCGGCCCCGCTCTTGCCCTGCCCTCGCCACTCGCACATGCCGGGGTCCTGCAGGTGCTCTCTTACCTGTCTGGAGTTACCATTCAGAAAGAAGTCCTACAGCCATAGCAGAAGCATGGAAAAAGGCAGTTAAAACACATGCAGTTCAGTGATCTCGGTGAAACCAAAAGGAATTGAAGCACAGAGAAGGGGAGCGTGCAACGTGGGGGGAGCTTGGCAGCACAAGGGAGGCACTTGGGGGTGCCAGTGCCAAAACAGGGAGGGGGATGCAGGTGAAAATGTGGATTAGAGGATGTGCAGAAGGGGAGAGCTGATGGGAGAGTTGGCTCCATGAATGGCTCAGGCCAAGGTGCTGGTGTGCACAGAGGTGAGGAGGGGACACGGGATGAGGTGGGAGGATGCCGGCCAAGCCTCGCCACTGGCCCAGAGGCACAGAACTGCTCAGCCCGCCGTGCAGGGGAGGAAAATTGCTGGTTCTTGCACATCTGAGGGACTGAAATGCCAATGCCACTGCCAGGAAAAACAGGGCTTTCAAGTGGAAATAACGAGAGGCTCATCCCGGAGCAAATCTGGCCGCAGCAAAACTTTACTATTTGCCATGGCAACACGTTCCGCCTTGACTTCTCCTCTGACAGGGACATCCCCCCTTCTCCAGCCTGGCCAAATGCCACCCTGATGCCACACTGGCACCGTGTTCCTCCAGGACCTGGCTGTCCTGCTGGGCTCCCCACAGAAGACTGGAAGCACGTGCAGTAGAGCTGGCACCACACACATGGGCACATGTGAAGGTTTTCTCTCTTCATTCCCTCAGCTGAGCTGTGCCTATCAGGAGCCTTGTGGCCCTGGATCAGCTAAGGTTAAGGATTGGTATTCCATAAATTAATCTCTTCTCAGAAGTCTCCTTTGTGAGACAGGCACAAAGCTCACCCACAAGCTGCAGTGGGTATCTTTTTCTTTATTTAACTGGTCCCTAACTAGGAAGTCTTCCTTCCATTCTGATGCTCAGACTTGCCCCTGGCTGATGGAGAGGAAGAGAACATGGTGGCCTCCTGTAGTCCCCTGCTCTAGGAGAGGGAGGGCTCTTCACGTATTAAGGTAGAGAAAAGGCTCATTACAAAACCCCTCTGTCTCTGCCTCAATCCAGCCTCATCCCTGCCCTTGTTTCTTGCAGGAATCGTTATCCAGCTTCTGCTGCAGGATGGTATAAGAAGGAGCAGCTTTAATGTGCTGTCACCATCCCCACAAACATTTCCCAGCCCTGCTGTCCCTGGCCCCTGCACAGGTCACTCTCCCTTGCACAGAGGAGCTGGAGGCTTTCCTTCCTTCATCCTTTTTTGGGAGATGAATTCTTTCCCAGCTCACTGCTAAGCCCCCAGTTCAACAACACTTATTTTTTCCACTTGGCCCTGACTCTTTTACATCACTCACTGCTGCAGGACCTGCCAGGACTGCCCTGGCTGTGTCACTGCTACTTATCAGCATCACTCCCAGCCTCTACCCCCTTGCAGGCTCTCAAGACATCCCTGACAGAGGCACAAGCCCCTGTGTAAGCACATGTAAGCCCTGATGGCCCTGGACTTGCTTTTCTCCATCGATGCATGTACATCCTTACAGAGCTCCCCCCAGTCCTCATGCCACAGCCTAAAACTCACAGCTCCCGTTTGTTTTTCTGTTGTATCTGGCAAAAATTGGTAAATGCTGGAATCATGCACAGCTGCAGGGCTGAGCCCTTTTCTGGGGACAGGGACATCAGCAGAGCCTTGCCAGGGAGAACAGGGAGGCTCTCCTGACAGCATCACCCAGGATGAGGCAGGGATGCTCCTAGGCTGAGCCCCAGGAAGCCCAGAGGGTTCCTGTTCTCCCCACATGGAAAGGGCCTTTCCAGAGAGCTGCAGAGCTCACTTTATAGCCTGCATTTACATCCCAGCCTGTGATGTGGGAAAAGCATTTAAAGAGATGCTTAAAATTAAATACATCATTAAGTCCCGGGTCTGGCAGTACTTACGGATTCCCAGGCGCTAAATGGCAATAAAACCATCCAAATCCCAGCACCAGCAGCCCCATAACAGCCACCTGGGGGTGATCAGAGAGCTCTCTGCACTGCACACACCTCTGCCCACTGTCCCCAAAGCCTGCTGGGGGACTGGCCATAGTTTGCTTGGGGCACAGGGAGACAGGCAGCCCCTGATGCCCCATGTCCTGGGGACATCATGAATCAGGACAAGTGAGATGCATTATCACTGAGCAAGTGGCTCAATACAGGGCTCCTCCCCTGCTTTTTCAGGACAGAAACCAACATTTGCTAGAGCTTGATAATGCTGTGAGTTATTAAGCAATTAGTTCATCATCCTTCAGGGACAGCCTGTTCACTCCCCAAGCCCCCCACTGTGTATAATGTGCATGCGTTATAGAATTACAGAATGGTTTGGACTGAAGGAACCTTAAAGACCATCTAGTTCCAACTCCCCTGCCATGGGCAGGGAATGTTCCACTAGCCCAGGTTGCTCAGAGCCCCATCCAACCTAGCCTGGAACACTTCCACTTTCCTTTATCTCACGGAGCACATCTAACCCTGCGTGCTGGTGCGTGCACTGCAGCTGCCTGCAGAGCTGCCAGCAGTGTTGGGGCACACAGCCAGGCACCCCCTGCCCACGCTGGGACTCTCCCTCTGGGGTCTTCAGGTGGGCAATCACATCCCTCAGGTCCAGGGACATGTGTCCCACAGCTCCACTCACACAAAACAGTGCTACCACGAAGCCTGGGTGAGCCACAGGTAACCCAAGGCTGGCTCCAGCCCCAGCAGCATCTCACAGGTGGGACTTCACCTTGTCTTTCCCATATGCCTTCCAGATGCTCTCGTAGCATCTTTTGCCAGTCCCAACCCAGATCCTGGTTCCTGTGTTCAGCTTCCTTTTGATCCTCATCCCACCCAGGGCGTAAGCCCATGTCACAGCTCTCCTTGCAGCATCTCCCCGTTCCTGCTGGTCCCAAACCTAACCAGCAGCTTCACCAAGCAGGAACCTCAGCCAAGACGAATTATTTTTAAATTCCTGCCTGGCAATAATCCACATCACACCAGGTGACTCATGGACTCGGGCAGGCAAGCCGGAGGGCAAACCGTCCCGCTGACACACAGGTTTCTATTCTTGCTGCTCTTCCATTTCCATTTCTTGTCCTCAGACGTGCCCTCCAGTAGACGTGAGTCAAGCTCCAAAAATGCTGGGGGAAAGACAATGCTGTGGTCACCTATTCCCAAAACACTGGGGCAGCACGTACTCCTGGTGGGACTACTCTTGATATTTGCCCTGATGTTTCCCTCAGTTAGCTTCTGGAAGAGATTTAACTCTCACACTGCTTAATGAGCTTATGGGTCGGGTCTCCTCCTTCCCAGCACCGGCCTTTCACCCGAGCCTGGCACGACCAAGACAAGCTGTTCTCCCAGTAACACAGCCAGGTGTTCAGCAGGTGAACATCCTTTTTCAGCCTCTCTCCTTGTTTTTAATCCCGCCTTCTTGAAAAATTCATTGCTTTTGCTCATTTTCATCCTGCCTGAGGGAAAATAAGTGTCTAATTTTCTCTGTGTGCTTTGATGCCTTCCAAACTGGGGCTATGTTGCTTGAGCAGGAGATTAAAAAGCGGAGACTTTTGCCTGCAATGACATTATTTTGGTTTGGGATTTTTGTTCAAAGCTCACATTTTGCTCTAGGCTCACTACAAAAATAAAAGAAGAGATCCACCCATGGTAGATGTGGGCAAAACTTAGTCCTTCTTGGCCAGAGAGGGATAGAAATTTTCCACCCAATACGGAGACATGGAGCAATTGCTGTTAAGAGCAATCCAAAAATATTACCCAACTGTGGCCACATCTGGGGGTTATTTTCATACATTCCCTGTCTGGTTTTTGTCTGTTTTTTTTGGTGATCCATCTCCATGACACACGTGGTCAGGTGCGTGGGCAGGGCTGAAATCAGGCACACCGAGCTGTGAACAGCCACCTCACCGCAGAAGGCCCTGGCATGTGGATGAGAGGATAAAGCAGATCGAGCTGATCTGGCAAACACAGTGTCAGTGTGAAACAATGATGGGAGATGTGTTTTGATCCCATAATGGTGGCACCTTGCCCCAGGTCCTCACGTTGCCCACCCCGGACCAGCCGTTACCTGCTGTCTTTGGTAGGCGGAGAACGTCCTTTCCAGGTCTTCGAGGTCCAGGATTTTGAACACTTTTGTGTCATCTATGTTGGTCCACACGGTGCCTGCCAGCTTGTTCTGCAAGACAGTGGGAGCTCTGCAGGCCGGGGGTCCCCTGCCCACCTGCCCTTACATCACCAGGTGGCCACCCGGCACCTCCGGTTTCACTGCCGGAATTATTGACCAGCTTACCTCTGGCAGCTTGGACCAGTTGAAGGATTTGAGGGCGTTTGTTGGCTGAGGGATGCTCTTCTTCTTGAAGGCCATAGGTGCTCCGAGGGGAGGCATCATCCCACCCAGTGGTGGGGGACCGGGGGGAGGTGGGGGACCACCGGGAGGGGGTGGTGGGGGAGGCGGTGGGGGACATCCCCCTGGGAGTGGGGGGGGTGGCGGAGGGGGAAGAAGAGATCCGGGAGTTGGAGAAGGTGAAGGGCCACCAGGAGCTCCTGGTGGCATAGGAGGTCCTCCAGGGCTGGCAGCACAGACCGCCCTCTAGGAGAGAAAGAGGAGGGGGAACCGGTCACATGGGGCTGGGGGACACCACCTAAGAAACACCCCTATGCAGATTTTTAATCATTTTGGCTAGAATTTAACAGAGGAAGCACTCAAAGGCTTCAGCACTCCTTACTCAAGTTCAATGCACCTGGAGAGGCAAAAATTACCCCATTACCAGGGACAGACATCTTGGTGGCTCTCCCAGGAAGCGTCTTTCTCCGTCCCCCCCCCCATGCAGCTCAGCCTCCTGGAATCACCCCATAGCATTTGCAGGGGGTTTGGGACTGAGTCCACAACAGGGAGTAGGTCTGAGGTCTCACCCTGCTCATCTCGTGGAGCTGTGCCGTGAGATCCGCCACTTGCTGCTTGACCTGCTTGTGCTCGCTGGACTCCTTCTCCAGCTTCTCCTTCATCTTGTTCAGCGTCTGCATCATCTCTTCCTTCTCCTGGGCCTTGGCATCACACTCCCGCTCCTTCTTCTCCAGCTTCTGCTGAAGCTCAGTGTGCTCTGAAACAGCCCCATGAGACCACTTTAGGGTGACAAACCCTCCTTTTTGGCAAATGACAGCCCACGGGGGACTAAACCCCACACTGCCCTGCAGAGAAGCTGCACAGCTGAGAAAAGGGAGCCTGTGCTGTGTCTTAATACCCCATTTAGAGTCTCTCCAAGAAAGAAATGTTATTTGCTTTGCCCATTTCCCTTGTCAGCCCTCAAGGTCTGGTATTATCTCAGCCCCTCAATAAAGCCTGCAGACACATGTATAAATAAACGTGCAAATATTTGTCTGTGTTAACTGCTTAGCTAAGTTTAAAGCTGATGCCATATATCTCTCCATCACTCACCTTTTCTCATTTTTTCTGCTTGCTCTTTCCACTGTTTCACTTCATTTTCATTGACTAACCTAAAAGGAAGAGACATGTAACACATGAGACAATCCTACCTCAGCAAACAAGTGACAATCATCAGCAAGAACACGACTGAGCTTCCAAACTGAAATATCTAACACCTCTGCTCTGCCTCACCCCCCAGCACGGTTTTGCAGTCTGGGATGCAAAATTTAGCAGTAAACATGTCAAAACTCCTAAATCTCAAGTACTGCTTGCAAGTGCTATCTAACGAAATGGATGTGCTTCTTTTATAAGGTGAGGCTGTAGAGAAGTCAGCTGGGAAGTCAATGGCTCCAAGGATGCTGGCTCGTCCAGCCGAGGGGCAGGAACACCACCGTGTGACACTCAGTGGTGAGTAAGGAACAGGGGCACTTGAACAACTCACATTCGGACAACATTTTTAATGTTGAAGTTTTCCAGGGGAGTGGCGTCGGGGTCCTGCCCTTTGTCACTCTGGATGACGATCTGCTGCACGATCCTGTCGAGCAGCAGCCAGTACTGGACAGTGTTGCCGCTTCTTTTATCTGTGAGGGGAGATGGGGAGAGACTGAGGTGAGCAGCAGGGAGGTCGTGGCACCCCTGGGTGGGACGTGTGGGCTTCCAGGTGGGTTTCCTGGCCTCTCCCGGGACTCACAAGGCATCTGGAGACAGTGGTGCAGGATGGACATAAAGTGCGGGTACGCCTCGCTGTGCGTCAGCCTCTTCCTCGTCAGCTCGAACATCTGAGTCGCACTTTTGGTGTCGATGTGGACCTGTGGGGAGGAGCAAAGCGAGGTCGGGTCACCAGACCGACCACAGCATCGCCTGCTTCCCAAGTCTCAGCTCCAAACCCCACGAGCCATCCCCACCCCACGCTGGACGGACAGACGAGCCCCACTGCCCTGCGAGGGGCAAACAGCGCCAGAGAAGAGGGATGAAGCAGGCCCTAGGACAGAGACTGCAAAAGGAGACAGATTTCCAATCTCCAGATTTTATCCAGAAGACCACCCCTTCATCCCAGGCCACGAGGGCCATTTTAAAAGGCAGAGTGATGCCCTGTGCCAGCGCCTGCAACAGCAGCGTTTGTACTCACCAGCTCAAACCTTTTGGCAAACTCCAGCTCGTCTTCATTTCTAAGCATTTCGAAAAAATCTAAGTGCCTGAGGAAAGAAAGGGGGGAAAAAGAAATAGACTGTTAAAAGCAGATACAAGTGTGACAATTAATAAATTTCAGGCAGTCTGTCAGTGGCCCAGAGACAAGTGGTGCTTGAACCAGCGATGTGGATCTTGAGTCTCGAGTGCCCAGTCACTACAGCTGTTCCAAGAAGCCTTTTGGGATGAGAAAAGGAGGAGAAGGGCATCTTCCAGACCCCTGATGGCACACCCTTCCCAGCTCAACCCCATGTCAGAGCAGAGCAAAACCATGCTGGGATTTTCCCCTCCCTCTCTGGTGACAGCAAAGAATTTTCATAGGAGAGGTGAGTTAGAGCCACGTGCTTTCCCCAGAGACCAAGTCCAAAAACCAGAGAGCAAGGGCACAAGGCAAAAATCACCAGTGGGCCAGGGGTCACCACTCACCGGTCAAGGGTGGAATTTTCATGCTGTCTTAGTTTATCAATGACGGGCTGGATCCCAAGCATGAGGAATTCATATCTCAGATGGAGTCTGAAATCCAGGCTTTCCTGCAAGGGACAGTTGTGGGGTTAACACAGCAAGGTGTACTCAGAAAGGCTATTGAAATAAAAGCACCCTAAAACCCTCCCTCCTCTCCAAGAGTCCAGCACTCACCACGCCTGCCCCCTGGCTCAGGACTGCGTTGATGAAGGACATGATGGCTGTCTTGAGGCTCACTTCATCTCGATACCGTCCTGTGCTCTTGTCCAAGTCGTTGATCAGCGTCTGCCAAACACACAATATCAATTAAGTGCCCCGTGACAGCCCCAACACTGCACAACCAGGGGACACACACAGGAACAACTCCTCGTGAGGCTCCTACAGCTCCTGTAGCTGGTGATGGACCATCAGCTGTAGCCCATCCCAGCACCCATCTGGGCTAACATCAGCCCATCCAGATGTGCTCTGCTCTCCATCCAGAGCCATAATCTGAGTGACCCTCCACAAGCAAGCATTTCTTTATTTTTGTTGCCTTAAATAACTGCTTCCTCCCTCTCTGCCCATCTGCAGATCTCATCAGACACAGTTCTGCGGTAATTCCCAGATTTTGTTTTTTCTAGAGTTGCAAACAGCCATCACAAAACACCCGCAAGCGGCATTTAGATATTCCAGGAGGAGGAAAGGACACGAAAGCTGAATTTCAGAGGCTGTGGGAGGGGTAAGTCGAGACCCACCTACCTGAAAACGAGTCCGTTCGCTGGCGTATTTCTGGTAGTGCAGCATCGCCTCCAGTACCTTTTTGTGGCCGCCGGGAACCAGGCACACAGCGCCCATGATTTCCAGCACTGCCACCTTCGTCTTAATATTCTCCGTGCTCAGACTCTGAGCGATTACGTTAATACTCTCCAGGTGGGCCAGGACGTGGGCCCGGCCCAGGGAGTTGTTCATTAGTGCTTTTATACATCCAATGAGCGAGGTATGTATTCGAGACTCTGCTGTCTCATAGTCCATGCTTTTGAGGAAGTTCAGAATACACGTTAAGCCGTCCAGGTCGATGAACCGGGTCACGAACCTGTCAGAAAGAGGAGTTTTTAACGTTAAAGCAAAACAGTAAAGGACTATTTTACCCTCAAACAGGGCCAACTTGTCAGTTGATGTAAACCTAGAACCTTATTATATGCTTTTTCTTGGATACCAGAATGCCTGAAGGAGTCCTGTGGCCCAGAGACAGGGGTGGGGTTGCAAAAATCAATTTAACTGGTGTTCATAGTGTAGGCAACCAGGCATCATCTGGCACAAGGTTGTCCAGAAGATATCTGGAAGAGGACCAGCTAACCCAGCCACCAGCACAAATCCCAGGGAGGAGGTTGAGACTTTGCAGCTACACTGCTGCAAAATCTTCCCAGTCTTCAACCTGTGTCTTAAACCCCACTCACTCAGGACCAGTTTTGCACAGGACTGGAAGAAGCTCCCAAGTCCTAAAGTCACCTCCTCACCAGCTGTAGACATCCCAGTGTCAGCCTTTCTGCCTTCTGCTACCTCTCCTGCCTCACCATCCACATCCTCCTCCTCCCTTAGGCACATTTCACCAGTTTTAAGGGATTTCTGATTTTTATGATAACTTTTAACACCAGTGAACAGAAAACAGACAGCAAATGTATGGCAGTGCCCCAGGCAGTTTCACTAGAGCAGGCAGACACAACACTTCATGCTGCTGAGGCATTTTAGGACCTCCCTGCCCAGTGCCATCCAGGCTGGGTGTCTTCTGGTTTGGCAAAAGGCACGGGCTCAGAAAGCAAATGAGCCAAGAACATCCCAGCACTGGGATGATTTTAATTCGAAACAAGCCATGCTGATGCGCAGCAACAAAAGGGGTAATTGCAGGCTTGGGAAAAACTGATTCCTCTGCTTCAAAGCCTGCTCTTCTTCCAGCCAAAGTCAATAGGAAAGTTGATGTTCACTTCCCTGGGTGCAAAAGCAGGTCCAACAAGTAAAATTTTCTATGGAGACTGCTGCATCACCCAAAAAAACCCACTCAAAACACACTTTCAAGGGCTTGAAAAGTTTCATGCCTGGGTACCAGCCCTGCTCACTGCAGGGGCCAGCACCCATAAGGTCCAGGTGCCACAGAAATCAGGTGGATTTCTTACCAAGTACCATCAACAGAACCATCAAAAGAGAAATGGAAGAGGGGAATGTATTTGCAAGCAGTAGAAAAATTGGTCAGGCATTTCCTAATGAGATATATTCCCATCAGAACGTGTCAACCTGAGGCATCTTAAAGATTTTGCAAATGTGCACGCAGACTCCAGAGAAAACAAAATTAGGGAAAACTACAGACATTAGGAGTCCCACCCTTCCTTTATCCTCCCCGTCAAAACCTCCAAGCAACAGTTTTATTTCTGCGTTTCACAAAAGCCTGAAGACTCATGTGATTTTATTCCTTTAAAAAGTACAAGAGAAATTGAATTTGAAACAAAAGGCCTGGTTGACCAACAAAAATTGTTGATTTTTTTTAATTCAATCTGGAAGGAATTCTTACATTCTCTTACAGTAAGAAAAAAGGAAAATTTGGGGGGAAAAAAAGGAAAAAAAAAAAGAAGTTGCCTGATTTGCCTGAACAGACAAGGTCCTGGTGCCTCCTGGTCACAAAAAGGACGACAAAAAAGGAACAAAATCAGAAGAAGTGAATCAAAAAGAGCAATTAGTGCCTCAGGGTCCTCGACTCCCTCATCTTGTGCAGCTCCCACTTATATTTCTATTTAACCCCCTGCTCTGGCAGACAACTCAAATCCAAACCCACAACCGCAGCGATAAAGCCAGGAAAGGGAAGGGGAATTGCCTCATTGGTTTCGTCCGCAGTGCAGTCTTCAAACTTTCGATTGTTTTGTTTCTCTCCTCCTCATCTTCTTTTTCCAAGGCGATCAGTGATTTCCTCTGTGGGAGGAGGAAGACAGGCGTTAGAAAAACCTGTTCCCAAGTCCCGGGGGCAGCTTTGGGCACCACCACATTAAAGAGAAATTAAGCTATTAGAGAGTGTCCAAAGGAGGACACAAGGATGGTGAAGGGTCTGGAGGGGAAGAGTATGAGAATTGGCTGAGGGCACTTGGTCTGTTCAGCCTGGAGAAGAGGAGACTGAAGGGAGACCTCATTGCACTCTGCAGCTTCCTCGTGAGGGGAAGCAGAGGGGCAAGTAGAAATTTCTTCACTCTCATGCTGCATCCACCCTTGGGGTCAGCCAGGTGGGTGCTGCCAACCCTGTCACTCCCAGTACAACCCACCAGTGTGCAGTGGGTTGGGGACAGGGGCTGTGTGCACGGGATGCATCTCCCAGACTGGATTCTGCTCTCCAGATGGTGCTGGAGGCTGGGATTTTGACTCCTGCACCTGGGTAGCACGGCTGCCTGGCATGCATGGGCTCACTCCAACCCGTGCAACCAAGGCTGTAGCTACAGCACCACCCGGGGTGCATCCTGCACCACCCGACAGTGCTGGGCCCTCAGAGGTGTCAGGGTGAGCCCTGCCAGCACCAGCTGAGGCTAATCCAAAGCAGAGAGAAAGGGTCCCAGCAGATAGAAGGAGCTGTGCTGACCCCTGCCTTTAACCCAGCTCCTCTTCAGCAGCACACTGGGGAGATCAAAGCCACCCTCCAGGCATCTGGCAGGCTTTGATCACAAGCCCGGCTCAGGCGCAGGGCTTTGCCTGGCTGGCAGCACTGCATGTTCCTGCCTTCCCAGAGGGGAGCAGTACATTCCCTCCTGGCTCACAGCCCCCTGCCCACCCCTCTGCCCCATCCCTGGAAGTGTCCAAGGCCAGGCTGGATGGGGCTCAGAGCAACCTGATACAGCAGAAGGTGTCCCTGCTCATGGCAGGGGGGTTAGAACTGGATGGTCTCCGAGGTTCCTTCCAACCTAATGATTCTGTGATTATATGAAATGCCCTGTGTGCTGTAGGAGCATCTCCATCTTGCAGCTGCACCTGTTGGTCTGTCAGAAGATATCACCTCTATAAACACTGGTCACCCTCTCAGGCACAGCACTGACAGACTGTCACCACTGTGCTGCTGCCCCATGTGGGGTTCACAAGCACCAGGGAAATACTTACAGCAGCCATTGAATTCAGCTGATCAATATAGAACTCTGGCCAGCTGGTGGCTCCTTTGTTTTCTTCCTGGTCCTGGGGGGGGGGGATAAAAAAGTGAAACAAAACCAGAAGATTAGTAGAAATAGTGTTAACATTCCTTGCCCTTTATGATCAACCACCTCTGAAGAGCCCTTCAGTTCTTGCAATACTTTACATATAAGTGTGACTTTTCTACATTCTGAGCTCACCCCTCACAGCTCCAGCTACGGGAACACAATCTAATGTATTGAACTAGCAAACTTTATATATGATCACACCATCTGCCCGTGAACAAACACTGCATCAGTCTTGTGATTGATCAGCTTCAGAGAAACCACACTGAAATTTGACATCCAAACTTCTCAGCTCTACAGTGCCCCTGAAGCTTTGGCTGCCCAGGCTTGATGAATATGCTTTGAAGGGGGAAAAAAAAGTATTTTACAAGCAATGAAGAGTGTTTGAGACATGAACTAGGCTACACTCTTATCAACGTCCTAAGAGAGACTCCAGACACAACAGACAATTCCTCTGGGGGCTTCATAAGTCACAGGAGGGAACACACACCTGGCAAAGTCCCCTGTTAAAGGATGTCACCCCTGGGCCTGTGATCTTTGTCACTGAATGATGCAGCTCCTCATTTGATCATCCCGGTCTACAATGCCCTGAATCTGTCGTTACTCATGAGGGGTTTTCAGGTTCTACCTTGTTCTTGTAGGACATGACTGCAGGACCTCCGAGCCCAGCCCAGATAACTAATGCAGCATGTCCCCAGGGACTGGGTGAAACAGGCAGAATTTGAGGGAATACTTCAAAATCAACGCTTTTCCCCCCTTTATTTTCCTAAAAATGTATATCAAAAGAAGAAGAAATGCCACACAGGTCTAGACCGGAGTCAACAAATACTGCACAAATCCCAGACATCTTCCATCAGTACCCTCTTCAGTTCTGAGCCTGACTCCTCCCTAGCTTTAAGAGATGTTTGCAGAGCTCATCCTACACTGCAGTCGCCCACGGTGGTGGGAGCTGGACGACCTTCTCATCTGCCCCCACGTCTGTGCACGCAGACAACTCCCGATCCCCCGGCTGAGCTCAGTGAGCCCGAGGAGCAGAGTCCCAAATATTTACCACAGCTCAAGAGGTATGTGCCGGAAATGTTTGTGCATCCAAGCTTCCCAAGGTGCAGCTTGCCAAGATGAGGACACAGGGAGCCAAGGACAGGTAATTTGGATGAGACTCAACTCGCCCCCAGGCAGCCCAGCCCGTGCCCGCAGACCTGACCCTTGGCTTTCACTGGCTCCAGGGGGACGGACAAAAGGAGTCTGAGAGCAACAGGGGGCCTGCAAACCTCTGCCCTTTGCTTTCATACTTCTCCTGACCCCACAGTGCCTCAGGGGTGCCAAACAGCTGGGGTGAGACTCAGGCCACCCGTCTGCTCGGTGTCCGTGCTGTCTGACACGGGCAGCCGGGTCTCTCCAGTTCTGAGGCTGAGCCCTGTGCACGTGTGCCAGCCCACCCATCTGAGCTGTCTTGTGCTCTGCCACAGCAAGGCTCTGCACAAAGCTTGTGGGCGTTTTGGCTTTCCCAGCTTTTCTGCCCCGCTTTAGAGACTGGCATGCAAATGGTGCTCCAGGGGACAGCGGAGCTGGGACACCCACACGTGCCTTGAACATGGTCCTGTCACCTCCTGGAGATACCAGTGGAGGTCCTCTCCATCACCCAGGATACCATCAGCATCTCTTGTAAAGAGCAGTGGTCCCAACAGAGGCACCAACTGGGAAAGGTCCTCACCACACCACAGTCTCAAGAGGTGTCCCAGACGCACCCAGCCAGGAGATTCGCGCAGGGACAGAGATCCATGCTGAGGAATGGCGAGGGAAGGCAGGAGGGGCGGCTCATCCCATATCCCAGGACCTTCCCACGTGCTGTGAACACCTGTGAGGCAGGCAGGGATCCGGGCCTGCTGCTCGTTTAGGGTTGAAAAGAAGCAGTGGAGCAAATAAAGGTCTCCGGGGGGCGGTGGGGTGGCTGAACAACAAAATTGGCTAAACTGCTCATTTATAATTAACGTGCTGCATTATAAATATTTCCCTTTGCTCGGCTCCCCCGGGCTCTTGCATTTCCTCCCTGAAACCCCCAATTTAGAAAGTGCTCTCAATTAAGTGCAGCAGAACCTCATTAATTCCGATGAGCAGCTGGGCAGGCTGGTCGGAAAGCAGCTTCCCAGCAAAGGGGGACTGAACAATAAAGCAGGCAAAGATCAGGGCACGGGCTTCCCTCCCCTCTGCTCGCTGCAGGACGTTGCTCAGTGGTAATTACTGGGGCTAATGGTCTACAGCACACTGATAAGTGTCCTTTAGTGTGTTCCTGGTGGTAAAAAAAACTCCTGACAAAGGGACAGCCTGGAGGGAAGTGAGTCACAAGGCTCTGCTCAGCGCCAGGAGGAGGGAGGAACCTCTCCAGGCATCAGTGTTTGAAAGGGTGAATTTGTGAGATGGTTTCCCAGCACCCAGGGTGGGGTCTGGGGATGGGAGTTCTGCAGCCTGCTTTTGGTGAGGGATGCCCACACAGCTGAGCACCTCCAAAGTCAGCTTTCCAGGATGCTCCACCAGGTCCTGCCCAGCTGGCAGTGGGGAAATGAACATCTCCCAGTTTCTCGTTCGCTGGGCTGGGTTCAGGTCTTTGCTGTGTTTGCTCTCAAGCAGCACAGAAGTGAGGGCTGACCCAAGCCCCCCTGGCAGCCAAGTGCGAGCTGCTCTTTTAGAGGCAGGCTGATGGGTGAAATTGCACAGTGCAGGGACAGGTATCCCCTCTCTTCTGTAACAGCTGCATCAACATCCCTTGCTGTCTATTGGGAAGCAGCCCTGATGTGCCACCACACATATGCTCTGCTGCAAAAATTAGGAAACACCAAAGTTGTGCAGCCCAGGGCAATCCTGGCTCTGTTCCCTTTGTTCTCACCTGATACCCCCACCTACTTCTTTTTTGCAAGGACCAGTATGAAAAATACAAATCCCATCTGCTGCAGCCTTGTTGTCACATGCCCTCTCCTCAGCTCTGCTGTCCCTTCCTCCGTGTGTGGCTCTGACAATGCTGTCACTTGACTGTTTTGTTCCAGGGTGGCAGTGGCAGGGGGCTGTTGTGATGTGAGCCCAACAAACAAGCTCCATCCCCTTCGTTAGGGCCGGGTGCCACGGGGAAAGCGGTGCCCAGTCAAGATGCCTCATTAGCAGGAGATTTTCCAAGCAAAAGTCACGGATCTGCCAGCTCCAGACATCCCTTTCCTCTTCCTGGGGAGATTCCACACTCCCCAGCCCTGTCATGTCTTGGTTACAAGCCTGACACTTTCACAGCCTACACGTGCCTTCCCTTCAGAGTGTCGGCAGCTTCCACAGCCAGACTTTCCTTCTCTTCCCAGTGACCAGCCATGGGACACAGGAGGTGGTGGCTCAGCCAGTAGTAGCTCAAAGCAATTTTCAGGCTGGTCTCAGGCATGTTTGGGCACCGTTACTGACACCTGGAAGGTGTATTTCCATGTATTTCCACAATCTCCTGCCACTCTGACCTGCAGGAATGCAGCTGCTGGGAGCAATGCACCGTCCTCCTCTCAGTGTGTCCCCATGATTGTGGGGATAAAGACACTTGTGATGTTCCTTGGTGCTTTGTCACACCTGCCTTGCTTCCAAATCAAGCTTCTGGTGCATCTTCAGATGCCCAGTCTGCAGGTGACATCTCTGTCTGATCCAGCAGCCTCCTCCCCACACTGACAGCTCATGGTGGTGGTGACGGATCTGGAGCTGCTTTGGGATAACTGCACCTCAGATGGTGGCTGGCTGATTTCCCCACCCACCTGACATCCAACACACCGAGCTGGATCCTACAAGCTGGAACCAGGCAGAAGGAAAGGGCTGGCTCAAAGCAGCCAGCTCCAAGCAAACCCCAGAGAGCCCTTCAGTGACCTTTCTCCCAGGTGGCTTTTCTCCCAGGTATCAACTGATATCAAGGACAAGAGGAAATGGCCTCAAGTTGTGCCAGGAGAGGCTTATACTAGGACAATTTTCCTCACTGACAATGTGGTCAGGGATTGGAACGGGCTGTTCAGGGAAGTGGTGGAATCACCATCCCTGAAGTGTTCAAAAAACATGTGGATGCAGCACCTGCAGCCAGGGTTTAGTGGCAGACCTGGCAGTGCTGGGTTAAGGTTGGGCTCAATGATCTTAGAGGTCTTTCCAAGCTTAATGATTCCGTGATTCTATAACTTTGATGGTTCACCTCCCTCTTGGCACCACCTACAGGGCTGATCTGCCCCAGCAGAACTTCACTCCAGGAAAGTCACAGCAAGGGGTTAAAAAAAAAATCCTCTTCAGTTGACACCTGCTGCAAAACCAGAAACAACACCCTTCATTTTTCCACACTGTCCTGACATAATTTTCATTTTCCAGTGTTCCCCACCCCTCCTTGCTGCTATGTAAGGGCAGAGCAAGGGAAAGCTGGCAGCAGCTGGCAGCCCACCGCATTTTGGCAACTCCCCTCTCCCTGCCAGCTGTGGATGATCCACCTGGATGCTGTTTGCAATGTCAAAAAGAAAGCAACCAGTGGCATGGGTGGGTTTTAATGACAATGGGTCTGCAGCGTGCACAAGGCATTTAAATCCAACCCAGCTCCACCAACACAGCCAAGCCTGTGCTGCAAAGGGCTGGAATTTCATCAGACTCTCCCCAAGTTGGGATCTCAGGGTCCGAACCAGTCCAGCCCAGCCCACTCCAGTTTTCCATACGCTAACACTTCCTATACCCTCTCCTCTACAAACACACACGTGCCCTTGTACGCTTTTCCCAGGGTTTAAAAATTATGCTCCCCATAAGCAAATACGGCATGACCAGATGCCTTTCATAGTCAGCTGGTTCATTGTTTGAAAAGCTTCGCTTTAAAATCCAAAAAGATTGCTAACAGATGCATTTTTTGGCCGGAGAGGGAGGAAAACCTTGCTTAAACAAAAGTGTGTTGTGATTGGAACTAAAAAGGGAATTACCTTGAAAGACAAAAACCATAAACATTTCCTAGTGAATACCCCCAGCCATGCAAACAGCCGGTTTCCCTCGGTCAGCCCGAGAAAGTGACACCAGAGATGGTATTTCAACCTGCTGCTGCAATAACAGCAGGTATATCTGGATGCTTGGAGGCCATGAAATCCTTCTCATCCGCCCCAGGTGACCCAGGAGCATGGCAAAATGCCGAGCTATTTTATTCTCCTCCCCCCATGCATGCCACCTTAGTCAGCTTTTGCTCTTAGTTCTGCTACTGCAGCAAAAATATACAGAATTGATGTTTTTTTTTAATCATGGAAATAGGAACACAAGCCCCATGAACGAGCTGCAAGACTGAGCAGGACAAGTGGAAGAGTGAGCTGGAAAAGAGAAGCTCTCTGGAGGGTGTGGGTGGAAGGCACAGTTGGATAGGAAAGGGACTGTCTGGCTGGGAAATTGAGGATTATTGAAGAGCCATCAATCATTTCCCTATTTATCACATTTTTCCCCACCCTTCCCTGAAAAAGCACCACGGCTGCCTTTTCCTACTGCAAAGGGATCCTGGTTTTATAACTGATGTCTGAGGAGGAAATTTTAGAAGCAAGTTCTGCTTGCAGGGGACAGCTTAACACTGCTGAGAGAGACGCACCCGGTGTTAGTGATGCCAACGGGTTTTCAACACAAGCTTAAAGAGCACAGCATCACCTGGCACCCCTGCAGGTCATTTTTCCTCCACCCTGGCTTTAGAGATGCTCGGCTGGATCCAAAGGGAGAGGGGCAGAGCCAGACTCCGTATTCGCATGAGCTGGTTTTCACTACTGATACCTTCCACCTGGTTATTTATGCTGAGCTTCTGCCTGAACACCCTGTATCCACCCCTATTTCCAGGCCCATAAAAACCATCCATCAGGCTGCTGTAACAGCTTGACATGACGTACACGGGCTGGCAGGAGCCAAACCTCCTGCAGTTAAGAGGTGCTGCAGACTAAGCACAGAGGGTTAATCATTAACTCCCTTTGGAGCGTGGCCTCTGGAAAAAGGCCATCCTGAGCAACCCTCTTCCACCGAGGCAAACCCACAGCCAAAGAAACAGTAAATCTGGAAGCCCTCCTGCTTCCTCCCTGCGCTTCCGAGCAATATCCTCTCCCGGAGAGCCGGGCCAGCAGGGAGCGAAATATTTCGGGATGAGGTACGAAACGAGTCATCGTCCAGAAATACCACTTCTAAAAGCAGATTTCATCCTGCTGTTAATGCACCTCCGCCTTTGCATTTCCCTGCTTTATTCCAGGCGTAGAGGGGGCTGACGACTTCAAAGAAGGGCTCTCCAATAATCTTTAAATCTCTCTCCTGACCTGAGCGCTGCACGGCTGCTGGATTTAGTGCAGGCTTCAGTTCCTGCTCGGGTTGCTCATGACAGACTCCCCAGCCCTCATCACGAGATGCTTTTCATCTCTAAGCCCCTCCAAGCATCACAGGGGAATGCAGGTGGCATGAGGAGTAAATCTAGAGCAACCCTCAGCTCTGAGCAGGGTCGGGGCTGGGATCAGACCCAGTGTCTCCATGGATGGAGAATCAGGGAGGACAAAGCCTCCACCCTGCCAAGCCAGTGCTGTGGGCTGGGATAAAAACAGCTGCTAGCAGGGCAGAGAAACCAGGATACAGGGCAGCAGGCCAGGGGGGAATATTCCAGGGAAAGAAATACGCCTGGGGAATAGCTAGTTTTCCCTTATTTCCTCTCGACAGACACTGCCAAGGCCAGGTGCTGTCAGGACCCTTTCCAGAACAAACCAGCAAAACAAAATGTCTCATTTTTGGTCCCCTTTTATGAAATCCTGCCTATCATGGGAATATATAAAACATGCAACATCTGGGATGCACTCTGGAGAGCTGAATGTGGTGGATGACACTGACAGCAAAGCAGAAGCATCAGCCAAAACTGGCAGCAGAGGAAAGAGCAAAAACTGCTCAGGGGACAATTCTGGAGTGTTGATAAGTCAGGCAGCTGCCTGTGACTGATAACCTACCTTTGCCAGCCCTCTGAGTCCTACCAGGTGAAACTGGGTGTTACCAGCACCTCAAGTAACAACTTACTGCTAAACACAGGCAGGCCAAAGGGCTTGGGAGCATCCTGGACATCCCAAATCGCCACCACTCAGACCGCAGCGAAGCCAGGGATATGAGACCACTGGTCTGTCCCCAGCTCTGCTCCCCTGGCCAAAATGCAGACACTGCTCTCTGCTAGAGAAGTCCATCCCTCTCCTTGATGCCAGCCTACCCCGTAGGTGATTTGTCCTCACAGAAACACAAAAGCAAGAGTAAGATTTACCACAAAATACCAGGATAGCCACTGGTGTTCCTACTGCTCACCAGTTCTCATCACACAGGGGCAGGACTGCCCAGAGCCTGCCGTGCACAAAGACATGTTCTTCAGCCCATGTAATTCCTGGTTTCCTCCACTGCTGGAGCCTTCATTGATACAGCCTCACTCATTTTTAATTAAAAAAGCAGGAGAAACTAATTTGTCTCCACCAGCACATTTCCATCAAAGCAAGCAGTGGTAAGTATGCTCCGGAGATCATGGAGACGGCATCACTAGTAGGGAAGGAGTGGCTGAGAGCAGCCAGAGGAATGAGGACCAGAGCAGAACTGCAGCCAGAATCCAGCCTCAGATGGGTGCCCGCTCTGAGGATGCCACAGAGCACTTCTGTGGCTCCTTCCTTCAGCCCCTCCCCACGAGCAGGGAGTTTCACAGCTCAGTTTTCAAAAAAACACGAGCGCAAGGAGGTTCTGAAAACGGGAAAGAGCCACCATCAGCTCCATCTAAACCCTTCCTTGGGAGATTAGATAGAAGGTAATCTCCACTCACAATAATAATTACAGGGCTTTGCTTGATTTAAGTCTGTGTTGTCTCCCATTATCCAGACACACCGGAGCATGGCTCTGCTTATCCGCCAGGCAGTGACGAGCGAGCATCCCCTGCCCATTTTCTTGTTGATCCAGACCAGTGCCTGTAATTTGTTAACATCCCTTCTCCCCTCCGATTTAAATCTCGGGCATGGCAGGCCTCTGTCTAACAATAATACAGGGATTTCAGGGGTATTTATGAGAGGCTTAAAACTTAATCCTACATGAGCAAGGTAAGCCTGCTCTTGGCCTAAAACGCGGCTGGAAAATCCGGTGCCATTGCTACAGCGGGAGAAAAGAGACAGTAATGGCAGCGAGCGCCCTTCGAGTGAACCAGCACTGCCCAGCCACCTCCCGCAGCCAAGTCAGGGGCACAGCATCAAATCTGGGAACTGAATGACAGAATCCTAGAAGGGTTTGCGTTGGCAGAGACCTTAAAGATCAATTGGTTCCAACCCCCTGCCATGGGGACACCTTCCACTAGACCAGGTTTGCTTCAAGCCCTGTCCAACCTGGCCTGGAACACTCCCAGGGATGGGACAGCCAAAACTTCTCTGGGCAACCTGTGCCAGGGCCTCACCACCCTCACTTTATTTAGAGTAGATAAAGGGAATTTCTTCCCTTTATCTACTCTAAATAAACTTCTAGTTTAAAACTGTTACCCCTTGTCCTATCCTACTGCCCTACTATAAAGTCTGTCCCCATATATTTTACAATTCCCCTTCAGGCACTGGAAGGGACTCTAAGGTCTCCCCAGAGCCTTTTCTTCTCCAAGCTGAACAAACCCAGCTCTCTCAGCTTGTCTTCATAGGAGAGGTACTCCAGCCCTCGGATCATCTTTGTGGCCTTCTCTGGACCTGCTCCAATTGGTCCACACCAGTTTTTGACACATTTCTCCCTCCAGTGTCAAGTCCTGCAAGATCTCTGCTTTGGCCAAGGCTGGGAGTTAATGCAGGTCCCACCAGAGATATCTGGAGGTAATTCCTGTGCCAGCACACAGGGGCAAAGATGTTCAGTTTACCAAGGAAAAACAGAGTGATTCTGGCCATCTTGCAGGTGGGCAGCCTGTGGTATCAAGAGCTCAGCAGACAGACCCATGACTCAACCAAAGACCTTCCTTTCCCAGAGTCACCCTGAGGAACAGACACACTTCTGTGACACCCCAAATAACACCTGGCATCCCAAGAGAGGTGTGCCACTCCCCACATATCCTCCCCACCCTGCACCAGAGGGAAGAGGCTCAGCACCCAACAAGTCTCTTACTTTTTTCTTGCTGCAGTAGATCTGCCACTTCTTCTCCGCCGGCAGCGCAAACATGGCCTCTCTGTGCTTGTCCGTGAGGTCAAGTTCATCCTGGAAAAGGGGGAAAAAAAACACAAAACATGCAACATGAGCACACAAAGGGGTCATGGCACAGATACAACCCCCCAGATATGCAATGTAAATCAATCTGGGTCCATACCACAGTGCAACAGTGATCCCATAGGATCTCCCCGTGACTCCCGATTTGTCAGGGAAATGATGTTAATTCCCATCCTGCTGCTGCTGACCTTCCCCTGACTGTGGGCTGTTGGGAGGATGGGGCTGCAAATTCCCTTCCCTTGTTCCTCCCAGGCAGCACCTTTGCTGCTTTTAAAGGCTGCAAGTGTTTTGGAAAGGACATCCACAAAGCCATCACAGCTGCCCGCAAGACTGCCTCACACAGAGGGCTGAGACTCCAGGTGACTGACCCCATCTAAGACACGTACAGCAAAGAAAAATTCAAACAAGACCTTTCTATTTTAACATCACTGCTTTACTGAGCACCTCACCCCAAGTGGTCCAGCCCATTTCCATCACTGACACACTCATATCATCAAAACCTGCAGGTGTTTTGGCTTTTGCTTTGTTTTCCTATAACTAAAAATAGAAAGCTTTTTTCCTAATACCTACAGTTCATAAAGAGGTACATCCTCTCCATCAAAACTGGATCACGTACTGCCTGGCAGAGATAAAGCTGTTTACTGACTGAAGCCTTTATTGGTTTATCTGATGTTGTTTTAAAGGACACATCCATTTTCAACTCGGAGGCTCGGTTAGCAGCGTGCCCTCCGCCGGGATGCCCGAGTATTATCAAAGCCTCATCGCTTCCTGGTGCCAGATGTAGGTCAAAGCTTTTATCAGGGAACTAAATAAAACATTCAGGCAAGGCTGAGAGGCTCGTTGCTAAAGCCAACATTGATCTTTCAACCATGGATGTCTCTTAAAATCACCACCATTGATGACAAACCTCATGCTGGAGGGGTTCTGGGGAAGCAGTGAGAAGCTGGAGATGCTGCAGGTGCTTCAGAAGGACTGAGGAGAGCCCTGCCATGGCCTCCAGCCAATTCATCCCACCCAGACAGAGGATTTAAGTCAGGGGATCCCCATTAAAAATTACACCCTTAATGCCAGCAACTAAAAAGAACCTACATGGAGACCTGCTAAAGTTTCCATGCCTGAAGAGTAACACTTATCAACTAAAGCTGATAGCTCCTGTACCCCCATCAGAGTCCCATTTGGGGAAGGCTGAGCAAGGTCCCTGCATCAGCAAGTCTGAAGGCCACCAAGAAATTCAGCTGATCTCACTGAAGCTCATATTGCACCCAGTAGCCAGGGAAGGGAACCTTCAGCTACCTTGTAACCCAAAGCCAGGGCCCTCCAGCACAACACCCAGTGATGGAGAGCTGCAACACCTCGGAAAGGCTTATATATCCACTGCAGGTATTGATTTCACTTCTCGATGAAATTACTCCTCAAAAGGAGAGGTGTTGTGGAGCTTTTTCCATTGTGTGTGCATGAAGGAGCTCTGCCTTTTCCTTGACTTCTTCCCCTCATACCGACTGACTCTTCAAAACCACTGTGCTGCACAGAGCTGATGCTGGTGGAGCTCTGGAGGCAGAGACTTGGAAGACACCCTTAGAACAGAAATAAACACTCTGCTGTGACAGAGACTGGGAAAAAAACCAAGGACTGGGAAAGCCTGAGCCCAATGTGAGATACACCTCATCCTCCCGGACCCAGGGAGGAGAACCTGTGCTAGGAACTCCTCCAAAGAGTGCCATTTTCAAACCTCTCCATGTTGTTACAATTTGGGAGGTCAGAGATTCAGATCGAGCAACCGACCTCCACCCCAGCCTAGGGCAAGTTTGAGTGAGTGCAGGAAAGTGCTTCCATTGTGACCCCACTTTCTGGCCACATGAATCTGATAATCAGGCATGAAAGCACCAGCCATACACATCTGCATTTGGGTCCTTAGGAAAATACCCTAAAAAGACAACTTGAGCAAACGCAAAGATTTATTAACCAAGGGGGGAAAAAAAAAAATCCAAACTGAGCTGAAGCCTAAGCAGGAGCAAGAAGGGACAAAGCAGAAGAACATATTAGGTACTGGTACATGACAACGTGCAAACACATCCAAAAAAGGTGCAGAAACGCTTCTGAGTCTCACACAGTACATTTCATTGTGCCACAGCTCTAACATGTTCAGTCATCGCAGCCCCGCATCACTCAACAACACCTACCTAATGATATCTTGCAGGATGCTTGGGAGAGGTGTTTAAATAAATACTATGGGGCACTCAGTGAATACAAAATCCTCGTAATCAAGCAGTGACTAACGACTGTTATCCCGAGCCGTAACAGTGACTCAACCGCGAAGAGTCAGGTCTTTGCTGGTTTTACGCGCACGGGGATTCCTGCAGACACCTCCAGCCCTTTGCTTATGCTCACTGATGTGTATCTCAGTGCCCCTTGGCCCCCGAGCAGGCTGCTCAGAAACTGCCCTTCAAATTTCAAAAGATCAAGAGAGGACAGGAACATCAGCAGTTTTCCAGGGGCTCACAACCCACCGTACAAATGCAGGTCCGAAAAGGCCTTTAACAATTGCACAGCAGAGTTGTTGCATAGCAGAGAAACTGTGCAGAACCTCAAAGCCATATCTGCCTTCAATTAATAATCACAAGCTCAATAATTAGGTGATTCTAACTGGCAATTCATTTTATGGGCCATTTGCAACCCATGGACTCCTGCTACAGTGCGCGATGTTGGCTGCTGAAGAGCGAGACGATAAACAGTGGGTCAGTGTCCATCACCCTCACAGCCTTTACTTCAGCCTCCCCTTTCACAGCTCTGCCCCTTCCACCTGGCTGCCTCCCATGTCAGGATCTGCCAACTCCACTATTTTAAGTATTTTTTTGGAATCGGGTCAAAGGCACGTAAAATAACAGCCTCATTTTGCTACCAAAAGGAAGTCTCTGCCCAGAGTGTTTTTACTGGAAGGAGACACACTACTCTTAAATATTCATCCCGTACAGTTAAACTATTCACCTTTACATCAGGAAACATGTTTCCACATTAAATCTTCATTTGAATATGGTTTTCAAAAAATCTTACACGGGAGAGCTTTGAGTCTCTGTGTGTATTTGCTATTTCTAGAAGGCACAACAGTTCTGTACAGTTTGCTTTGCTGATGGCCCTCTGTTCCAGCCAAGAAAACCTCCCCCTCTCTTTCAGTAGAGAATGAGCTGCACTGAAGGTGATCCCACACTGTCCTCCTAAGATACCTCAGAAATGTGTGGCTTAGCTCAGCATGCTGTGAGCACAATCCCATGGGCCAAACAAGTTCTTATCAAGTGGTCTATACCTTTCCCTTGGAGGACACACAGTGGCACTCAGGGGCAGATATTCCAGTGGTCTGTACCTCCCTGAGTTGGCAACTCAGAACCTGGGGTCTTCAGAGGTCCTCTGGTCCATCAAGCAAGGCCACCAGAGCCATTGCCCAGGACGATGTACAGATGGCTTATGAGTATCTCCAAGGAGGGAGACGCCACAACCTCTCTGGTTTGCAGCCACTGTAGACTCCCACCACCTCCTGGCAATGCCAGATCAAGCCAAAAAGTGAGACAAAGCCACTGGAAGAAGTGTTTGGCCCTCCCAGCAGAAAGAGCATCAAGCCCAGCCTCAGACTCACAGCATGGTCCTCAGTGCAAGCTTCTGTCCCTGCCACTTCACTCATACCACGGTGGATGTTTTAATGTGCATCTCCCATGGGCTGACTTTATTGAGGGCAACAGCAGGAAGCCAGCAGGATTCTGCAAATCTCTTGACTTCAGAAATGGCCCCCCAGGACATCAGAAATGACCTCCAGGATGGGCTCTTGGAGCTGGGTGAGCCCGAGTGCTGCCCAGCCATGTCAACAACACCCCAGAACGACCATCATGGGGCTTTCCCCTACATCCCACAGGTCCTTCAGGCCACCAAACATTCTGAAAGAAGCTGCTGGAGAGCAGAGATTAAATATTAGACAACTCCCTATATGTGGGTCTGCAACCCCAAAATATCCTTGGAGGTTGTAGGAAAAAAAGATGAAAAACCTTTATATCTAACGAATCTTTCTGGCTGATAAACTGTGTAACTGTAGCACATGGAGGAGATGGGTGGTCATCCATTGCCATAATTGAAATCATGATTAATTAAAATTTGCTGGCTTGTTCTGGGTTTATATATACATACATATATATGTGTATAGAATCATAGAAAGGCTTGTGTTGAAAGGGACCTTAAAAGATGAGGCAGTTTCAATCCACCCACTAGACCAGGTTGCTCCAAGCCCAGCCAAGCAGGCTTTGAACACTCTCAGGAATGGGGCATCCACAACTCTCTCTCTCTCTGGGTTTACATATACATACATGTGTGCATATATACACACATATATGGAAAGACATCACTGGATCAACAAATGACCAACATAACAAAGAGCAAATGAATTTACTCCTGATGGATGGATTCACAGAGTTTAGAAACTTCTGTTAAGACTACAGCACGTAAAGGCAAGATCTCCTGCATCCTCAATTAAAGCCTGAGAGCTCCGAGGTTGTTCTAAAAAGGAAAAAAATGGAAAGAAAAAAAACCAACTCGAAACTTTTTGGCAACGTTTGGCATTAACTGGTCTAGCATGGGAATTAAGAAGTCAATAAATAATGGCCTGTTGAAGCCTGCATGGGCTTCCTTTCTCAGGGGTCATATCACTTTTTCACTCTCTTCCAGGCATTCTTCTCCAAGTTCATCAACTTGATTTATCCCAGAACGCCATGGTGTCAGGGGAAATGGCACATCAGCATTTTCTCCCCCATTCCACATCTAATCTTCTTTCGCGGCGGGATGGCACTGCCCACAGTGGGGGAGCAGCTGCCCTCCTGCCCCTGTAACTGGCACACAGCAGACCTCAGAACACACCTCAGGTAGCTCGTTATTTTATTTCTGTTTTCTTGAAAAGTAAGAGGTACTAATCAGTGGCTGCTACAGTGCAAACAAGCATCCGCCTTCACACGCATCCTGTGCCGCAGGAGGAGCTCCTCGAGCTGCAGCTTTATTTAGGCAATTAGAATTCTCAGTGTATGCAGATTTATATCAGGTTTTTTTAAAAGAAAGTGGTTTATTTTTAGTATTAGTAATAAAAACGCCTCCTCCCTAGCACTGGAGCTTAGAAACAACCCCTCAGACAAACCAACCCCTGCTAATATTATCGCTATGTATTTTTAATTCACCCACGAGAACCTGCAGCTGCAATTACAGAACATGAACAAAAATCAACTATTCATATTTCTTAATGAATAAGCATAACAGATAGAAGATTATTATTCATTTTTCCTTTATCATGTAATGAATTTCCTGAATAAAGGAAATTGCTTACAGCAAGGGAATGAGTAGCAGCAACAAGGAATAACGTGGAAGCACTTCAAAGTGCCTATGCCTAGTCAACCTCTTCCCACATTCAATTTTTAGTCCCAGACTGGAGAAGACCCTAATCCACCCTGCTCAGTTATTGACCTGGAAGCACTGGACAGACATAAATAAAAAATGTATTCCTTCCTTCTTCTGCAGAAAGATTATGGCCATGGACAGCTGATTTAGCTCTCCAATAAACTCCAGCAGCAGCTGGTTCATGCTCCCATCAGTTCAAACACCTACCTGAGGCAGACAGTATGTCATCCTTTAATATTATTTGATTCAATTAATTACTTTAATAGGCTAAAGGTTTTAAAAGTGCTTATATTTTAATACTACTGTATTTTAACAGAAGTCTCTACTTAGGTTTCTCATTCTTTTTTGTTGTGATATATATCTATAATCTCACATATACTTTTTTTCCCCACTTTATTTATTGAGCTTGGCCTCCTATGACCTTTTCACCGACCTCATCCGGAGAACCTTTCTCCCATTTGAATTAACCCAGGATACTTTTCCAGCCTGACTTATTGATCTACACAGTTTTACCCTGCAGAGCACTCCCAGATATAGAAGCCCTGCAGGTGCATCACCAGCGCACTTTTTCCACACAATTGTACATAAACCCTGAAAACAAAAAAAGATGTGTATCAGCCCATTATTTAGTACTGTGATAGCTGAAATTGACTACATCTAATCAACCAGAGCTGGGGATGGCTGTCCTTTGGTGTATGCACCTATCAATAAAGCACAGAGCTGGCAAGCAATATTTCAGATGCGTTTCTCACCTACTTAGAGAACCAAGGCAGCAGCTCCCTTTTGAGTCAGATTTTAGATACTGCCTCTGCTGTTGGCACCTCAGAACTACTGAAGCTGGCAGTGAAGTCAACAGGTCAACTGTGGCAGGCATCAGACTGGCTTATAGATGTTGGGTGTTGTAGGGGAAGGGAAGCTGATCCCTGTAAATAACAGGATGGACTTGAACACTGGAGCTGATGGGAATTAGGTTCACTGGGGGGGCTCAGGCAGGATCCTGCCTGCAGGGCTGTGGAAAGCCTCGGCTGCCAAAAGCTGACCTTGGTGGTGGTTCCCACGCTGAGGAACACCCAGAATCTGCCAGAAACAGATACTACACTGGTAGGAACAGCTTCCATTTGTATCTGCAAATGGATACAAGGCAGGTACAGACTATTCCCAGCAGGAACGCTTCCAGCTGAGGTCGATGATAAATCAGAACTCACGTGCTGCTCAATCTGTCTCATAATCCTCCAACACCACCACCCAATCATCGAGCAGTCAGGAAGAAGACTGCTGGTGGAGCAAATTCCCCATCCAAAGGGCCTGGGACCCCATGGTGACCTGTGCCAGAACCACTTGGAGCAAGTGCCAGCCAAAAAACCTTAATGCCCCAATTAAGGTCACCGATGCATTACCGAATGAGCTGCCCAGGCACCTCCCAGGGATGTGGCCTCCTCTTTTACGAAGTGCAAAGTGGAAAGCATTTAGCAGGTAGACCATATAATTTTTCCACTTCACTTGTACTTCTCCTGGAAACAAAGGGGGTCCTTTATGTGCTCTCTGCCTTCAGCTGGGGTTCACATTGTGCTATAACACGGCTCCTTTGTAACATTATGAGTTGGGAACAACACGGTTTTCGGGCAAACCCCCACACTAGTTTGCAGCTGAAACAGATACTGCAATTACTGGAGTGTTTCAGCTGAAATATAGCGTTCCTCGGGTGGATTGCTTCATTCAGTTACAGGGAACCTATGTAGGCAGAAAACCCCTATTTTCTCACCAAGTAGGTGTGCAACTTCTCTATCAGATGCTTACCTATCAAAACACACATTTAAGAGATTATCTTTGAGGGTGTTACCTCCACGAGGTGATGAAAACCAGCGCCCCGAGCAGCGGGCTGGGACAGGCTGTTCACATCTAAAGAGCAGAATCTGGGCAGCCCAATAAAAGTGTGTGCATGGCACATGGTTCCCTGAAGAGTGAATTCAAAAGCAGGCATTACTCAATCATTTGGTTTTCCTCCTTAAAAGTGATTCATAAGCTGAGGGAGCACTGTCTTGGGAGACAGCAGTGGGATGGGGATCAGGAACCTCACACCAAGTGTCTGGCCCTGGACAGACTCTGCAGAAAGGGGTAGTTTGCCCAGGACTCAAGGGCTACTGCAACTGTAATTTTTTTTTTTCTGGGTGCCAACCACATGCTTTTCTTTGCAGATATAGGGGAAATGGCTTTGGTCACCATTAAAAGGCTCTCAAAATCCTGAAGTCCTTAGTGCTGCAAGGACCAGGCAGCAAAACACGACAGCTGACCTGCAAGCATGAAATGCAAAGCTTGGCTTTGCACCTGATCCTTCAGCTGCTTCTTAAAAGCCGTGTTGTTTTGCAAGGCCCAAAACCTCATAGTTTCTCCTTACTGGATTAGAAACCGGGGGAAAAGCACATTACTGAAGTTCCTAAGTACAACTGGACATCACTAGCAATGAGCTCCCAACCTGGTGCTGCTACTGACACGTAACAGCGGTCACACTGACTGCACCACCAATTTCTCCTCACACTGGGACTGTTCTCTGCTCCCTGTTCCAGCAGCATATAAAATAGCAATTATCCTGCCACGCTGAGGGGAAGGGATGGCATGGCTCCACGGGACAGTTACACATGCAGCATTCTACCCAAGCACTGGTGAGGCACACCCCCACTGCCCATCACGAAGCTTTTCAAAGGCAACAGAATTAATGTCTCTGACAGGGGATGCCATCTCCCACCCCCCCACTCACAGCATCCAGGGAGCAGTGAGGATGAAATGCATTAGTTGCCCCAAGTACAGCAAAAACAAATGCTGTGATAAAGCTTATAAGCTGCCAGAGACCTTTTTACTGTTCCTCAGGCTCCCAAGTTTCCACTACTTCATAAAGCAGCAGGGAGGGTATACAGCAGCCTTCCAGGTTGTGGGAGGGGAAGGCATGAAGCCCAGCACTTTGGAGACCATGTGTGAGCATCTCCCTTCCAGCAGATCAGTGGGCAAGGGCCTGCTCCCATCCTGAAGACACTGCACAGCCTGGAGCCACCTCTCCAGGTCTCTGAAAACTTGTCAGCTGCTGGAGTCTGAGTGGAAGGACACAGGGAGGGTTACCTGCTATGGTTGCACAGGTTAAAAACAGGCTGCTGCACATCACAGGGAGGATACATGGCTAGGGCTAGGTGGAGGCTGCTCTAATTTCTTCTGTGTCACCAAGTCAGAGGTGAAAAGTCTGAGAGGCCCCATCGGGAGCAGTGAATGGAACTTCCTCAAAGCCTGGAGAGGACAAGCATTGAGGAGATTCCGGGGCAGCATCTCCTCTGATCCCATCCCCCTGCCTGCAAGGATTCAGGCTCGGAGCAAGGTGTGGGACCAGGGAGAGGCAGCACCTCATGCTCCAGGGGCCAGCAAAGCCACAGCAGGCTCAGCAGCTCCTCTGAGCATCCAAGCTATCTGAGGAGTCACCGGAGCATCTCTCCCATACTGCTGGGATGGAGATGCCTCTGTGACCCAACCTTATTGTGAAGAGAGTGAGGGGCTCCTGTACCCTCCCCAAACCAAGCCATTCCACCCCCCTGCCCGGCCCACGTCCCACGGGGCCGACGCACAGCACCACACACAGAGCGTTTCACTACAAACCTCAGGGTGACAAGGAGTGTTAAGCAGATATAAAGGACATCAGTCATTTACCCATCTGGTGGAAAGTCTACTTGCTGGCGGAAAATAGGGAGGATTGTTACAGCAGGATCTACCATATGGCACCATTATGTGGAGCTTTGCAAGTGCTTTCTCTGAGCGTGCAAGCAAGATTTCAGCCTTTGAAGAAATGCTGTATTGTTAGCCTGGATATGCAGGAGCCTCTTGAAAGAAGCTGTGGCAGATGGCACAGCTTTGTTCCCTTGGTTCGCAGGCAGTTCGTGCAACCCCAGATTTCCTCGTCACCGAGGGCCGAGCAGCCCCAAGGCACAGCCATCCTCCTGATGTGTCCTACGGGGAGGACTGATGGCTCCTGAAACTCCTTAAATCCAGTGGATGTGCCTGGCAGGTACCACACCCCTGCACAAGGAAGCAAACACGGCCGACCCAAGCCGGCAGGACACACCGGTGTCGACGTAAGGAAAGCTGCACAAAAACATAAAGCCTTGCCCCAGCCCAGGGAGCTGCAAATCAGTAAATCTCGCTGAAATACCCCGCTTTTGTTTGTGCCTCCCTGCCAGCACCTGCTCCTCCCTGGGTGGCTGAGCCTGGCCGGAGCCCCGGCAGGACAGCGGACAAAGAAAAAGCCTTTCAGACGGGGCCGGTGCCCGCCCGAGCAACATCCCAACAATACTCCAACAAAACCCATTCAGCCCAGGCGAGGGGAAAGGAAGGGAAAGGGAAAAGGGTCCTCTGGGAGGAAACGGTGATCAGTCATTGACCACAGCAACAACATCTGCATCTGACCCGAGCCAGGGGAAAAGCACCAAACTGCTGCACGTGGATGGCTGGGACAGGGAGCATCATCCCTGCAGCCTGGGATGAATAGCAGGCATTTCTTACAGGCTAATTGCTACATTTTGTACCTAGGGGAAAAAAAAAAAAAAACAAAAAAAGAAATCCCCAGAAAACATCCCCTGTTTGTTTCCCTGTTGTTCCTCCCGAAAAACCCTTCCACAGCCACTGAATAACCCCCGACTATTTAACTGTTCTATTTACCTATTCTAATTAAAAACCAAAGTGTCCACCTAACATAAAGCAGGCCAAAAAACAGACACTGGGAGTGCAGCCCAAGCCTTTAGCTGACCTCAGAGTCACAGCTGCTCCATGGCCCTCTGCAGCTCAGGCCCTCATCCTCTGCTGCTGGCACGGGACAATCACTGATTTCTCATGCTACGGATGTTTCCTGCCTCAGACAAACAGGCACACTTCAAAACACACGAAGCCCAGAGAATATTTTGCAGGATGGCTCTAAAAAGAAAGAGATTTTGCCCTCTGATGTAAGCAGCAGGCTGGGACTTGTAGAGCAAGGATCCTGCTTGGTTGTTGATGTCTGTGGAAGGACTGTCTGTCCAGGTGACCAAACCCTCTGCTGCAATGTCCCCAAGACACTCTCCATCCCAGGCCTGATAGTCTCCATCCATGCCCCTCTGAGTCCCTAAAGGGAACAAATGGGGCAGAAAAGTCACTATTACGCTGCAAGAGAAGAGCTGGCCAAGGACCAACTCCAACTGGCAAAGCCTCCGGATTCCCTCCAGCCCTTCTGACTTCCCTCAACCCAACTGACTGAGACAACCAAGGACTTTGGAGGGAGCCTCAGTCCCACAGAGCAGGCACAAGCCATCCCACCCCGGATGGCCAAGCACGACAGGCCGGGTGGCACCAGGTTCCCGCAGGCGTAAAGATCAGCCCAGCACCTCTGAGTGCTTTCTCTGTCTCTCTTCCAAATGTTACACAGTGGGTTTATACAGGAACAGCGGGATGCCTTCCAAACCATTTAACTAATGCTGAAATTTAATACCCGACACCAACAGGTTACTGAGAGCAAGAAGGAGCTGTTGTAAGGAGGGGGGATTTGCAACTTCACTCCCCGGAATGGGAATCTGCCCTCCTGTGCCCACAGGGCAGAGTTCGGCTTCGCCCTCCTTCCCACCTGGCGCTGGCTCGGGTCAAAATCTGCCTGTTGAGTTTTTTTGGGAGCCAGGGGTTGCAGCTGCTTGCACAGGAGCACGGTGGGCACCCGTTGTCCCCCTCCCTACATGACTTCAGTCCCCAGGGAGCCAGCGTGGCTCCTGCTGCCAGCACGTCCAGGAGCAGCAGCTGCCTCCGAGACTTTTTCTCACCCTTGGCTGGGGGGAAAAAGTAAAAATCTCACAGCACAGAGCAGGGGCTGGAGAGCAGAAGGGCCACACCAGGGCATGCCCCGGGCTGGACTGGTTCCTGCTGGGACTGCTGGGATCCTGCCTGGCTGCACTCACAGTGGTTCCCTGGGGCACTGCCACTGAACGAAGCATCCAGATGAATTTAGGGGAGATGCTTTGACAATACTGAGCTGAGCTGAGGTGCCACAGGCTTGGTGGAGCTCCAGCACATAAGCCTCCTGCACAGATGCCTGCTTAAGCCTGGCTGGTGACACGGAGCCAGAGTGATCCATGGGAAAGAATTTCCCCAGGAAAATCTGATTTGGCCAAGTTACCAGCGGAGGATAACATGGGACAGAGGCAGTCACTCCACCTGACCAGTGGCAGTTTGCAGGACTGCTGCAAGAGCCCTCCTTCATCCCCACTGTGCTGTGTTCCAATCTGCCAGACATCTCATCCTGCCCATGGAGAAGAATGTCTGGGCAAAAGGAGCTTTTATAATACAACCTGGGGCTCTCCTCTACCAAGAGGCCTGGCTCACCAGAGCCATGCTGCCTGGCATCTGATGGGATGTGCTATACCAGCCTCACCACTCCCAGCTCCCTCTATGCATCCAAGCACTGTAGGGAAACCCCACTGACCTGCTGAATCAACTCAAAGGAGAACACTATCCAACACATCACACCAAAATGTTTGAAATTAGAGAAAACTAAAGGTTTTTTTGGCTTTCAATTTTTTTCTTAATCCGTGTTTTTTCAAGTTTTGGAACCCAGGGGTAAAGAAACAATATCCTGACTTTACAAATCTCAATTCAGCCCACACCTGAGGGTTTCTGCAAGGATGAGTGCTCAGCAAGTAAAGTCTCTTTGCACCTACAGGGGATAACCTGCTTTACCAGCTTGGACTCCCCTCATTAGAGCCCCAACCCCTGCTCTAAGAAATTAAGGCCTTCTAATGAGAAAGAGAAACCACTCCAAACTGGCAGGACTTCAGGGAGGAGCAGAGCTCAACGCTCAGCACAACACCGCTTACAACAGCATCCCCTGACACTCCCTTCACGCCCCAAGTTTGCCTGAAAACTCCAAACCAAGGCTGGGGAGACCGCAAAGAGCGAGAAAAATTAAAACTAAAAATTGTCCTACTCACCACCAGCTCGGTGAACATGGCATCCAGCTCCTCCACCGGTGGCATGGGCAGCGAGGGCTCCATGGTCTGCAGGGCGAAGCTGCTGTCATTGCGCAGCCGGTACGTGATCTCGGGGTGGTCGCTGCTGCGGAAGCAGCAGAAGATGAAGGAGATCCCCCGACCGCTCCTCTTCCTCGGGGCCATGGCCAAGATCCTCTGCGTCCTTCCCTCCTGGGCACTAGATCCTGCAGGGGAGAGAGGAGAGGAGGCTCGAGCAGCCGCCCCGCAGCGTTTGCGCTCCCGTCCCGCGGAGGGGAGGAGGAATCGAGCCACCCACGCGCTCGGCACGGAGGGGAAGAGCGGAGACGGTTCTCGTGCCAAATATTTCTGCTCAGATTTGACGTTTACAGTCCTGGCAACCTTGACGACCACGCGAATTAAAAAGATGCATTTGCTTCGCCTTGTGCCAGAGCTGGCAGCGGCGGGGGGGTCACACCACCGCTCCCGTGGGATGAGGAGTCCTGGGCTGAACCGCTGCTGAATCCCAGCAAATCTGCACCAACCTCCCCATGCCACAGCAGCCAGGCCAGACCCTGCCTCATACCCCCACCTCATACTCCCTCATTCCAGGGGTATGGCACACTTCAGAGGCTGCTGCCAGGGAACAGCTGGATGTGCTGGAAGCTGCCAGGCTCCCACCATGGGTGACTCAGTCCTTGAAGACCTCATGTGGCACATGATGCCCCGAGCCACAGACGGCAGCAGAGCTGAGAAAATATCCTGCACGCATCCCCCAGCTCTTAAACATGCCCTTAAACATCCACCAGCAACCACCGGTGGGGCGGCTCTTCTTCGTGGAAAGTTTTACTTGGCCTTAATTAGATAAACCCTGCTTGAAATTCCAGTAAATATTTACAAGACGCGACTTCAGCTGATAAAAATCACACGGGTGCCGGTAGCTCAGATTTTCCTATGCAGTGCTGACGTCGGGCATCGCTCGCGCCTGTGGGCGCTCGGGTTTTGCTGATTTCTGAAAACCAGGTTGGGAGCAAAGCTCAGGGCAGGAGTCACGTGTCCCAGTCGACTGATAACAGCAAGGACCAGGCAAACACTGCCCCAAACCTGGGACTCTCAAGACAACAGCACAAGAGGAGGGACACCTACGAGGAATGAGGACGGAGGAGAAATGCTCTAAGGTGACAAATCAACCAGCAAAGTAGGGAATTTTTAAAAAGCCTAAACATTTGTCTTACCAAGCTACACACCCACATATTTTATCTCTGCGAAACAAGACGCTGGGATGTTAAGAGATGGGACAAACAGCCAAGGTTAACGCAGAAGGTTGAAATATGGATGACTCAGATTTATTAACAAAGCTATGAAGAGACTCGGGGAATAAAAGGTCAGCATTTGGAGAGGAGTGTCTGATCTCCTTGGAGCTAACCATTCCCTCCAACTATGGATTTCTACACCCAAATAAACAGCTGCTGTGCCCTGTGGAGAGCCTGAGCTGGGGGCAGACTAGGGGTCAGACTTTACACCGCCATAGCATGGCAAAAACACTGCCCTCACAAAATAGGGGCCTCGCAGAAAATTCAGGCTCTACCCACAGTACCCGTTTATTCACGGAGGATCCAACCCTTGAAATTATCTCCATGGCATGTTTTTAGCACATGGTGTAATCATCTGCTGAGCCACGAATGATGGGAAACAGCTACTGGGTCTTCACGCAGGATAATCCTCGGCTGTGCAACTGCTCTGTGCCCAGTCCAGTGGGTCCCCCTTCCCGAAGGGCCCCAAATCTCATTTCACATTTTTGCATCTCGGATGCAGAAATATGCAGCCACTGGAGGAATTTCAGCTGCCATGAAAGCTCTCTCATCACGGCTCCCCGGCAGCCAACACCGCAGCAAATCCATTAGCAGCCTGCTGGCATCCCTTCGGTGTCAGGAGGGTTTTGGGACCTGCTGGGGAGTTTCTTTCCTAAAGAAGAGAGGGAAACGAAAAGCCAAAAAGCACACAGACCTCTTTCACTCCAGTGTGGAGGAAAACACTGAAGTTTGGGTTTTAGAGAGCCACAGGGGGCAGGGCACAAAGGGAGAGGCTGGTGGCTGCCCAGCGTTTTGTGCCTGGCACAGGAGCTCTGTCCTAGCCCACGTGTCCTCAGCTGCACAAAGTTTGGTTACTTGGTGATTTTAAGTCCGTGGGTACAGCCACACCATTCCAAAAACAGAGCCTGATCCTGCTCCTGCAGCTGGTCTGGAGCAAACAGACCCATTTCTCCTCTTCCAGGGAGCATTTTCCATCCCCTTTTCAACACCACGTCAGCCTCGTCCTTGAAACCTGCTGCTGCGTTACAAGCTCTGACTTGGGCTTACAGAAATGTACGAAAGCTTTTATGAGAACAACACCTGCTCCTCAGAGATACACGCTCCTGACAATGTTCTACGAGGAGTCTGAATGACAGACCAAAAGGCATGGTTTTATTTCGGGTTTTAAAGCAGACAGTCATGTAGCAACCAAGACAAGGTATTTCTGAGCTGCTTCCAGCTCTGGAGCTATTGAGGTTGCTCATTTTCATCTATAAACAATTTAAAAAACCAAATCATCCTATAATGTAGGCTGAGTGGGCTGTAGATTATTAGCAACCAAGGCTAAAAAAAGGTTAGAGAGAGAATATGTTAGCTACCAGGCACATAGCATTAAACCTTCAAAAGTCTGATGAATATTCATTGACATGATGGATCAAAATCAAAACACAGCTCCCTGGCAGGTCGCTGGGAGCTGCAGACAGCGCAGATTGCATCGTCAGAACAAAGTCCAGCCACACAGCCTTCTCCTTCCCTGCAAATCCTACAGAAATTGGTTATTCAAGGAGAAAAAAACGGCAGCCCCTGGCAATCTGGAGGCTTGTGTTAAGAAGAACAGAAGGGACAAGTTCTACACAGCATCATATGTTAAGTGTCCTGCCCCCGCCTCCCGCTTGTACCTTTGACCGCTAATTAGATCAATAAATTTAAGTCAGATGGTGATCTAATGGTGCCTTCTGGCCTCTTCTATTGAACGGGCCAGAATAAATTAAGTTTAATTGCCCCTGCATGTACAGAGCCAGGGAAGATAGGATGGGAAGGGTCATCGAGGGAACTTGTAGCCAAGTCCCAAATCCCGAGGCAGGAGTGGTGGGGCTGAATCACTCCCAAACAACTTTGCTTTCACAGAAACAAGGGTGGAAATGTGTGTGTGTGTGATGGGCTTAGCCTGAAAACCCAGGGAGAAGAGGATGAGGAGGAGCTTAGCCCACATAAACAACCAGGATGGAGTGAGGTCTCCATGGAAGACAGAGGCCATGGGCTCAGCGATGCACAGAGATACAAGTTTAGCTTTCCCTAGCCCTAAAAAAAAAAAAAGGACATCAAGCCTACATTGCCCTGAGCAGTATTTAAATTAAATCAGTCATTAGAAGAAAATTGGACCCCGGTGTCGCTTCCGCCTTTGCTTTAAGGAAAGGAGAGCAGCAATTACCACTTGCATATTCAACAGCCTCCTCAGCAAGCTAAATTAAACTTCGTGGAGCAGCGTGCTGCCAAAGCCCGTCTGTGACCGATGCCCCAACAAGCTGGTTTGAAGCCAGCACTGGTGTTGCAGCACTGCGGTCTGCAGCCTAAAAATACCCAACAAGGGTACAAACACATGCAAAGGAGGGCGCGCGCTCCCCCTTCACACCCGCCTCCTCCAAACCCACCCAGCAGCCAGGAGCTAAATCCTCAAATATGAATATTAGCGTGTTGTTTTTCTGGCTCCCCTCCCATCCCCTCCCAAAATGAGGATGCAAGGTCCCGAGTGAGCGAGCTCTCTCTCTCTCAACAGGGAGCTTTATTCCGGTGCACTGCACAAGGTGGGGAGTTTTTTTGTGCAAGTGCTTATGTTTGGTGGAAATCTGTGCGTATCGACAGAGGGGGGCAAAAATCCCCAAAACACTCAGTTAAAAGGCTTTAAACGATTTGATGACTGCTTTTTCTCCATCCACCTACCCCCAACACAACAGCTATAAAAGGGGATGGGGGCAGAACCCTTCCTGTGATGCAGCTGCCAGGAGGATCCTGACTCATCACTACTACATCACAAGAACCGTAATTCTCAGCGTAAGCAAATCTCGAAGACTTGGGTTCCACGGACTTATAAATACATCGCCAAATCCTGAATTACCACAGGTCCTCATTCCTCTTCCCAGAAAATTGTTACACTCTATAAACCAACAGAGTTTTTCATCTCCAAACTCTGCTTTAGCTACCTGGTACCCAAAAGCCACCAGCACACCACCGATGCCGACAGGAGCTGGCTGAGGCCACAGGCTCTCAGGTCTCGGCTAGAAAGCCCCATCTGCCAAAAACCCAATGCTCACCTAAAATGTGTCACCTCCTCTTTCTATTCTTTCCTTTGACTGTGGCCTTTGTCACATCCTGAAGCAGACATCTGGGCCTGCGGTCTGGCAAGAAAACATTTTGCTCTGCTCAAGGGCAGACAAGCTTTGGGGGTTCGATTGGTGGCATTTAGGGCGCAGGAAGAAAAATCAGACCAGTTTATTCACAGAGCCAGCAAACACTGATGTGTTCACCAGTGAAGGGAAAAAAATAGTTTCGCAAATTTGTAACACAGCAGGAAAGCCCTCCTTCTTCCACTTACAACTTACACCTACCAAAAGCAGCAAAAATGTTGGTAGAGACTTTTTTTGTGTGTGTGTGTCTGCACGGGGCTCCCACCTGGAGGTGTCGATGATGCTATTCAGGGAAAAGAGCAACAACCTCCATGGTGCTGTGAGAATATCCCCACTCGGCTTGCCAGTCACCTCTCCAGCACAAGAGTGAGGTCCCTGCCAAGTGAAGCACACAGGCTGTTGCCTCTGTAATCCTGTTTTAAGGGGGAAAGAGTGTGGCGCACAGCGGGGTGAGACGGGATCTGTCTTAACGCTCTCCAAGTGAAATCAATCCTCGGAGCAGTGCCGCTCGCTTTGGCAAGCCAGCAAAACAAATCTGGAGCAGGGGATGGTTGATGGTGTGCTGCAGGACGTCTGTCCCAGGGCATGGAGATAAGCCTGGATGCAAGGACAAGGTGCTGAGGGGCTTGCAGCATCTATCCTCCCACATCAGGAGATGGCCCAGGGATCCCCACACAGCCCCGCACCCGCCGTGGTGCACAGCTCAGTGCACACATCCAGAGAAGATGCTGCTGGAGAAAAACTGTCTTTAGCTCTTGAGGATTGAAAACCAAACCTTGCTGGAAGTTTCCCAGTCATACAGGCCATGAGTGATGCAGTAATACCAAAGGAGGTCACGAGTTCTCCGCTAAAAGGGTAAATTCAATCAGGGATGAGCTGAGCGCCGGCACTGGATCCTCCAAACCACTCCAGATTGCTTCTTACAGGAGCTCCAGCAGATCAGCTCAGGCAAATGCCATTTATTTCAGGAACAAGGACAACAAGCATGGAACCACAGAGAAGACCCAGTTTGGGAACCTATATAAAATATATATATTTCTTAATACTCACTAGGGTCCTGAATGACCCAATTCTACAGACACACATGCCTGTTTTTCCAGCAGCCAGGTGGATTTGTGGTCCTTTCTTTTTCAGAAGCAAACCAAAAAAGCAGGGTGGGTGGGCAGTGGGGGTGGGGGGGGGAGGAAGAAAGAGTTTTCAAGTCACATATTGCTCCCTTAAAGATACTGAATGATTTGCATCCTGTAACCCAGGCACAACACTTGTCGAAGTACAAGAGACTTCCCAGGAAAGCAGGGGGCTCTCCAGGAAGGATGCTGGGGCAGTCCCCTGCCCGGCTTTAAAAGGCAGCAGAGAAAAACCGAACAGAAAGGAAAAGGCAGTGGGAGGGGCCGTCCTTCCCAGTGCTGCCCCCATCCCCTCTTGTTTTGGGGCGGCAGCTGTCAGGGCTGCATTGTGGAGGGGCTCAAAGGGGCAGAGAAGGCCTTTTCAGAGCCGAGGTTACACGGGGGAATGGATTAGCGCCGACCCCGGGGCTCTCCTGAAAGCCCGAAGCGTTGCAGAGAAGAGCCGCACAGAATTTCTCCTCTGCCATTTGAACCTGCTCTCTCAGGGATCCTTTGAGGGCGTCCGGGCTGAGCGATGCCAAGCCTTGTCCAGGCAGCCCTCAAGGACACCACCACACAACAGGGAGGGATGCAAGACCCCCTGGACAGCTCGGGGGGGCTCCTACAGCCCTGCTGAGCATTCAGGGATGAGCATCCTCTTCCACCCGGGCTCCATTTCTATCACCCAATACAAACACAAGCACCATCCAGTCCCACCCCATTTCCATCGCTGGTTTTGGCCCCAGCTGAGGGAAAACACTCATGCAAAGCACGACACACCTCCAGAAGGTGATAATACCAGCTGTGAAGCCCAGCCCAGATATCACAAGTTTTTTTAAGGATGCAAATGCTGTTAATATAAACTCACCAGCCTGGCAAGCGAGGAGAGAGGAGTTGTATGTATTTCCCACTGGAGGAGGATATTTGTTTGCCAATTAGCCTTTTCCTGGAGAACAATAGTTCAATCAACCTTCCTTTATTTTAATTCCTCCTTTTTTTTCATTCCCCCAGCCTCAAGCCCTGCTCCTCCAATGAATATTTGGGCCGTGACTACGATTTATCGTATGCAAAGCCTCACTGCTGAGCTTTCCATTTCAATGCTCCCCATTTCAGCAGGAATTCCTAGGGTGAGACAGGCTCTCCAAGTATAAAACCGAGGGGGGGGAAGGCAGGCGGGTTTTTCCTCTCTTGAAGCCTTTTAATTTGGCTTCACAAACTGGAGTTTCCAAGTTGCTCATCAGCAAAATGCTTCCAGTCCATCGGCACAGCAACGTCTGCCATGGGGCCAGCACCACAACAAGGCTACAAGGAGCTACTGGAGACTCCTGTAAGGCTCATTTTGGGTTGTGTTTGGAGATTTTTAGCATTACCCACGCTGAAGGTGAGGCTGCTGAAACCACAGGTGTTCATGTATTTTGTGGTGAGCAGCAAGCTGTTTTCTTTCTCTTTCGAAATGGAAACTGGGTGGGGGCTGCTGCAAATGGGAGTCCTTCCCAGCAGGGACCCCTGATGGGTAAATATCGTTAAACTTCAAGATATCATTACACTTGCAGTCCAGGAGGTGCCCAAAGCAAACAAAACACACTTGTCAGATCTCTCAGATTGCCTACCCATCTGCAATGCTGATTTCCTTTCAAAGGTTTTAAATCCTGACGTTAATCCAGAGTGATTTTTCCCCCTAAAGTACAAACCTGGGGTTGAGAACTCTTTGATAAATATATCTAATGGCAGTAAAGGCCCACTGGCTGCTTCCTTTCCAGTGTGACATTGATACCTCCCTGTGCTTCAGCAGATGAACACGGGAAAACAATGTGAGCTCACATCAAGCACAACACGATCCCAACAGCTCCAACGTGACGCTCCCACCCAGCCTGGGAAAAAAACAGCAACTTTTATCACATTTCACTGAAAGACTGGTTGCATTTAAACATAATAAAGAAAAGCAAGCGTGCACAGCAAGTGAGATTAATTGGAAGGCTTGATTTTTTTTTTTTATATGGATACAACACAATGTAGCTGATGGCACAAGCCCTGCTCTGACCACAAGCTCTGCTGTACCACCCTGTGCCACAGGGCAGCACAGATTCCAGTTTCCAGGACAGCTGCTCAAATCCACCACCTGCAGTTCAGAAACCTGTCTTAATACAGGCACGTGGTTTTACCTGCCTAATTACCTGGCCTCCCACAGAGGGCAGGGAGCAAGGAAAGGCTCACACCTAAGTCACCCGATACATCGCTGATGGGATCAAAGGAAGGTCCCTCTTCCCCAGCTGGAGCATCCAGAGGGAATGTCAGTCCAGTGGAGATCCCAAGGGGATGCATTTAAAAATCAATAGAGGCTATTTTAATGCTTAATCCGGGAAAGTATCAGCATCAGCAGCATCAATACAAACCAAATTGAAACACACTGAGTACATGCACAGGATTGTTACTTTTTCCTCTGTGCATTGATTTAACCAAATCTGGTTTCCCCCAGACAGTTTGAACTCTAAATAGGGCATGCATAGCATCCCTGGCACTTCAGACAACTTGCCAACCTCCATCTCTGTATACTGTTTAAAAAATAAGCCTCTCTACCGCACTGGAGCAAGTGTTTCAGTGAGGAAATCTCCTCAAAGGGGCAATATCACAGCAACAGTGGCCACCTCCCTGCCAGGGCTATGTACAGACTGGATTTCTCATCTTGCAGGTTTTCACACTGCACCCATTTTGCAATGCAAGCTTCCCATCCCTGCAGATATTTATACAATCATCTCCCTTTTCATTAAAAAGAAAAAAAAAAAAGCCTTGCAACTGCAAAGAACTGCTTTGAAAAAGTGACCCAAGGGGATCCTGAGAGGCTCAGACACCCTGAGAGAAGATAACTGTGTCTGATTTTTAAATGGAATCTCATCTGCAGCAGGAGGGCAGACTGGGTGTTTACATATCTGAGACTAACCACACTTCAGATGCACCCACGAGCACAGAATGTACCTTCCCAGTGGCCACCACAGGCATGACATGGGCTCAGAGAGCCACAGAGTCACCCACTCCTGCTGGGGTGCAGCACCACGCCCTCTAACCCACCAGCACCCTCTGTGTACCCACTACTCTCTGCAGAGGTGCTCAACATCACCACTTTGCCCACCTTCCAGAGCCCTCAAACCAGTTCTGACCCTTCCCAAACTCCGCTGGTCTTGGCTAGAGTAGAGTGAATTTTCTTCATTGTATCCGGTGTGGGGCTGTGTTTTGGATTTGTGTTGCTAATTCAGAGATGTTTTAGTTCTTGCTGAGCAGCACTTGCACAGACAAGACCTCTTCTGCTCCTCAGCCCACCCCACAAGCAAGGAGTCTAGGGGTGCCCAAAGAACTGGGAGGGGACACAGCCGGACCAAAGGGATATTTCAGACCATCCGGTGTCATGCTCAGCACTTAAAGCTGGAGGGCACGTTTGGAGCAATGGAATTTGTCTTCCCAATTCACCATTACACATGATGGAGCCCTGCCTTCCAGGGGGTGGCTGAACACCTGCCTGCCCATGGGAAGTGGTGAATGAATCCCTTGGTTTGCTTTGCTTGTGCATGCAGCTTTTGCTTTCCCTGTTAAACTGTCTTCATCTCAACTCATGGGTTTTCTCACTTTGACTCTTCTGATTCTCTCCCCCATCTCACTAGGGGAAAGTGAGAAAGAGTCTGTGTAGGGCTGAGCTGCTGGCTGGACCAAAACCACGACACAAGCTCACAGTTCCTTGCAGGTGGCCTCTTGCTTGGGGTTGGAATCCACCACTCCAGCCAGTAAAGTGAAAGTACTTCTCCCCATCGACAGCAGTCCAGCTTACTCACAATCCAAAAGGATGAAGAACCTTTTTGAGTTTTCTGAGTCCTGCGGGTGGCTGCATCTCACAGAGCTCTTCACATCTGCCACCCTGGAAAGACTTCAGGCATCGCTGGTGATCAGCGCCTTGTGACATTCCTTCAAAGCTCACCTCGTTTCCTTGGCTCCAGGGTGATGTGTTTGACTGACACAGCTCTGCCAGCTCTCCAGTAAGAAAGTGCATCCCCAACACCCTGAAATACACCCCCATTCCTTCAGCAGCTCTGAAGCTGAAACACCTCCAATCAGCAAAGGTGGCGACTCAGTTGTCTGAAAGAGGCCACTCAGGGCTGCAGCTTTCTATTCTATTGTGAGATCCTACAACACAGCCCAGACAACACCACTGATAACAAAGTGGGGCCCAGCAGGTCTAACCAAGCGTGAAACCCAGGGCCATGATCCCTGTTCCTCAATTCGCGCTTGCTTGTGCCCGTGCTAACAGGGGACACAAGCAAAGGCTTCAAGAGAGGTGAGCCACGTTCACTGGGTTCCCAAAGCAGCTAAA
>JAWWES010000168.1:58674232-58728124 GCA_035583135.1 Lophotriccus pileatus
GCCCGTGCTAACAGGGGACACAAGCAAAGGCTTCAAGAGAGGTGAGCCACGTTCACTGGGTTCCCAAAGCAGCTAAATGAAAAAGCAAAGCCAAGCCACTGGCCCAGGGACTGCAACAACATCAGAGCAGCTCTGCTGAGACATCCAAAAGGTACAAAGCTCTACACTTTGTCACAAGTCAGAGGTCACCTCGAGACAGGCTGGGTAAGTCTGCTTAGCTCTTCCCACAAGCATGTCCATCTCATATCCTGAGATGGCTGATACAAGAACATCCAGAACCTCCAGCACCCAGAACCTCCACCTCAAACCCCTCCCTACAACAGAGAGCCTACAGGGTTGCAGCCTAGCCACTGCCCTAAACCTTGAAAAACATTTTCCCATGAGTCCGATGTCTGTATCCCATTGCCCCAGATTATCACTGCAGTTTGGGTGCCCTAAACACATGGTAATGAAATAACTCAAAGAGAGACTGACCCTGAGATCATCCACAGTCTTACAGCTGTCCACAGGGGAAGGAAATCAAATGGCTTTTGGATAACAGATCTTTGCAGCATTTTCCAGCATAAGACCTTGTAACATTGCAGCGAAAGCTTGAAGAAGCTGCAAATTGGATTTAGGTACCTGAAAATTCCAGCTTCACTCCACCACTGCCAGAGTTGTCAGAAGAAGAGAAACCCTGAAATAATTGCCTATCCCAGCAAAAACTTTCAAACCCCCATTGATGCAGATTTTTAGAACTGGCAAGAGCTACCCATCTTTATTGACTGCAACATGAACTGTGAGAGAAGACAGAGAGGAGAAAAAGCATCTTCCAGGCAATCACAGGCATTTTTTTTCCCAGTTGAGTGCCTAGTGAGGAGAGCAAGCCATGCATCAACAGGAGCACGTGAGGCATGCCAGCGCTTTCTAAATTCACTTTCAGTAGATTTACCAACACGTCCTATGGAAAAGGAATGTGTGCTATGCAAATCCAGCCTCAGACTGCTCCCTGCCTAATCTAGCTTTGGATTCAAATGCTTATTACCGTGGCGTCTAATCGGGTCATGTGTAATGGACAGGTTTAGTTTGGGCTCCCAGTGCTTCAGCCGTGTTCTTACTAAGGAACCAAAGAAAAAAAGAAACAAAGAGGGGAAAACCCCCAACACTGCAAAGAATTCAAGCTCTGGTGGAAACCCTGTGTGGAAAGAAGTATTGGCACCTACCAGTGAAAGCCAGGCTGATATGCAAACATTTGGCAGCTCACCAAGAACACGCTGAATGTCAAGTCATGTTTGCACCCCATCATATCCCTGCAGGGAAGTGGGTGGCTTGCCTTTCAGTGTCTCTCCCTTCCCCCCCGAGACATAAGGTGATGAAATGATCTCACACCCACGTAGGTTCCATCTACCAGCAGCACTGAGCCCAGGTGGTCGCACCATAACCTCCAGACTACCTTACAGATGCTCTGAGCACCCATGCCAGGACTTCCAGAGCCTTGGTAACACATGCCAATCAGGAGCTGTTGCTGGTTTGGGGAGGAAGGGAGTCCATTACCGCATCAGGGTCTGCAGCAGGACACAGGGACCGTGGGAATGTCATTCCTGGAGGCCACCACATCTCTGTTTGCTGACACCAGCCACTCAGCAAGGCTCACGCCACAGCCAAGGTGATCTATGTTCTAACCTGCACCAGACAAGGTGATTCATTTCACTTCTGAGTTTATCAAATACAGTTGGTCTGTCCAAGCCATACATCACCCCTGGTACCTCCAATGTACCTCCACCATGCAGCTACAACTCAGCCACTGTGCACCAGAAATAACCCAGGTGCAGGGACCCACCACTCAGGCTTGACAGGTTCTCCTCTCACTCTGCTGCTCATCTGCCACGCTGTGCTTTCCTGCAGTGGAGCATGGGGAGGTTTCCAACAGCATTAACCAGCTCCCACCTTCAAGATGCTGAATACCAGCAGCTTGGTCTCCCCTGCCTCCACAATGCCAAATGCCACACAGATGGGCAACCAGCTCCACCAAAGGTTTAAGACACCCAAAAGTTGACACCAGCCCCTGAAGATCCTACAAGACTGCATTGATCCTTCTATATAGAAACTACTCTTGGTGGGGTAAGCAGCAGCAGGAATACCAAAAGGAACAAAAAAGATTTCCCTCTGTGAATCTAAGCAACACGAGGCACTTTTATATGAAGGCTGCAGGATGAACTGACTTTTATTAGACATCGAAGAATTCACACAGGCGAACATCCCTCCAGCAACACCTACGTGTCTGTGCAGAGACCCGCAGCGTGGGCTCTCTGGTGTCTCATAACATGGCAAATCCAACTAAAGCACTCTTTATGGCTTGGATGTTCATAACATTTATGTGCATTCTCTGGTCTCTAGTACGGACTGAGGTTTCATTGCATCCCTTAATAAAAAACCTCCGCAACACCCTTCTAATGCGATGCCTGTTCTGACAAAACTTGAAGCAGCTCCACATATTTGGAGATGAAAACCAAGCTTAAAGAAAGGACAAAACCAGCCAGTGGGCCTGATGGATTGTGAGCAGCAGGGGAGGAGGAGCAGATGAACAGACCGACTTTAAAGATTCCTTTCATTAGGAAACTAAACTAAAATTATGGGTAAACTTTCAATGATTTGAGGAAAGTGAGGTGCTGATAATTCTGCCACTCAGGCACATGTGCTCTTTGCTTCATTATCTACTGAATGAATATTCAAATGCTTTGAAAGGAGAAGGGAAAAGAAAACCAAAGAAAGCAGAGGTTGCAGTGTTCTCATAAGCCTGCTCAAAGACCAAGCCAGATTTACCCGTGACTGTATCGCTGCCCGGCTGTGCAGGCAGCTGGCCAGGCTCTCCCTCCAGCACCTTCCCAGCTTACAGCTGCACCTGGAGCTGGTCTGAGGGACTTTTTTCCTCGCTCCTGTAGCCAAAATGACAGCAGGGATGGTTAAACATGGTGGAAGGATCCCTGTTCCAAATGCAGCCCAGCCTGCGGCACAGAAAGAAGAAACTTTGCGCGGCTCCCTGCCCGAGGACATGGATGGAGATGCTTATGGAGGAGCCCTTCCCAGCACTGAAGGAGCCACACAAACAGTGTATTTACCAGGCCACCCAGCAAAGTCATACCCACTTGTGAGCCAAAAAGAAAAACTCACATTCTCATTTTTACAGCCACTACCACTTCTACAACAGTTTCTGCCAGGACTGGGCCATTCCCAGCGAAGCCTGTGAGGAGGTCCCAGGGAAGAGGTCCTTCATCCCACCACACCACAGGGACTCAAGGACAGCTCACACACATGTATTTCCAAGTGAAAAAAATATTTCAGAGCGTCAGAAGCTGCATTTCTGGAGCTGTGAATAACACACAGGCAAAGAGCATGGTTTGCTTATGATAAGCCAGGATGACAACCCAAAATGTAAAAATAATTTAATGAATAAGTATATTTAGATTTATAACCCCACAGCAGCTTTATTTATAGGGATGCCAATCACTTTTACACAGATATAAAATTGGCTGGCAGAATGCCTTAAACTAAATCCAGAAACCCATCTGTAACAAATCTAAGCTGTGATACCTCCACGTACGTTTGGCCAAACAATAACGCTAATGCCAGTCATCTTCACTTTAAACCTACAGATGGGCTGATGGGGGACGTTTGCCAAGACTTCCACACGGCCAAAGATGGATGAATTCCGCTATCACCTACTATAAACTGGTTGGGAAAAGGAACAGATGAAGGAAAACCAGTCACCATCTGGGCTGTGTGGATTCTAATACCAACGCAAGGCCGGCTGGAGGGCAAGCCTGCATCCAGCTGGCTACAGGTGAACCTCTATCAACACCTTTCATCACTGAAATAGAGAGCTATAAATAAGGAAAAAAACCCATGGAGCTCTGCAGCACCTTTAAAAGTTGGGGGATTACACTAGGACTCTTGCATAGTTTTTTTTTGGTCCATCGCTCAAGACACAAAGCTGGGACGGAGGAAGATGCAGGAGAAATTAACTGAAAGTCATCACCTGGCACTCAAATCTCAAAGTAGATGAGGATTTCTAGTGATCCTTGCCCAGGATCTCATAACTTCATCTAAACCTGCAGATGTCAAGGGAGGAGGTTGCTGTGGATTTCCACAGGGCTGGCGACCACCTGGAAAACTGAAAAGTCACAACAAATTCACAAGCAACAAAGAAAAAACTGCTCTTAGTCCCAGTGGGGCTTCTGGGTCTGGTTGTCTCAGAAATGGGGCAAAACAGACAAAACCACATCTTGCCCATGAAATTCACAGTATTTTGGCAAATGGCAAAGCAGAAAAGGTTACTCTGGAATATTACTTTGAATAGCTCTGGCAACAAACCCAGCATTAATTTTCAACACTTATTCAGCAAATGATTTGAATAAACTGAGGAAGGCTCATACTGACAGCATTATTTGGTAGATTTTTGCCTCTGCTCCCGAGATAATTTATGACAAAACAACTCCCAGCACAGACGATCACCTTCCAGGCCAATGCATGGATTCAACTGACCCTGCCCTGTGGACAAGGTAACCTCTCCAGATCCCTTCCAGCACAACTTCAGTACTATTTTACACCACGAACTATTTTCACACTGGCATTTGCTCTGATTTATCCTTGGAAATAAGTATGTCTAAAAGAATAATTGATGGAAAGAAAAACACAAACCCAACAGCAGTTTTCTCGCTCAAGGACAAAGCAAAGGGAAACAACCGAACTCAGAGCTACAGCATCCTCGATCCAAATGTTTTCCAAAACATTTCCAAATGTTTCCCAAAGCTTCCAGATGAAGCTTTCATAACTACGCTGCCACCCCACCAAAGCCTCAGGCTTGGAGTGTGGCATCAATGGTGCGCTGCAGTGCCCACCAAAGAGATGGTTGGGCTTTCAGCAAGAGTCAGTCCCTCTGTGCTCCTCACTGCTGAGGCCACACCTCGACTACTGTGCCCAGTCCTCGGCCTCTCACAACATGAAAGGCACAGGGGTGCTGGAGCGTGTCCAGAGAAGGGCAATGGAGCAGGGGAAGGGTCTAGAGAGCATGTCCTGTGAGGGGTGGCTGAGGGAGCTGGGGGTGTTCAGCCTGGAGAAGAGGAGGCTCAGGGGGGACCTTACTCCTCTTGACTACTACCTTAAAGGAGGCTGTAGCCAGGACAAGAGGAAATGGCCTCAAGCTACACCAGGGAAAATTCAGGTTGGACAGCAGGAAGAATTTCTTCACTGGAAGGATTGTCAAGCATTGGAATGGATTGCCCGGGGAAGCTGTGGAGTCAGCATCCCTGGAAGTGTTCAGGAAACCACCAGGTGTGGCACTTAGGGATATGGTTTAGTTGACAAGGTGATGACTGATTGGTCAAAGGTTGTACTTGATGCTTTTGGAGGTCTTTTCCAACCTTCTATGATTCCATGAATACATACAGCCAGTTGTCCTCACCTTCCAAGCACCTAAGGAAATTCTCCCTCTGCCTCTAATACATTGGAATGATGAAAAATAATAAAATAAATAATACAATAAATAATACAATAATTTAAAATTTTTTTTTTAAGCCCACATAAATGCGGAAAGGTAAAGAGAGAAAACCATACATTTTCTACACTTAAGCAAAAAATGCTGAAGTTCTGTCCAGACACCAACAAATGTGGACAGTTATGGTTATCACACAGCCAAAACTGAGACAGTTGTGGGAGGTGCAGGTCTGAGCAGCTGACCACAACCACAGCAGCCAGCGGATGAGCAGTGAGGTCTCAGTAGTGCTCAGCTGCAAGAACTGATCTGGGGACTGGGGAGCTGGCACACAGCAGGTCTCCATGCTCAGCCTCCTCACCCCTCTGCTGACACAACTTCCATCCATGCCAATGGCTCATCAGAAGCAGCAGTGTTTGTAGAGCAGAGTTTCAGAGCCCTTCAAAGCCCAAAGCTGATCTCCACCTCTTTCAACATTCTTCTGGACACAATCAAAGCCCAGAGCAGGCTCCTTTCCAAAGGAGCCCTCCTATAACTGTACATGGGCTTTGGATTAGACCTTTCGTAGAGTAGAAAAGAAAAAAAAACTTGTTCAAGGATGATAAAGTCTAGACACTACCATATATTTTCCAGCTGATGCAGCAAACCTAAAAAGCCCTCCCTTGATCTTCGGACTGCCACGATCAAAGCCATTATCCCGTTCGGAGCCCTTCTGAAACTTCAGCTTCCAAATGTGCAAGTTATTTTTAAAATCTAAACCAGGCCAAGAGTCTTGTTTGGAGTTTTATGAGGAAAATGGGGTGTGCTCTTCCCAAACATTCCCCCACCATGTCTGGAAGAGGCTAGTGGGCACATGGTGGAGGACAAGAGCAAGAAAGCAGCCCCGTGTCTGGTGGCATCTGGTGGCCACGATCTGCTTGCATGGGGGGACACAGCTGGTCTCCCCAGGGGGGCTATGGAGTGGGGAATATTCCCCATCCTTGACAGAGATGGAGGTTTTTGGAAAGCAAACATCTTTTGTATCCCCATCTTTAGGACACATGTCTGCCTTTGGCATCCTCCGTCACAAAGGTGCATTGTCCAGAGAAGAGCAACGAGGCTGGTGAAGGCACTCAAGCACAGGTCCTATGAGGAGAGGCTGAGGGAGCTGGGGTTGTTTAGGCTGGAGAAGAGAAGGCTCAGGGGAGACCTCATCACTCTCTACAACTACTTGAGAGGATGTTATAGCCAAGTGGGAGTTGGTCTCTTCTCCCAGGTAGCTCTCAGTAAGACAAGAGGGCATGGTCTTAAGCTCTGCCAGGGGAGGTTTAGGTTGGATATTAAGAAGAAATTTTTTACAGAGAGAGTAATCAGGCATTGGAAGGGGCTGCCCAGGGAGGTGATGGATTCACCATCCCTGGAGGATTTTAAGATGAGACTGGATGTGGCATCAGTGCCAAGGTCTGGGAACCACGGTGGTGTTGGATCAAGGGTTGGACTTGATGATCTCAGAGGTCTTTTCCAACTCGGTTGATTCTATGGTTCTATGATTCTATGATTATTCTGGAGCCCAGGAAAAGGAAACAGCTTGAAATACTTTCATTTTCTACAGAAAGAAAATCAAACTAAACACACACAGTGAACTTCCTTTACCAGGTAGCAGGATGCCCAAGCACGCAAATAACACGCAGTTCTGCACCAAGAGACAACCAGGGAAGAAATAAGGTATTTCAGGGGAAAAGAAAAAAAATCATTCTCCAGTCTCTTGGAGAAGTGTTTCAGGTGGCTGACAGAGAAGAAGAAATACACAGCCCTGCCAAAGGGGCCTCAGCTTGACCTTAAGTGAGATGCTCATAGGGAGGTGGATGGAAGACCAACCAGCTCATCCCAAACCAGCTGGTGGCTCTGTGATGAGCACCAAAGCTCCTGGATTGCCATGGCCTCTGTGGGAGAGGGGACCTGTGGTCAGTCCCAATTGCCAAAGCTCACAGCAGCCAGAGTAGAAAAAGTCAAGGGATGGATGGTCTGGAGTGATGAGGAAGGAGCTTGGGGAGAACTGGAAGGGCTTTTTGAAATCATGTGGCCACTGAGCTGCCCCTCCCATGACCCAAGGTGGACTTTTAACAGAGGGACACATTTCAAAGAGAGATGGGGACAGAAGGTGACCACAGAAAGGAGCACAGAGCATTCACACGCTCCAAAGTTATTTAAAAGCCAAATGAGGTTCCCTAGTGAACACTTAATTTAACTGAGCAACTTCTAAGGCACCAGGCAAATGAGCCACGTCATCTCCTTTTCCTCCCAGCATCCCTCTCCACAACTCTGCCCACCTCCCTTCCCCTTTGTGCTTCCACCCTCCTCAACTACTAGCAGCTCTGCTCCTCTTCTCCACCTCTCACTCTGCCCAAACCAAACAGACCTGCAAAAGGCTGAGTGAAGCAGGCAGGCACACACCAGTAGGACAGGGATTAGAGACCTGCCACCCCCTCCAGCATCCCTCACTGTGGCTGGAGGGACCATGCCGGGCAGGAGCAGTGGCTGTGCTGCACATCACACATTCCCAGTGCTTTGGGAGGTGTCATCTGAACTTCCACCAGCTTTCCAGCTGGGTAAACACCAAGATAAAAATCAGGCTGACAGGCTTTCTTAAGAATGTTTCCATCAAATCGGAGTTTTCCCACCTCCCCGCACACCGGAGCAGAAAGTGCGAGGCCCACCAGCAACCTGGTGGTGGCTGTGACAGCTGCCACGTCAGTCCCACAGGGGACAGAGGATTTGTCAGCATCTCTCCAAAATGTTGCTCTGGAGCTGGGTGAGGTGGACAGGACGTGGGAAACACGCCCAGCAGAGTCCAACATGATCCATCACTGTGGCTCATCATTACTCTTCCAAAAAAATGCTGAGAGAAGATGGACTTCAACCTCAGCCTTCACGCAAGTGCATTTCCCTGGGTCTACTGAAGCCACCAAAGCCCTGCAGATCCCACTGGTCCCACCTTGTCCTCATCCTGGCCCCCTCCCTCTCACCAGCTTCTCCCAGAGAAGGAGGGCAGAGCAGAGCCCAGCAAGGCTTCCCAGACATCCCATCCTCCTCTGCAGTGATTTTCTGTGTCTTTCTCATCTCCTGTCTGTATTAAAGATGTCCTCCTTCCCAAACCAAACATGTAAATACAGGCTGAAAAAACACCCAATTTCCAATCTGGTCAACTGACAGTGATAGCTTATTTCCAGGCAGAGCTGTGATTTTTATAACGGATACCACCGGGTTAAGGAGTCAAAGCCATAACTGGACGAGTGAAAGCAAAAGCCCTTTATTTCTGTAAGGCCATTTTTCCCCCCCTCCTCCTGGAATGACAGGGAGCAACACAGCTCCTGCCAGTTAACTGGGGTATACACCAAAGCTTGGCTGAAAGCAACCTCATTAAACTGCCTGGGTCGTCCAGTGCCAGTCCAAACACACAGTCCTCTGATCACCACATGACGGGCTGGGAACCAAAGGCAGCTCACAATTAAACCCGTGACAATCCGGAAAAATCCTTACAACTCCCCTCCCCTCCAAGCAAAATCCACCAACACCAGCCCCACCCTCCCTGCCTTTTCTTTCTTTATTTATTTACTTACATAAGCAGCATGACAGATAACTTGGAGGAAATCAGATACTTTAATGCTCAAGCGACACTTAGGCAGCACACTGGAAGGTAAATACGCCCCTTGGAAATCCTGCAACAAAAACAGAAGGTATAAACAGACAGTAACTAATTATTCTGATTAAATCTTGGAAGACCTGAAATACCCGACTGCAGCAGAACAAAGCCAACTGTGGCCGGGGCTGCTCGCAAAAACAAAGTCACACCCTTTTCTAAAAGAATTCACCCAAATAAACCTGAGCACTTCTCTGTTGTTTTTGTTTGAGTGCATGTTTCTTAAAAGTCTAAGGCAGCTGATAGGAAACCTCTGCTGTACCCTGGAGGGATCCCGTCGCCTTCAGCTAAAATTAGACTTCAAGGGAAGTGGGACAAGGCGGGTGTCTCCAACCTGCTCCGGCACGGCGAGGCTCCCACCACGTGCTTGAGGAGCGGTGTGTTGGGGTTTTCCCTCCCTTCCCATCGAAACCAAAAAAGAGAAGTATTTTGGGATCAAAAGAAATTAAGGAAAATAAATAAATAAATAAAGGGTGCTCCTAAGGAGAAGGGATGGAGCAGCAAGTCTACCTCACTGCCAGGTTTGGAGGGATCCAAGCCAGGAATGGGATGCGGGCAGGTGAGGATGCAGCTGAGCCACAGGGACCGGAGAGGATGTAATGGGATTGCTCAGCATAGCAGTGAGAGCAACTGGCAAAGCCCACCAGCAGCTCACCCACCATTGTGGATGCAGAGTAAGGCACTTGCTTTATTGTGGCCCATCATACCAGCACCAGGAGCCTCTGTTACAGCAGACAGTGTGCAGGGCAAGACAAGGGGATGTGCTCAGGAGACATTCCTGTACTCTCTTTGCCTTGGAGGAAAACCATCATTTTCCTCCACCCCTTCTCTTTGCCCTCCCCCCGCCACACTAAATGCCAGCGGAGCTCAGGGGAATATTTAATCTCAAACCTCAGTAATCAATCAGTTCACCCTCACGCATGAGAAAGAGTCACAGCGGTAAGCACCAAATCCCATTTCCATCCAGCAATACGACGGTTTAATTAAGTACATAACATTTCCCTTTTAACATAAATCCTGAGCAGATCCAGGCAGCCTCCAGGTTGTGGGTGGGGAAGGACACGGTGATGGGGAAGAACATGGGGATGGGGAGGAAGGAAGGGAGGATAAACCATTATGGCAATTATTTAAAATGACAACTTCATACGGCTGCTCCAGTTTGCCGTTGGCACAGCGACGCTTTGACCTTGCGTTTGCTGTCCCAGAGGATGGGCAGCAAGCCCACATCCAGCCCTGCCACCAGAAGCTGCATCTGTTTCATCCCAACACACCAGCAACCATGCGGGAAAAACGATATGGAAAATGCAAGATGGGCACAGATGGAAAAGGCCTGCCCAGGCTGGGACACAAATAACAGCAACGGAGTCTCTTCACCGGTGCAGTGAGACTTACTCCAAAGCCTGTTCAGATCAAAGGGAGGCTTTCTAGCTGGGTCTGACCAGGGTTGGGATCACTCCCTGCCAACACCTGTTATTTCCAAGTGCAAGAATGGCCAGACCAGCAGGACCATCACACAGCTGCCAGTGCAACAGGTAGGCAGCCGTGAGCAAACATCCCTCCTTCACCCAACCAGACCAGTCCCGAGGGGCATAGCACACAAATAGCCACGCTGAAATATAGACATATTGTTTTTAAATATAAACACATGCACAGACTTTTCTAATATATAGGAACAAAAGAGGGGACACCCCGCTGAAACCCCATGTGCAGCTCCACTGCTCTCGCAGCGACGAAGGAAACGAGAAGCAGAGACCAGGCACGCACCGGCTTTGCCGTGCCGTGTTTTGGCTCTGGGAACGTTTCTGGATTCTCCAGCGTGAGCTCTGACCTCCAAAAGACGCAAGATCATCTCGCAGCCACTCTGGAGGAGGAGTGGAGGGGTCTCTGGGAGCTCAGCCAGGCAGGTGGAATGGGATGGAGAGCTGGGCTCCAGGTGCTCACGGCAACAGCTGGCCCCAGACCATGCCCCGCCAGCTCAGAGATCCCCAAAACACCCACTGTGCCACAAGAACGTGTCAGGAACAAGCCCAAACCCACACTGCACAGAAGAAAGCAAGGTACCCTCACAGGTCTTGGCAGCAGGATGAGCCCATCCATGACCACAATTCCAGCCTCACCAGACCACAGAGCTCAGACAAAGCAAGAGAAACAAGCTGAGGAGTGGAGCTTTGACTCCTCTGACTTCTCTAAGTGTAACACCGATGCATTTCTGAACCCTCTTTTTTCAGGCAGATTCAGTGACAGGCTTTGTAAACAAACGTGCAGTGCTTTCAAGGAGCTTACAAAAGCACCTTTAGAAGGGGAGGTGGCATGGAGCAACAGGAACTCTTCAATTCCTCTTCAGGGGAAGCATCACACGGAGACGTGAAAGGGAAACCTACCTGTAACCCAGATTTCTGCACCGTGGTCTCCTTCAAAGGCTCATGCTCACTCCTCTCTTTTTTTTTTGGCTTCAGTTTTCCCAAGATCTGTAACATCAGGAACTGCTTGGCACAACAGACTAAGTCCTCAAACTCCACACACAGGGAAACTATTGCCCTTACACCCTCCCTGACCTCTTTAGCCCACACCAGGAGGTGCACGATTAAGAGGGATCAGGCACCATCAGATGCCGGCAGCTTGTTCCCAGAGGATCCAGCCGTATCCCCATCCTCTCCCAAAGAGCAGAACTTCACAGTGCAATTCAGGACAGAAACACTCGGTGCAGTATCTAGAGCAAATTAAACCTCCCAGGCACAGCGGCAAGCACGGATTTATTGATTCATGGAAAACGTCCCCATAAATTACTTCATTCAGATCAACGGGACAAGACAAAACGAGGACTATCCTCGGCAGCGAGAGGCTGTGGCGCTATCGTTTCAGTCCCACACTGCAGAAGAAAATGCTTTTTCAGAGCAGACAGATCTTATAGGACTTCAGAGGGCTGGCACAGGACGATACAGAGGCCAGTGAGGATCTGTCACATCACACCTGGTCCCCACCCCTCTGCCCTACAGCAGGCAGAGACCAGGGATGATTTTTGCAAGTAGGCCTATGAACTGCTGCTTGACATCAGTTTCACATCTGCAGACACTCCATCCACACCTGCCTGTTGGCTTACACAGGGCCACAGCCACTGGGTGGGATGGGACACACAAGGGATGCCTCCAACAGCATCCTGATCACTGCCCCAGCCCACCCCCCAGCATTTGCTCACTATAGGACAGGGAGGTGGGCCTGCCTGCCTGGTGAGATGTAGCACAGATCCATGCAGATCTCTCCTGTGTGTCCTCTTCCAGCTCTGTGAAGCTACACTAGGAGTGACTGGCCTGAAAAGTGATTTCTCACGGAGAATGGGGCTCCCAAATGTTGCAGCCTTTTAATCTCATGTGCTTCTCTCTCCAACGATGGCTTAATACGCTTTCAGCAAACTACCTGTGGTCTGGATCTGGCATGCTGAGCCAAGGCTAAGGCCATTTTCTGCAAGCATTTGTTCCAGTGGTTAAAAGCAGCTCAAAAATAAATAAATATCCAGATGTACCCGTGCCCTGTTCAGGATCACACACATCTGCCTTTTGCTTCCAGCCATGGGCTGTTTGCTGGACTGAAGAGCTGCTGGATGCCCTCCAACATCCCCCTGACAAAGCAATATACACTTCCATTTGATAGTTTCTCGATGAAGAGGAGAGAGGAGCATTCCCATTCCCCACCACAAAGCACTTCCCCACACCCTCATCAGTCAGACCAGGGTCAGGCACTGCCCTTCCACCATGGGGCCAGCAGCAGCCCTGCTCCCAAACTGCTTTTTGCGAGAGTGGGCTCAGCTAATCACAGCTCAAAATGCTTTCCACGGCTCCAAATCGCCTCCTGGGATCAGTTCCTGGGCTCCCTATCTTCAGATCATCTCCTAGTTTTTAAAATCAGCGCGCATTTGAGACACACTTCAAAACACCACCAGCGAAGATGCTGAGTCACACTGTTGGATGCCTCCAGGATGGTACCCACAGAGGTCTTCTAGGAATGCCTCTGCCTGCAGTGAACTCCCCCGCTGGAAACATTAAAACTACAATTATCGCAGCAGATTAATAAAGAGTACAGCATCTCTGGCAGCAATCTGAGGCAGGGACTCCCAGCACCAAGGAGTTCAGGCTGTCAGGGCACACACAGCTGTGTTTGTGGTCCCCCAGTGATCCCAGTCACCTACGCCCCGCCACGCTGCCTCACCCGTTCCCCATAACACACCCCATTTCCCCAAGCACTGATCAGTGTTTCAATAAACAAACGTGTCTCCTCACATCTATTCACTTCACTCGCCATCCGGGGGTTGCCATTCCCACGTGCACTGGCTTTGCAGGATAAAAGGCTCCTGGGTTTCACATCTCCGGTGTGATGTGGTCCTTCACCTCCTCCCAGCCCCGAGGGCATGGCTCCTGGCTCCCCAACATCCTCCTGGTGCTCCAGCATCCTCCTGGCTCATGGAGCAGGAACTGCTGCCATGGATGGGCCACCTGCCTCCACCCTGCCATTCTGCAGCTGGTGGGGAGAAAATGGTCCCTTTACAAATGGTAGGAATTTAAAAAACAAACCAGCTTGCGCTACTGCAGCATTTGCAAACGTCCCCTTGCAGCACATGAGCTGTGCATGGCACTGGGGGGCACAGGTGATGGAAACAGAGGGTGCCAGCTGCACAGCTCTTGGGGTTACAATAAACAACACTGCAGTGCCCAAAACTCAGAGCTGCAAAAGCTGCAAGCTCTGTCAGCCCTTCCCAGCACAGATGAGAGGGAGAGTGAACTGGCATGTGTGTTTTGTGCAGGTCCCTATATCCCTGGCTGATGGGTCCAAGCACTTTCTGGCTGTGCTGCCTCAGAAATCACCCTCATTGTGAATATTTTCAAGGCCAGGCACAGCAGCATTGGGGACTGTCGCTCTCCACTGCAGTCCTAAAATGCTGCAGCCTTGCTGTGGCACGGCCCAAGAGCATCACTGAGCACTGCATGCTCCCTTCAGCTGCTGGTATTGAAAAGTGAGGAGAGGGGAGGAAGCAGGAGGAAGAACGGGAAGACTCGGTCCTGTGGGCTTTTAATAGGCTTGAGGTTAGACCAGCACTGGCAAGCTGTGAACATCCAGCTGTGCTGGGCACTGCATGACCTGGAGCTGGTGCTGGGAAAACATCAAACATCCCACAAGCTCAGGTGAGAAACCACCCTGCTCCTCTGCCCAGATGTGTGCCATGGGCTCAACCAACACCACAGCCCCACCAGGAGCACCACGTGCTTCCCCTCAGATGATGCCTGTGCACACCTGAAGTAACACACAACAGTCAGTGTCACACAGAACATACCAATTCCTTCACTCACTGGAAATCACTTAAAATAGCAAAGAGGTAAGGCAGAGCATGGGGCTGGAGCCAAGCCCAGCAAACACTACAGGGAGGAAGGGGCAGAGGACCTGCTGTGGCTTTCACCCTCGGTGGGGGGACCTTCTTCCAACCATACCTGTGGACACACCTCTGCTTTCAGAGCAGCCCACTGAGGGCAGGGAGGTGAGATCTTACCTTTCTGAGCTGAAAACTCACCCTGTGGTGAAGTGCTGCTCTGCTCCTGAGACACCAGGAAAGCACAAACTGTCCTGCCCCTGGACAGCAGAGAGTTCTCTGCTTCTCTGAACTAATAAATTTGCCACAGAAGCCAAGTAGCTGATCTTTCGAGGGCAAAGCTGATTTCCCCTACTTTTATCTAAAATTTGGGGCAGGCACTGATCTCTCTGGTGACTAGTGACAGGACCCAAGGGAATGGCACTAAGATGTGTCAGGGGAGGTTTAGGCTGGGTATTAGGAAAAGATTTTTCACCCAGAGGGTGAAAACAGTCTCCCCAGGGAAGCGGTCACAGCCTGACAGAGTTCAAGGAGTGTTTGGACAACGCTCTCAGGCACCTGATGGGATTCTTGGGGATGGTCCTGTGCAGGGCCAGGAGTTGAACTTGATTATCCTTGGGGGTCCCTTCTAACTCAGGACATTCTACACTTCTATGATAATTTTCCTCCCCTCTCCATCTGTAAGCCAGATCAGGGATAAAGCAAGTCAGTGGCTCATTATTTTAGGGACCATGATGAGATATATATGTTTTTATTTTTATTTAAAGGGAAACTCATTCATTCAAACATTTCAATCAGTTTAATTATCCCAATCCAGGAATTTGCTGTTGTTTGGGGTTTTTGTTTTTGAAACAACAGAAGCAACCATCCCAGGGAGGGCAAACACCCCTTTCCCTCAGAAGTTCCCCCCCAGCCATCCAGGATCTTCCCAGCATGCTGGGACAGAGGAGTGGGAGAGTGCAGTGGGCCAGCACACCACCACACCACACAGCACAGAGGTGGATAAGAGGGTTAAATCAGGCTGCTCAGAGATAAGCAGGTCAGCAAACAGGGAATAGAGGTTTTCCAGCCTCCAGCAAATACCTGCACAAGGCACTTGCCCAGCTGACACCGGGTATTTAACTCAGGATTTGCCAGTATTGGAGACCCTGATGACACATTTCACTAAAGCTCTCCTGAAGAACTGCTTTCTTGGCTCCTCTGAAGCCTGTACTAGAGAAGGCTGAAAAGATAAAGCAACTCTTGGCTTTGAGGCTGGCACCCTGGGGAAGATGCAGCAGCCCTTTTTAACCGTTGTTGGGATTTTTTGGCCTTTTGAGGACTTTGTAGGGCCAAACACAGAAGAATATGAGATGCTGTCTCACACAAGACAAACCTCAGGAGACAGAACAACCAAAGACTCTTGCAGCTGCTCTGGCAGAGCAACCACACAGACAGACCAGGGGGCAAACAGGCATCCCACAACACACACACGGCCACAAGTTCCTGATCTTAACCCCAGGCACATAAATTCCCAGGTGGCACCTTTGGATTAATACATTTCACCACTGGCACTTAATTTTCCCTTTGGCCTTCCAAGACTAAAACTACTTCCAATTTCTTCTGCTCCAGCTGATCAACAGCTTTTTATTCCTCTGCATCCAGAAATACTGAACTGCTGCTTCTGGGAATTCTGCAAAGATGGGGAGAGCCCTTTTCTCTGTCCTGAAGCCACCAGCCATGCCCAAGCAGCTCCAGCACTGCCACTGAACTTTAAAACCTGTCAGGCAAAGGAAAGCTTATGGCTACCTAGTGCTTCCAAAACCTGCATCACACAGGCCCCCAGAGCTCGAGACCTCCATGCAGCTGCCCATGGAGCATCCCACACCAGATACAGGTAAGCAGGAGAGAGCAACACAAGTTTTGGCCATGGGACGCCCCATCCCAGCTCCTCTCCCCGTTCCATTTGGAAGCAGCCAGCTGCAATCCCGTGTCACTGGGTTTTGCATCATCAAAAAGGGAGTTAGCCTCCATAACCACAACCCGAAGGGTATATTTAGCTCCACTGGAAAACAAAGGAGATTGGGTCCACCGCAGATTAAATTAGCCGAGGCTGCTTACGCCAGGAGCGCCTGTCTGCCACCCACCACACCTCCCACGGGTTTATTCCTGGCTCCACGGTTCCGTGGTCCCCCCGCGGAGGAACGGACTCTGTGAAAGCACTGAAAAGGCAAATACACAGCACAGAGGTGGAAGAGTGGGTCCAACAGGTTCCCAAAGCCTTGGGCAGGAGGACACAGCCTCGCAAGGGTTTGCATCACCCGGCTCCGACTGCGGAGCCGCGGCACGGGATGAGGTGCAGGAACCCATGTGGTGCTGCACCTCCTGCAGCCCACAGGGAGGAAGAAGATGACAGAAGACAACAGGGGACCCCCTCAAACCGTCCCAGAGCCCAGCTCCAGTGTGCCCCCTGCACAGTACGGGAGGAGGGCGAGGACATTTCCCTCATGGTCTTCAGGACCTTTTCGTTGCTTAAGATGTGCCTCCCAGGGAAAGGCTCATTTTTCCTGCCTAATTTCCACTGATATAATTTCATCCCCCATCTCCTTTGCTGCCGTCTCACGCAACTCAAAGACGCAGCCAAAGACGTGGTTATTTTTACATTTTCCTCCCAGGAGATGGTATCTCCACGGGGCACGGCTGCCACGCCACATCAGATCACTGCACCCAACCCGCTCAGCCCCACGACAGCAGCATGAAGTCTGGGGGAGACCCTGCCACCAGGTATTTTTCTGTCTCACTGGCATTAAAACTCCCCAGCTTTTCAGTCAAGGGCATCCAAGAAAAAAAAAAAAAAAGACCCTGCAAGGCACTTGCCTCCTCTGGATCCAGGTCTTTGTGGATTCAGGATTTCCAAATTGACCCAAATTTGCCCAGCATAGGAAGGGACTGGATTTGGCAATCAATGCCAAGATGTCGAGGTCCACAAGATGACTGTCCTCCCTGACCTGGCACGTGGGCTTCAGCACGACATGGATTGTCTTTAGACCCACATCTCTCACTGGGCACTTTTACACTGGGAGAAGAAAAAAAGCAGCAGTCCCACAAATAACCTAAGAGCTTTTGGAATTTATAGAGTGGAGGGATGGAAATCAAAGTGCGGGGCATGCAGGGAGAAGCTGGTTTGTACACCCCTGGAAGAGGACAAAGCAGGGCAGGAGGATGGTCTCCTGCATGCTACAGCAGCTACACCCTGCAAGTTCACCCGGTGTTTTCCTTTCCTCCTTCCCTTGAGATCATCATTTGTCCCTAACAGCAAAGCCAGGCATGCAGGGAAGAAGGCTGTGCACAGCTCGTCTGCAGTTACTTTACAAATAAAAGTGATCACAATAAATGCTTGCATCCTGAAAGAAATCCTAGTGCCCTCCCCCCTCCTACACCTCCCAAAGCAGAGCACGAATCCAGCTGCTCTGCAACCTTATCTTGACGCAGAAACAGTCTGGGACAGAGATAGAAGGGTTCCCCGAAGGCACGGCTTATTAAAGGCATCTTTACTTAGTAGGTTCTCTTCAAAAAGGCCGCACTGAAGCGCCGTTCCCGGACTGGTTTTCATCACAGCAGCAGCAAACACCACTCGGGCAGGGTCCCCCAGACTGGATGTTCAATGTGTCCCCTTGCAAAGCCACAGGCTTTTTTTCCAGGCTAAAAAGCAACCCAAGACCAGACAGATACACCCAGGCCAAGGCACTCAGGGGGACCCACAACTGAGAGTCACGAGAAACTCCCAAACACGCCCTGCTCTCTCCCCAGGGATATTACAGGAATGGGGACCAGCACAGTAATGAAGTCCACGGGATGTTCCCGGTTTATCCAGCAGCTTTTCCTCCGACCCCACGCCCGCTACCGCAGGAGATTGCACACTGGCAGTCAAACGCTCCTAATCCCAGGTTTCAAGAGCCGGAGCTACGAAACAACCACACAAAGAGGCAGCAATTCGCACGCATCCCGGGAACCTCCCCGCGGCCAACGCCTCTCTGTTTATCCAACACGCGATCTTTCCACGTTCAGCTATTTTCATCCCACCCTGCTATTAATGGATGCAGAAGGCGGTTGGGTAAGGCTGTTCGACAAAAATCTCATTTAGAGATCAAGACAAGCTTAATTGGTTTCTAGCCAGACCTGCACAAAGATGGGTTACTCCACAAATACAGTTGCTAATCTGCCCATTATACTCCCTAAGCTCCCACCCACAAAGAAAAGGAAAATAAAGCAAAAGATGCACAAAGGAATGCAGGATTTTGAGCGTGTTACTTCCAGCGAGGAACACATCACAAGTGATGAATTCTGCGAGAACAAGGGCGTTGCTTTTCTTTGAAGGGAAAGGATAACCAAGTGGTAAACAAAATAACAACAAAAAGACCTAACATAGATTAAATCTGCATTTTCCACAGGCAATCCACAGCCATTTCGGGTTCTTGACGAGCATTTCCAGCAGCTATTGTTTCTGTGGGCTGAGAGAAGCAGGGGAAAAGCTTACAAGGAGACATCACGTCACAAGTGACAGAGTAGAAAGGATGGGGAACCTCGTGATTAAAAAGCACAGGACTGAAACCCTGGAGAGCTGAATTCACTTCTGAACTTGGCAGTTAAAAAAAAAATCGCGAGTTTCCTGTATGATCACATCCTAGATGATTTATTCAAAACCTGGTGTTGAAAAGCAAGGGAGGGGGAGGAAGCAGGAGGAGGAAGGGGAAGACTCAGTCCCGTGGGCTTTTAATAGGCTTGGGGTTAGACCAGCACCGGCAAGCTGTGACCATCCAGCTGTGTTGGGCGCTGCATGGCCCGGAGCTGGGAAAGCACCAAGCATCCCTCGAGCTCAGGTAGGAGACCACACATCTGCCCAGATGTTTGTCATGGGCTCCACCAACTCCGCAGCCCCACCAGCAGCATCCCGCAAGCCTCCGTAACGCGGCGCTCCGAACAGAAACACAGCCACGTGGAAAATGGGAGAGGTTGGGGATGATTTCCCATCTTGGAGCTACACAAGAATTTAGAAACAAGAACATAAAGCTGTCCTCCAAACGCAGCGTATTATAAATTAGACAACAGCCCAGCTCCAGCACGGCAGAGCAGCTGCAGCAGCGGCACAGGTAGAGGCAGGCGATGACAGGGTTGTTTGGTTATGACCTTCTCCCCCTGTGCAGCAGCCCAGGACTCCCAGCTCCAGCTCACAAGGCCTGTTTATTTTCCCTAAAGCGAGCCAATTCTGCTGGGTGGGAAGCGCTGCACCCAAGGGAGAGCTGAGCTGTGGATCCTTCGGCAGGACAGAGCCAAAGGCAAGGCCAGCACTGGAAAGGATGGCTGTTCTGGACCTTTACAGCAATGTCTCTCGAGCTCCAGAGCATCTTTGCAAGGGCCTTTTGCAGCAGGAGGGTTCCCTACAGCGCAGAGAGCCAGAGAGCAGTTTTTCCAAGACCTTCCTCAGTCGCATCGGGTGCTCAGAGATCCAAGGCTCGGTGAAAGCAAAGGACAGCTCGGTCCCTGGCCTTGGACAAGAGCTTCCAGGCATGGAGATATGGAGCTGGTCCTGTCCCAAAAAGCTGCCGTGGGAACCCCAGGGTGAACAGATTCAAACTTTTCCTTTCAGCAGCTAGACAAGCTGTAATTAGCAGCATCCAGTCCAGCTCAGGGGCTGGGTAAGGACATCCCTGTGACATTATTTGACAAGGCGACTGTTGGATGTGTTTTCCTTGGCTTTTTTCCCCCCTGGAAAAATGAGCAGTCATTTTTCACGGGTCTTTTTGCCCCCACTCCATGCTGCCTGGAGTCGATTTCCCAGAGTAAGGACACGCATTTCAGAACACACTGTAACAGCCCATTACCACAAATGGAGCTCAGCTCTTGGAATCCTCAGGGATGGGTCCCTTCTTAATTGTCCAACAACCCCATGGCATATCGGGAGTGCCAGACCCCAAAGACACAGTCCCATGCTGCCTTCCACCAAAATGAGAAACACAGTCCAAAACACAAGGCAAAGGGGAAAAAAAACATGAACATGAGGCAACTGAGCTACAGCTGCAAGACACATCATCACCACTGTCTCACACATCTCTCACCTAGTTCAGCCTTATCCCCTGAGCAAAACCAACAGAGCTTCCTCTGATGCAACCACAAGCAATCCCTTGGAAATAAATTCAGAGTATTTTGAGGTTAAAGTCCCTCTTTAATCTCTTTTTCTCATGCTGAAAACTGTTATGTGACAGGTCAGCTTGAAAAGCCTGGATATAAGGTAAGCCCTGGTGTGCCAGCTAAGGGAACAGCACAATTTCACCACTAGGTAACCCAAATCACAGCCCCATCACACATCACTGCAGTTTGAACACAACTATGACCACCACTGCATCAACTAAAAAATGACAAATTTTCTTGAACCCAGTGAATGGAAGAGCAGCATTTAACACAAAAGTAAATGCGAGAAAACATTGAGCATAGAGGCTCACTTCCAGCCCCAGTCCCAAAAGCAGACTCCCCTCAGGGATTTCAATATTTTGCATGCTCCAAAAATTTTCCTCAACATCTTTTTGCTCTGTGTGGTGGGTAGAGATTTCTCATGGCTCCAGAGCCACCTGCTATTTCACATGCAATTTTCCAGGCAGCACTCTCCATGGAAAAGGAGATGGAGTCCATAAATGGATCCGAGTTGTTTCCAGAAAGCTTCCAGTCTCTTTGCAGAATGCCTCCAAAGCTCTGGGACGAGGAGATAACACATGGGCTGAGGTCTGAAAACCAATCTCTCAGACCAAGAGAGCTTTGGTAAGCAAATGGCTTACGTAAAATATCTGTCAGAACACCCATTTGAAGCACTGGCTGTTGTAAACAAGGTTGCTCCAGAGGCACCAGGGATTAGCACAGTTCAAACAGTCCTTGGCGTGACTTACCGGAGCGCCCAGGAACAGATTTGCAAGTTCAGCTTTTCTCCTGCCCGACGCTCACCCAGCACCACTGAACAACACCAAAGCTCCAGCAGCCTTAACCCTGCCACCTCCTCCAGGGAGGCTGAGACACAGGGACAGGGGTGGCAGAAGCCCCCGTGCTCTGATCACAGGACTTTACTGGAAGGAGAAAAACCCAAGGAGGCATCACCGTGGGGCTGCTTTTTTCCCATGTTGCTGGAGGAGATCCAACGCCAGGCTGTTCGTGAGCAAGCTGGGCAAGCATCCCTCGGCAGAGGCACGGCAGCCGAAAGTTATGCATGGGATATGCAAGGAGAACAATGCCAAGCAAAACAGGGCAGCTGAAAAACACCAGGCACCCGAAAGGCTTACCCTGATATTAAGGCAGAGAGCAGCCTCTCTTCCCTGCACTGGGCACACAGCCACAGCCAAGACACTCCTAGTGCCTTGGGGGCAGAGGGAAGGAAACCTCAGTAAATGAAGTGTCCTTTGCACGCGATTCCCGTGGAAGCCAGACATGGCAAGGGGACCCACCTTCCCATCTGCATCTCACCCATCCTTAAGTCTAGCGAGAAACTGCTGTGGTTTCCAGGAGCAGCAGCAGCTCCCATGAAACAATGGGAGCAAGAAAGGTGACTGGAGTCACGGGAGAGAAAGCTTTACACAAACAGATTTACAGTCACTCACATCCACACAGGCATCCTTGAAGGAAGCAGCTGCACCGGACCGCAGCTGACGCAGGCTCTCCAGGATGGCACACACCAGCTCACAGCTCCTCTGAGCACTGTTTGTTTAGAAGATATTGAGGCCAAGCAAGGAACAGGCACCCCAAAAAAAACCCACCTCATGACTAGGTAAAAGTCAGATGGATGTGCAGCTCCAGGGAGCTGCCTTGGAAAGGTCTGGAGAAAAGAAACACTGAGGAGCAGCAGCAGGGCAGACCCACCACAGCCTGAGCTCTATGTCATGCAACACATCTGAGCCAGAAAACGTCCCTCTGGGCTGCCTCCACTTGCCATAGCAAGCAATTCATCTTGCTTGTTCAGGGTGAGGAAAATGGTCTCTGGACTGCTCCTCCATCCTCCTCCTCCCTGCTGGAACTGGAAGACCTGCTAACAGAAGTTGCCTGTAAAAGGCACCAAGCTGCTAGAAAATCACCTGAAGAGCATAAAACATTGTGGGTCTTTTGGCTCCCTTGACATGCTGCACTCTCCCTGTTATACTCCAGACTTGAGTGACTGCAGGTCCCACCCCAGAACAATGCCCTGCTGCATCCCCCATTTTCACACTCGTTTTCTTTGAATTTTAGGACAAGTACTGTCCCTCCTCCCAGCCCACGCAGTGCCTCACAGGCACAGAGCACAGTCCCAGCTCCCCTGCCCTGCAGCCTCAGCATACAGGCAGTTGTGTTCCTGTCCAAAAAGTGTGTGAACTTTCCTGCTTGGTGACAGTGTACACTCAAATGCTCAATCCTATAACCTGAGAGATGCCCCACTCTCTAGAAGGGAAGGCAAGGTGATCCTCACTCCTGCAAAGCATGTAAGGAACCAACACCCTGCAGAATCTTGCCCAAAAACTGCCAAGCTCTGTAGCTCAGTTTTGCATATTGGTACAGAGCCCAGCTGCTGGTGTTTCACACACCACCCCCCAAGTCAGCCTCTGAATGGCACGATTTTGAATTGCTTCCTCCTGCCACAGTGCCCCGGGGCAGGATCTGCCAGCAGCCCAGCCCATCGCCACGGGAGACAGGATGAAAGCCCCACGAGAAAGGGGAGCAGCAGGGAGCAGGGAACAACCAGGAGATCCCACTGCATTCTGCTCTGCTCCTCTGAGGATGGGCACAGGTCAGATGGATTAATTGGGTCCTTCCCCTCTCTTTATCTCACCAATCTCTGGCTGCTGCCAAGTTGTTTTGAGCTCCGGCGTGGCTGCTTTCCACGCAGGGCCCAGCACAAAAAAAAGGGATGAGGAGCCTCAGTACAAAACCCTTGGCAACAGTCCAAAATCCAGAGGTCGGTAATTGGGTCACTGGGTTCAGCTTCTGAAAACCGTCCCTCCAGGAGGTGTGGTGAAAGCAGGAACAGCCGCCTTCACCACTGCAGCCAGAGCCGGACGCTCCTGCGGCTCCTCCACCGCACCCGCCACACCTTATTCCATTTACCCTCCCATAAAAGCACTGGCACGCTGACAGAGCAGCCGGGAGAGGGAGAGCCCTGAGTTCCCCGCAGCCTCACTGCATTGCACAGGGCAGACATGATTCAGGTGAGCAGCATGCAGGGTGAGAGCGCATCGCTATGCAATGCTCACCCCGAGGAATGCAGGAGGGAAACATGAAGCCACTTGTCTGGCACGGCAAACAACCCTTCAATCATCCACCAGGCCCTGTGAGTGCCGGGAAGCTCGGCACTCCGGGTTGGGAAAGACGAGGATGCCTCCAACCAGCAACGCACCACCTGTTAACCAACCGCACCACAACGCTCCGCTGTGTTTCCTCCTGCCCAGTCCACGAAGAGCTCCAAAACAACGTGGCAGAAAACCCCAAACAGCAGCAAAGCAACGGGCACGTCCTCCAGGAAGACAAGGCTCAAGGAGCAGCCCCGTTCTGGTGGTCTGATGTTTCCCCACTGCCGTGATCACCAGCTGGCGCGTGCCATGGTGGGTGAGAACGTGCCTGTCCACCAACACCGCCCTTCCAGTGGGTCAAGGCAATGTTTTGAACACAGACTCACTCCATGAGGAGTAACACATCGAGTAACTTACTGAGTCACGGTAACACTGACTCATCAGTGAGTGTCTCTGCCTTGGGCAAACCCATCCATTTGGCTGATTTTAGGAAGAGGACATGAGCAACCTCCTCGCCCAGGTGCTCCAAGCAGCACAAGCCTCTTCCATTCAGCAAATTTACAACAAACACCTGCAAAGGGCTGGGGGTGAACGCAGGAGGGAGCAAGATCAGGAGGGGGTTATCAGAGATTCAGGTGGAGAGCAGGGAGATTGCTCCAGACCTGGGCACAGTGTGGGATGGGTGCCCTTGGGAATGACCCCACCCAACCTCATCACGAGGAAAACACAGGCCAGATGTTCAGACAACTCCAGGCATTAATTTGGTTAATTTGCTGTAATTCAGGTGGCTGGTGTTCAGGCCACACCAATCATGAAACAAAGCGCTGTCAGCTCAGATCATGAAACTCTCCAGTCAACTAACCACGTCTTCATGGTGTGCCAGGCCACTTCTCTCATTTCCATCCCCTTTGGTTTTCTTCTCGGTGGCCACAAAGATCTGAAAGCTTTATGACTCACTGAGCTGAGATTTTCTATGCTACCCCAGAACTCCTGGTTCCTTAGTGTATTCCAAAACCTCATGACACGCCACGAGGGCAGGAGATACCAAGTGCAAACGATCTCCTGCGAGGGCAGGAGGGTAAGTAGGCACCAGCACAGCTTTTCTCCCAGCCTAGACTGAGGGAGCGGCGGGAGCAAAGAATAATCAAAGGCAAACAACAAATTACAACCAGCATCTGTCAAGGGGCCGAGGAACCTCTAATTTTTGCATTAAATACAAAGTTGGAAATCATAGAATCACAGAAGGAACGGGTTGGAAGGGACCTTAAAGATCATCTAGTTCTAACCCCCATGCCGTGGGCAGGGACACTTTCCACTAGACCAGGTTGTTCAAAGAATGTGGCATTAAGGATGAGGGAACTAGTGCAATAAGCAGAAGAGCTTCTGCTGGAATATTTAACTACTTTCCAACCCTTTATTAGTTGTTTCTCTCATCCCCTATTATGATTAGCACAGAGAGTAAATCTGTATGACTGAGCATCTAGATTAACCAACACACAGGTCAGAGTCAGAAATTTAGTATTTCTTCCCCAATTCACAGCCCTTTGTTCGGATCAGCTCTTTTTTTTTTTCAGTGGGGCGCTGACGTCTGTTGTGGTGCAGGAGTGAAAAGTACACATATGATTATCTTAAAAGGGAGGGGGGAAAAAAATCAATATGGACATGATTTGAATTTTATGGCATTCGGCTGCCACGACTTGCAAATAAACAGCTGTCCCAGCCAGTCCATGCAAGCTTAACAGCCCAGCAGTAAAACACAAGGTTTTTCTTCCCCTTTTAAAAGGGTTTTACTCATATGAAAAATTATATTTTCATAATAAAATAAATTGCAGGTTGAAGAATCGTAGTTAGGTCACACTCAATTCCAGCAGAACAAGCGCATCCTGCTTCACACGGCCTCACCAGTCACTCCACAGCAGTGGCAGCTTTCTGAAGCCAAGTTAAGATATTTAATTACCAGCATCAAGTCAGAAACCAAAGCGTACAACAAAATCCTCATTTGTGAGCGAAGCCTGCAGAAATGTCGTTGAGCAGGCTTTGGCAATCTCCAAAGCTGACAGCTGGATGCCCTGGCTTATCGACTGCTAAAGCACACACAAAAAAAAAAAAAGCCCTCTGAATAGTTGCAGTGCCGAGCAAGCCTTCAAGGCAGCCCCGCCAGCCTCTTAAAAAGGCTCACAGAAATAGGCAAGCTCCATTTATTAATACTTTAGAGAGAAAACTGGCTGTGTAGGAGCAGCTCAGTGCGTGTCTGTGCCGGAGGAGGATGGGCAGAGGACCACCCGTTCCAGGTGGTGCATCCACCAGCATCCCCATTCAACCACTTCAGGTAATAAATGCAGCAGGTACATTTGCTACCTGTGCACATAGTGCGCTGCTGTCAAGTGCATCAGCCAAAAACCTTGAGGCATCAGCCCAGCACGGGTGGTCAACGCATGGAAAAGTCGGAGCAGGAAGATGGAGTGAGAAGAGCCACAATCCTGGCTGGCTGACCAACAGTATTTGTGGGAAGCCCATCCAGCTTCATGTCTCCCCTGTGCTGGGTTCCTCGGCCATGTGACATGACAGCGCGGGAAAAAGAGGAGGAAGAAACCAAAACAAAGCACAGAAGCAAAGGGAGATAAACATGACCCAGTTAGACCGGCTGTCCCCAGCTCCTGCCCATCCTCACCGGAGGAGCTGGCCTGCCGTGGCTGTCCCTTTCCTGCTCCCTCCCGCAAACAAAGGGTCAGATAAGGAGCCAGCTCAGGTCAAGACCGGTTTGACTCCGTTTCAAGCCCAGGGGAGCGGATTCAGCACTGATTTTACACCTCACCCATCCTGTTTGCCTCCCTGGGGCAGAGGCCAGAACACAGAGCAGGGTGCACGCCTGGCTGGCTGGACCCAGAAACCCCAGGCCGTGGCAGGGCACCACCAGCAGAGCCACACGCCAGCTGAGCGCTGGCCAGAGCCAGGAAGCGTCAGCGCTTCCTCCTGTCCCGCTGTCACACAACGTTGGGCGGTCGGAGATCGTGGACTTTGGCTTTTGCTTCCTGCTCCCGGCAGAGCAGGGGCAGGTCCTGGTGCATGGCCACAGGGAGAGCAGGGCGAGTCAGTCACTTAATAATCGAGGAACAGTAAGGTGGTTGTCTGACCCGCAGGGTTTGGGGGGCAGTGCACGCCAAAACAAACCCCAGCACCCACAGAAAAGGGTCCAGATGCTGCAGGACCCATTTACTCCTAATGAGACTCAAAGAAGGGCAGGCCAGTAATGCCAATACCTTTGGAATATGTTGTTTTCAGCAAGGGAGGATAATGAGGTTGCATCACGGTTCACCACAGAGGCATTAATACACACAGCACCCGGTTTTGCACGCAGTATCAGAATCAACCTCTAGAGAGGGAAAAAAAATGAAAAAGCCGGCTTCTCCCTCTAGGTGCTGCTGGGAGAAGCCGGCTGGCTGTACAATGCCGAGTGTCTGCAGTGCTCAGGCCTGGCTGAAACCACCAGAGCCATGGTCTCCCCTCTCCCCAGCACCTGGCAGAGGGGGTTTGGCTGCACCCCATGGTCTTCCACCCACCTCTGATTTCCTCAGGGAACCCCTCGTCCCTGGTCTGGCAGCACAGCCCCCACAGTTCAAGTGGCTTCTGTCAGAAGGCAAATTATCATCTGTCTTTGCCTTAAATTAACCTTGACCACTTAAAGATGCAGAAAGCCTGTTTGACACCAGCACCAACGCACGAGGCAGCGCAGCCACCCACCAGCAATGCAGACCCCAGATAAAACCCCACTGTTCACACCGATGACTTTGTGCCAGGCAAGTCAAGATCGGAATGTGACCACAGCCATCACACACCAATAGCAGTGGGTGCCAACCCCCGAGGCTCCACGCAGCAAGGGCACTGTCCCTCCTACATGGAGACCCCTGACCTGAATTTCCCAAAATTTTTAGGCGAGTGCAGCCAAGGGCAGACCCGACCTCCCCGCCTGGTGCCTGACCCACAAACCTGCTTGTACCCAAGCCACAGCCCAACACCGGGACATGCCAAAATCCCGCTCCCTCCCATCCCCGCTCCCACACCAGAGCATCGGCTGGACCAGAGCACACCCACAGCAAAATGTGTGACACCAGCACCACCGGCTCGGCACACACAGACGATGGAGCAGCCCCAGACTGCTGTGCCTGTGAGGAAGCACTGCAGGGACTGAGACCCCCCAAAAACTGGGGGGAACCCCACGAGGGGCCCTGCGGGTGTGGGAGCCGCCGCAGGGGTGGGAGCCGCCGTGCCAGCCGGCGCCGGGGCCGCAGCAGCCCCCGGAGGCGTTGCCATGGAGAAAGCAGCGCAGCAGCAGCAGCATCCCACATCCCACATCCCACGCCCGCGCGTGGGCGCCCCCTGCCCGGCGCCCACAGGGCCGGGCACCGCCCGGGACACACCGGGACAGCGGGGCCGGGGGACACGCCGTGCCCCGGGGCGCTCGGAGCGCGGCGGGGGCCGCGGGGGCCCCGGCGCTCCCAGCCTTGGGCGAACAGACCCACGCAGCGCCCCGGGGCGGAGTGGGACGGGAGCTCCGCTCCTTTCCCTTCCCTTCCCAACGGCGGGGAAAAGCAGCGAAGCCGCGGCCCCCGCCCCGGTGCCGGCGCTCCCGTCCCACCACCCCGGCACGGCCCCGGGGGTGCGCCAGAAGGGCAAACACCCCCCCCTCTCCGGGCCAAAAGCCCCCCAAAGGCGAAAGGGGAGGAGCGCCCAGGGCGCTCGGAGGACTCACCGCAGCGCGGCCGCCGCTCCCGCCGGGGCGGAGGGCTCGGTGCCCGCGGTCCGCCCGCCGTTCCCGCCGGGGCGGAGGGCTCGCTGCCCGCGGTCCGCCCGCCGTACCTGCCGGCGCGGCGCTGCGCTGCGCGGCGCGGAGCCCGCCCGGCCCCTGCCCACAATGGGCCGCGCCCGCCCCGCCCGGCGCGGTGGCGTCACCGCCCGCCCGCCGACGGGAGTTGTAGTGACGCGCGGGGCGGGGGCACCGCACCGGGGGTACGGCACAGGGGGACTGCGCGGGGACACACCGCACTAGGGGCACCGCACCGGGGGTACCGCACTGAGGGTACGGCACCAGGGACATCGTTCTAAGGGCACCGCACCGGGGGTACCGCACTAGGGGTACAGCAGTAGGGACGCCGCACTAAGAGTACCGCAGCACTAGGGGTACGACATCGTGGGGCATCGCACGGGGGTTACCGCACTAGGGGTACACCAGCGAGGGGTACCGCAGTAGCGACACCGTACTTAGGAGTACCGCACCGGCGGTATCATGCTGGCGGGTACGGCACCGGGGTATCACACTGGGGGTACCGCACTGGGGGTACTGCACCCGGGGTTATGGCACTAGGGACGCGGCATTAAGGACACCGTGCCAGGGGTACCGCACTGGGACGGCCCCGCACGCAGCGCTGCGGGCCCCGGCAGTGTCTGTGCTGCAGAGGAGCCGCCCGGCTGGGGGAGAGCAGGCGGGAGGGTCCAGCTCCCGCCGAGCAGCGAGGATAAAGTTTCACCCGGCTGGCGACAAGGGTGACACGGACTCGCGGGATCTGCGTCCCAGCTGCCTGGCAGAGGCCTCCCGAGCTGCGGCGTTCTCCGCTTGGGTTTAAGAAATCAATTTTCCAGGGGTTCCCATTTCACGTGATTCAGAGCAGCAATTGGATACACGGTTGGATTCCCACATGCATGGGAATAACCTTGCTGCATGAGATGGCAGAAGGAGAAGTTAGTGCTCTCGGTGCAAATCAAAACTCCGATCAGATTAATAGCCTGTAACGTTTTACCTCAAGTAAACATTTGTTTTTTCCCTCTGGATAAGAGGTCAAGCTATTTAAATCTTGTATGATTTTTTTTTTTTCCCCTCAGCAACAACCATATAGGAAGGCCTGAAAGGCTGGGAGGGATTTACAGGGATTGTGTTTCCTATGGAGTCTGCACAAACTGATATAGAGACAAAGGAAGCCAATGATGGGAAAGTAAAGAAAGAATATCTTTAGAGGAGTTGATACCAAAGAATGGAGTAAAATCATAGAATCACAGAAGGGTTTGGATTGGAAGGGACCTTCAAGATCATTAATTCCAAACCGCTGCCATCAGCAGGGACACTTTTGAGTAGACTAGGTTGCTCAAAGCCCCATCCAACCTGGCCTAGAACATTTCCAAGGGTGGGGCAGCTACAACTTCTGTTGAACAAACTGTTCCAGTGCCTCACCATCCTCATAGGAAAGAATTTCTTTCTAAGATCTAATCTAACCCTGCCCTCTGTTAGTTTGAGGTCATTCCTCCTGTCCTGTCCCTCCATGCTCTTGTCAAAAGTTCCTCTCCAGCTCTTGTGGAGCTCCATGTCTTTCCTGTGCTGAGGACCCCAGAGCTGGACACAGAGCTCTAGATGGGGTTTCACCAGAACAGAGCAGAGGGGGAGAATCCCCTCCCTTAACCTTTTACCCACTCTGCTGGGATGCAGCCCAGGATGTGATTTGCTTTATGGGCTGCCAGCATACATTGTTGGCTCATGCCCAGCTTTTCATTCACAAGAACCCCCAAGTCCTTCTCTACAGAGTTGCTCTCAATGGTTTCTTCTCCCAGTCTGTTCCCAGGTCTGGGATTGCCCTGACCCAGATGCAGAACCTCGCACTTGAACTTGTTGAAATTCATAAGGTTCTCACGGGCCTGTTCCATCTGTGCCTTAGTTTTCCTGATCCCATCCCTACACATCTGAATCCCTGTACTCTTCCAGCTCACCTGTCACTGCTTTCACTGGCTGTGCATTTCCTTCTTACTCCTCAGCTTGAGGAGCAGATCCTTGCTCAGCCATGCTGGGTTTTAACCTGCCTTACTTGATTTCTTACACACTGGGTGTTCAAGCAATGGGAGGCAGCAATAACAGGGATAAAAGGTATCAAGGGCAGGTTATTTGGAGCAGCAAACCCAACGATGTTGCTGTGAAGCTGGTGGGACATGAGGATAAGCATATCTGTACTGGGGCAGAGCCAGCACAGGTTTTGGCAAGAGAAATTAAAACTCACTAAATCTACCACAGTGCTTGATGGAGCCAAAGATGTGGTGGACAACAGAGACCTAATGGATGTAACAGATATCGATTTTCTAAAGGCTCTGACAAATCCTTCATCCAAGTAATTTGAAGGGAGGAAGGAGCCATGAAAAAAAATCCAGCGGTTTATAGACAGAAACCAGAAAGGCCGGACTGGGGTGGTCAGTCTCCACAGTGGAGAGATGACCAGGGGAGTTTCAGGGAGATCTGAGCAGGAGCCTGTGCTGCTCAGCACCTTCGTCAATGCTGTGGAAGCAGGAGTGGGTAGGGAGGTGAAGGTGGTTATTGATGACCCTGAGCTGCTTGGAAAGGCTGATGGAGCCAAAATGGAGCAGGACCTCGGGACACTTAGTGACAAAATGACAGATGAAATTCAGTGGAGACAAATTTAAGTGACGAGCCTCACAGGGAGCCCTCCTAATGTTGTGCACACAGTGATGGGTTCTGAACTGACTGCCAGCCCACAGGAAAAGGATCCCAGGTTATAACAAGGAATTTGATGAAAGCATCCACTCATTGCTGAGCAGCAGTCAATAAAGCAAACAGAAGGGTAGGAATTTGTGAGGAAAGAGGAAAAGCTACTGTCCAGATTCCTGGTTTGCTCTCCTCTTGAATACTGTGAGCAGTTCTGCTCTCTGTTCTCACCAAAGAACTAGTGATCAAAGATAGGGAGCATTTTTCACTGAGGTAACTGGCTAGGTCAGGACTATTCAATACAGCATTTCTATACAAGCCTTGGGCTCAGGAAGTCCTGGAGCTTGCAGCTTTCTGCAGGCTTGGAGAGTTTATGGGAAAATATCCCTGAACACTTCTCATACCCTTGGCTTATCATACACCATTGGCTTTTTTACACTCTTGCATTCATCTTTTTTCCTTCATAAAATGCCTTCCCAGGACTTCCCTTCCCACTCCCTTCCTCAAGGACTGTCGTTAACCATGTAGTGGTGGTTTGATCTGGAAGCTCCCAGCCTGGGCAAGCAGCTGCATAATGGCTGGCATCTGGAATTGCATCTTCCTCGTCGAAAGGGCTCAGCCATATTCTTGTAATTGCCTCCTCAGAGCTTGTTTGGAGGCTGCTTATCAAGTCCCATTGTGTTGCTTTCCTGCTTGTTTTTCCAACAGCCGCCTATTAAATTAAGCTCCTGTATTCAGGCAGGAAAACCCAATAACCAGCTGCCCAGAGCCTCTCTGGATAAGTAGGACACATGCAATAGTAATGGCATAAGACTGATGAGCATCCGGCCCTGAGAAGGGGAGAGGGTGGGTACCAACCCTGCCTGGAGAATAATCCCTGTAATGCCTTGTAACAGAAGAGGTTTGATAAGGTTTTTTCATTGGATGAAAAACTAAACCAGGACTTTCTCTGAGCTGAGGGAAAGAAAATGGGTTTCTTGTTCTAAATCCGTAAGAATATACTCGGTATTGTTCATCGTTAGCTGCTCACTAGACCCTATAAATGTTCTCTGAGATCAATCCGTGTCAGATCAATATTGTCTTATCCCGGGGGGGGGAGTTTTTATGTTGCTGCTCCAGGGAAACTTAAAAGGGCACTCCTGGTTCGGCTGAGAGTAATGGAATATGGAACTCACACCCTTACAAAAATTAAACAAAATTGATTTTGGAGGAAAAACGTCCTTCCTTCTTGAGGTTATAGTCTTTGATGTTGTACAGATGATCTGCTCAGCAGAAAAATGGGCTGTAGGTTTTACTTAATTGTTTTGGTCTAAGCTGAAGATGTGCACCAAATGAACAAAACCACCGTGTGAGCTGCCACCACCATCCCAATCCAGTGGAGTTTATGGGCAGACTTCCATCGGCTGCAGTCAGGGCTGGTTTTGGCTCTAAGGTAGGAAGGAGACAGTATTATGCTTTTTGCTCTTTGATATGAGGTTTTCAGAGTGTGTAGAGGACCTTTTGGGGCTCTGTAGCTAGGCTGGGAGGTTCTGCATGAAAACAAACCGCACCCTAAGCCAGCATTATCTCCCAACAGCGCCGAGCTCAATCTCACCCCAGGATCCACATCAGCTCCCTGCTGCTGGCAGGGGGAGGTGAAGCTTTGGTGTAATGTTCCATAACCTCAAAAGGGAAAATAAACGCATTCCCAAGGCGGGACTCAGCCGTGCCTGTGGTGGCTGGGAGCGTTAGCAAAGACTCAGTGGATTTAGGCCCCGATTCTGCAAAGTCCTTAAGCTTGTAAGGAATTTGTAATTTGCTTGTAAGCAAATTCCCATCCGCTTCAGTGGCATTTAATCACATGCACATAAGTGCTTTATGGTGTACCGGGGAGTTGTACCTTGGGGGAGGTGGGGATACTGAGCCCAAGCAACCAAATTCTTTTCCAAAGTGTTCAGAGCAGGGTAAAATTGTGGAATCATATCGCAGAATCTGAGAATGATTTGGGTTGGAAGGGATCTTAAGGATCATCTAGTTTCAAACTCACTGTCATGGGAAGGGACACCTTCCACTAGACCAGGTTGCTCAGGGCCCCATCCAGCCTGGCCTTCTGAGAAATAAAATATGTAAGAAATAATTAGAAAGCATATTGTGAGAGTTCTTGCAAACAGCTACTGCTTCTAGTGAAGATTTGCTCCAGACCTGCCTGTCCAAGCCCACTCTCTGCTGGGAGATGCTGGGAGAGCACAGCCTGTGCCAGCTGCTTCCCCTGAAAAAACACCATGTCCTGTGGGGACGGGATGACTCAGATGAGTGGCAGAGAGATATAAAGCACTTGGAGGCCTGCTGGGGATGTAGGAAGTCATTAATAATCTCAGTGCCTTGGCCAGGGCCTTCCACCCCACGCCTCTCTGCGCTTCTGTGGTTGCCTTTCTCCCCTCTCCACTGTTTCCTGCAGCTGCCAGAAGCACCTTGTGCTTCCCTTGCCATCCATCCTCCCAGCTGTCTCCCGTGAGATGCTGCATGTGTGGCCATGCCCTGGTTTGGATCATCTCGCTTGTACCCAGCCTGTCTTTGGCAGGCCCCTGACACATAACTCCTGATTGCTCACGAAGCCAAGGGCGAATCCTCCTCCCTGGATCCTCCTGCCAGCGCTGGGCTTCACCCACAGTCTTGTGCCAGCCTCAGATGCTGGGGGAAAATGAGTTGTTCAGGGTGGGCTGAGAGTTCTAGCTCTTCCCCCTTAGACTCCACAACCCTGTTATAAAACAAGCCATTCCTGATTAGGGATCTGTAACTTTGCCCAACTCCTTTTTCTCCTCCTTATTCCTAGAGATGACTTTTCTTGCACTGAATTTCTAGAGAAGGTACAAAACAAACAAACAAACAAACAAACAAACAAAAAATTCACAAAACCCCATACAAAACACACAAACAAAACCAACAACAAAATCCTAAAACAAACCAAACAAAAAATATTTCAAGGTAGACAGAGCAAATTCTCAATGGATGAACATTCAGTACCCAAATATCTTCCTCACATCCATGGATATTTATCTCCTGAGAGCAGGGAAAGAGGTGTGATGAAGGGTAGAAATCAGGGAAGAGATGAAGCAGGAGGAAGAGGAGCAATGGGGTGGGAGGGGGCTGTAAATCAGTGCCTCTCTCTCAAGGCCAGAGACTGCTGCAGATTTACACCAGCTGTTGCTGGGGCTGTCAGAGAAGGGTCTAACAGGGATGCGTGCACAAACAGCCTACAGGGAGAGCTGCTTTTATTTGTTCACATCTAGCAGGGGTTGAATTTATAGCCTTTGCAGAGAGGCCAGCAAAAAGCCAGAGCATCACTTAAATCCCACTTAAAACCTCAGATTAGGGCTTTGCAGGAAGGGAAAACGAGGAGGTAGAAATGGTCTGGCCAGATTCTGGCTCTGTTGCTTGGGAGATTGGGCTACAAACCCACCTGGCTACAGCAGCCAGGGAGCCAAGAGAGGCTGTTGCCTTATCAGTAGAACATCCTTTTCTCCAGAGCTGGAGCAGAAACAAAATGAGGAAGTGCCAAGTCACCTTATGCTCATGATGAGTCTCCATCCTCTTATTGGAGCATAAAACAGTTGAGCCTCGGGTTACCAGGAGCGTCCCAGCCCAATTCTGCCATCCATTAGTGAATGGAGCTTATCCAAGGGTAATTAGGAGCCCTCATCAAGGGCCTAGCAGCATTTGGAATATCTTAATCCTCCTGATCTTTGATATTATCCAGTTTTCTAAGCACCTATCTTAGTTTTGCATGACACCTAAGCCAATTCTTGGCAGAATTTGTCCTAAGTGACTCAGCCAAGGTCACACATGAAGTCTGTGGTCAACCTGGGAATGGCTCCCGGATACCCCAAGTCCTGGCTGAGCACAATAAATCACAGGACCGTCTCTGCCTTGATCACTATTTTGGTCACCCTGATTTGTCCTGCATCATTAAATTTTTACAGCCACTGACTCCAGATGACTTAAAGTTTGTGCCTCCTGTCTCCAGGAACTGCAGAGCTAAGAGGTTTTGTTTCCCCCAGCACAAGGGCTGGAATGTGAAGACTCAGCGACCAGCACAGGCAGGAACATTTCTCCCATCCCTGACAGCTGTGTAGCTGGACATACATGCTCCCAGTATCTTTCAGAGCATCAGTGTGGCTTTTACAGGTCCTGGCGCAGCATTTCTTTCTAATAAGAAGAATTCAGGACAGATCTGTGACAAGACTTGAACAACGATGCTACACTCAGCAAAGCAGCAGAGTCCTGTTGCATCCCTGTTGAGAGATCACATCCTGCATGGATGGAGCAAGCACAGCACTGCTCCAGCCTCCCTGCTCCATCACTGGGAATTCCTGGGGTGACATCAGTGCCCTGAGATCATCTCTCTTGACTGGCTATATTTTGCTTACAGGTTTTCCCTCGAGGGCTTCGGGTTGCTCTCCGGCTGCAGTTTCTCTGCTGCGAGGACGTTCTGCAGGCTCGTGTTCCCTTTTCTGTGGCACATCATGCTCCACCCCAGGGTCTCTGTGCAGCTGTGGCTCCATCAGCTGTCAGAGCCACTGTGCTGGGGGTGTTTGCGATGTGGAAGATATTGCAGCCACCTCTGGTTGATCCGGGCTGTACCAGCAGGAATAGCCCTACTGGAAAGGCTTCCTGGCTGGGCATGGGGTTGGACATGGCAGGAAAGGTGTTTTCTTTCCTCTGCTCAGCCTTTTCTCTGACTGCCCAAGCAGGCAAACCTTTTTCCTCCTTCATCTGCCTTGCAATAATTTAGGCCCACGCACAAGTGGCTGGGTGATATCTTGGTGATATCTTTAGATACTGATGTCCTCAATATCTAAAAGCTGGTGCTGCTCAGAGGTCTCAGATTCAGGTTGCAGCCTTGGGAGTGCACCACCTCCCTGGCACAGGAAAAGCCACTGGGAGTGCAGGGATGAGCAGCTGGGAGCTGTAGGAGGCACATGGAAGTTGCAGCAGCCTCCCTGCATCGCTGCCCCAGCAACGGATTGGTCCCAGCCGTGCCTTCACTGCCCCACATTGCTGGTGGCAAAAGGGTGTTGCCAAACTGCCAGAGAGGGAAATCACAGTCACAACAACAGCAAGAGGGACCTCCCCAGTTGCAACCTCCTTAGTCACAGCTGGATTACTAACCCCATTCTTATATTTTCCACGGGGGTGGCATGAGTAAGAGCTGACTCCTAGCGATGGCTGTTGCCTCAAGAAACCCTTAAGGAGAGAAATGCTGACAGGACTATCAGGCTTGTTTAGGTTTCGGGCCACATCAGGAGACCTGTGCTAGGAGCAGGACAGTGACTCAGGTACAGGACAGAGCCAGCCCAGAGGGGCCAGGATGGAGAGGGCTGCCCCAAGCAGTATCACTAGGAGGGGATGGGCATGCATTGCTCAGCCTTTTCCATCATGTCTGCAACACCTCAGTCCCTCCAGAGATTATATTCAGGACATGGACTTGCCTTGGAGAAGAGCCCCCAGACCCTTCAGCAAACCTGGTCTGTTCATGGCTCTCCCTTTTTTGACTGATGGTGAGATGGGGATGAGATCAGGCCTTGGGAGCATTTTAACATCTCCCAGATGCTGTCTTATGTGTAAGGGACAGTGCAAATGATGAGCATAGGTTACAGGTTTCAGGGCTCAAACACAGGCCAAGTCTCACATGTCTCCTGCAGCCCCCAGCCATGGGTATCCCAGCAGCCCCAGGATCCTGGCTCCAGCCTCCCCGCAGCTGGCTGGGCAGTTGCAGAGCAGGAGCGGGAGATGGCAGCCCCCCAGCAGCCTCCAGGGTTTGCACCCAGACCCCGGGGCAACTCCCCTCCCTGTGGAGACCTGGGAAGGGGAGGGATGGGGAAGAAGAACTTTCCCACTTGGGCTGAGCCGATGGGAACGAAACGTTTCTCCCTCGGCCCTGACTGCCGAGGCGGTGGGAATCTGAGCTCAGCCCCTAGGCGACTTAATGGGCTTTTAAAAAACCCCTTTGTATTGGATCCATTCTTCTCCCCAAAGCTTGCTGGCCCGGCTCCAAGGGGAAACCTTTGATTCTGCAAATACACCACAATTATCATCCCGAGGAGTCTCAGCTATCAGGCTCCCCCGCCTCCAAAAGATCAGCAGGATGCCGGAGAGGTGCTTAAATCATTCCATCGCAAGAAAGCCTTGGGCTGTAACAGCTTCCCTGTTGCTCGGAGAAAGCCACCCCTCTCCCAACAGCCTGGCTCCATTTTTCTCCCAACGATACCGTCGCTAGTGGAGGCAGGGCGGGCAGCGCTGCGGAAAGCAGCCCACCGGGCTTCCCGGGGATTTCATCAGTCCTGGGACCCGGCTGGCGGGCGGAGATTTATGGGCTCGCAAGAATCTCGCCTTGGAGTTATCTCCCCCTCCCTGCTTTTTATGGCCGTGCAGATAGGCATCCAGCGATAGAGCCCTGCTGGGTACCATAACAAGCTGGCTCTGTTTGACAGTTGCAAATATTTTTCTCCAACATTGCACAGGTCCATGTGCACAGGCTGCTCTCCCAGGGTCGCCACCACCCAGCACCGGGAAACTCGGCGTGGGGGAGCCCAAAACCAGGAGCTTGCCAAGCACGGCATCCACTCCCTGACTCCTATCCCTTGCTCACGTCTCCCCTAAGCTCTCCCATCTCCTCAAGGTAGGTTTCTATTCCTTTTAAATTGCTGAGTTGTTTTTTCTTTCTTTTTCCAAAGGTATTTTTATTTTCTTCACTTTATACAAGTCCTGCCCTTCTGCAGTTCTCTCCAGTCTAATGCTGGGATTTCTGAAGGGGATTTAGGGGAGTTAGGTGCTCCACTTCCAGCAGAAGCCCAGCTCTTCTTTCCTTGCAGAAATCCCCCTTTAGAACAGGTCATCACTTCTTTTCTGCAGCTGTTTTTCTTAGTAGTCTAAATAAAGCTTTCAAGTTACGACTCCTTGATGTGAGGCCAGATTCAGAGGCTGTCAGTTCCTTTGTGTATCCTCAACTTGTCCGGGGGTGTTTTGTTTTATTTTGGGATGGCTGCTTGCTTTTGGGGCTTGCTGCAAAGCTCTGAGTTTTGTAGCCCCCTCCTGCCTCATTCTCCTGCTTGCCAGTGACAGACAGTGTAAGCTCCAAGCACCAACGTGAGTTTGGCCCCTCCAAATCCCTTGCACTGTGCCTGCCCTTCTGTGAGGCCAGAGGATTTTGCCAGCAGGAATTTGCTCTGGCTGTGGGTTCTCCCTGAGCTGTTGCAGGAGCCCCAGGGAAAGGTGCTTCACTCTGGCTGAGCAGCCAGAGCCAGTGTCCTTGCCAAACTGCAGTCACAGCCCTCACAGCCCTGGGACACGGATGAAGTTTCTTCCTCGTGAAAATTAAGTTTGTGGCAAAGTCTGGTCCCCTTTGGTAACACACAAGTATTGCCATGTAGGTCCACGTGGCATCGTTGTTGGGGATGGCATCCCAGTCCTGCTCCATATGCTCCATGGCCATGTGCCACTTGCTTGGTCACACTGGTGTGGCCAATCCATCCAGTTCCCCAGGCCAGCCCAAGATGAAGGCAATGGGAGCACAGGAGGCTGAGCCAGCTCTGCCCAGCAGAAATGTGGACCCACAGCTTAGGGACCAACACAGTTCACCACGGAAACCTATCAGGAAGCAACAGGCTGAAGCTAAAAATCCACTCCTATCCTTTATCAAAACCACTGCCGCTTACTTAGGATGCTCCAGGCATGATTCAACACTCATTATCTTCATTGGGCTGGAGATTAGGCTGCAATCTTTCCAGATAATAGTTTTATTAGCTATCTTTTTACATTATTTATTTGCACTGAGTTCAGAACACTCAAAGCTTTCACTGGAACAGTAATACCAGTTCAGCAGAAAACATCTTATGCTGTGCTTTCTTGCAGTAGCAAAGAGCCTGCATAGATGGAGCGATCCCAGGCCAAACACACTCTTGCCAATAAAGTTTTTTTTGGCTCCAGCAAGCTTTAGGTGTTATGGGTGCCCCACCAGATGCTAATAGTGTGGAAAGGTCATTTCTTAGGGCTTCAGCACAGGCAATGGACTGTTGTGTCCCATTACCTGCTGTGCTGGGCTCTGCCAGGGTTGCTCCTGGTCAAGGGACAACCAGCATCCATGGCATGGCTCACCAGGGGCTTTTTCTTGAGCTCCCATGACCCATCTCCCTCCAGCCATCCATCCTGCCCCAGCACAAGCTGGCACCAATCCTCTTTTGGCTGGGACAAGATTGCATTCTCCCTCCCTCTCTCCCTCCCTCCCTCTCCCCTGAAGCAAGGCCTGGAAAAGAAATTAGACTGCACTAATTACTGATTTAATGATAATTGCATGGGCTACTGGCTTTGGCCTTGGTCGTCAGCCAAGACAGCGCATGGGCCACTGCAAACCTGTGGCAGCCCAGAGTACTAATCCTGGGTACGAGGGCTGGCTGGAGTTGGCCCTGGGAAGGGCTGCCTGGGAGGTCCTGCAGTGTGTGCTGGAGATGTTATTTTCCTCTGACTTCATGTCACTGCAGAGGATGACTGTGGGGGATGATGTGTCCATTCACCTTTGCCCTGTCCTTAATCACCTTGTAATGAAAACCAGGAACTGACAACCTGACCCTCTGGACAACCAGCTGCTCTCTGGGATGCAAGGGACTTTTTTGGCACAGGGCACTCCACTTTCTCCATTTCTTTCTGAGTGACTCTCTCCACAAGAGCAGCTGCTTACCATCCTCTTAGCACACCTCCCAGTCTGGATTAAAGGGATTCACGTGGGTCTGGTTGTTTTTTTGTCTCACATTCTCCCTATCAGCTCTTGGACTGCTGATTGCTCGTTGCTTCTGGAGCTGAGCACTGCCCTTGCGTGACACCCGACACACTCCCTAGGGAGGATGCTCCAGGAATGTCCTACCACCCACCCGAGTTCAGTGAGTGCAAATGCAATGCTGGGGACAGGCTCAAGAAGATGCATGTTTTTGATAGCCCCACATGGCCCCATTCTCCCCAGTTCATTCCTGGAAGAGGGATTCCTACTCGGGGAGGGACCGCTCGTGACATACCCACCACAGAGGTGCTGCCGCTCCCCAGCAAACCCGGCAGATGCTGCGGGCCAGCTTTGATGTGTATTTCTTTGCTACTTGCAACAGTGTCTCCTGGAAGGGCTTGGACTGGAGGCTGCCTTTGTTTTTATCGGGCTACCATCCGTCTGTTTGTAACACAGATGCCCTGAGTGATTCTGCTGGTGGGAAGCGGAGGTGAAGGGGCTCCTTTGGATGTGCTCAGAAATCACCTCCGCATCCAGGACTGCTTTTAAACATGTTTAACATCATTCATCTTCCAGGCCTCTCAGAGCACTGCCACATCTCTGGGGTTTGGTATAAACACTCAGCTGCGGAGGACGTGAGAGAGAGTGGGGCAGGCGGTGCAGTTACGAGGTGTCCTGCGTCAGAAGTGCTGCAATTTGTAGCTGCTTGGAAACGCCCTGGCAGAGAAATAGGGAATCTGGGAGACGCACCTCTCCATTCCTGGCCCAGCCCAGAGGCAGCCTGCCAGCCCCAGAGCACAGGGACGAAGCACTAATGGAGCTACAATAGAGAATGTGCTCCTTTGCTTGTCCTTTGTCTGGAATAAGCTCTGGATAATATTTCCTCATCTGTTCCTCTCCAAAATCCCAGCTCCAGCTTTCTGAAGCTGCCAGCGACGTACTGCCCTTGGCACTGCCTGTAACTGAAGCTCTAGTCTGTCAAGAAAGGATGAGTTTGTCCCTTCTTTTGAACCACAGAAGGGGAGTCTCCATCCCTCTCCCCACCTGTGGTACACCTGCCTGCACCCCACCTTGAACTCTTCTACCCAACAGCCACTGCCAACACCCAGCACAGCTCCATCTGCTCCACCTGTCTCCCATACCCATCCCATTGCCATTGGGACATACCTTCCCTGGGAGCAGATGTCCAGGGAGGCTGCGCAGCAGCACAGAGGGAGTCCTGGTTCCCTTTATGCCTCCTGCAGCCGCAGCTCCTGGGACCCAGACTGCAACTAGAGGACTTGCCCAAGACCAAGGAGTGGGTCGGTGTCAGAGGAGGGATGTGGACATCCCTCCCTGTGCTGTGCCTCCAACCCAGCCTCACTCTGTGTGAAAAGCACACAAACCGGACATTCAACTTGCCACGTCTTTGCACAAGGCCGGCCACGGCTGGGGCTGCCAGGGAATTATCAGATGCTCTTGTGGCTCTGCAGGGAAGCCAGGATTCTAAGGGAAGGGTTACTGATTGCGTTTTGGCCCTGGGGAGGTGTGTTGGACAAACTGCTGTATAATCACTGCACAGTCCAGCCTGCAGAACAGCAGTGTAATATTTTTCTCTTATCATCGTGGAGCTTTGGAGGCTCTTATTTGATCTCCTTTATCCATGTGAATGTGTTCAAGAATGCAGCAGCCTCTGCCTGCAGAATAGCTGCTATTGTTCCCTTTGTTCATGTGTCTGGGCTGTTCCTCAGCCTCCTCTCTCCCTTCCTGCAAAGAGACACACTTTGCCTCCTCTCTCCCTTCCTGCAAAGAGACACACTCTGCATGGTCAAAAAGTATCTTTACAACTTGATCTTAGATATGAACTCAGCCATGGGAAAGGCAGAGGGCACATTTTTTGAATATTACAGCTTTTTGTGATCTGGAGGGGAGCATGGTGAAAGGCACCTTGAGCTCACACAGTGAATTAGCTGCTTTTAATTTCAACCAGGATCTACCCACCCATGCCCACTGCAAGCTGCTCAGAAATAATGCTGAAAATAGATGGCATTGGATTGGGCATTTTTGGCTGATCTATCTGTTCCTCCCTGACGTGCTGACCCTTTTACTTTGAATAAATCCACAGTAACACAGCAAATCATCTTGGAAGAGAAACAAAGAATCTGAAGGCCATGAGAAACACAGATCCACATTTCAATTTTTTATCCTGCTTTTTTTCTGAAAGCTTTTACATGTCTTCATGCTGAAAACAGGCTGGAATTAACTTAGATATTAAAAGCATTTAACTTAGAGACTTTCTTTTGTGAGTGTGGAACAGAATTCAGTGCTTTACAAAACCAGGCCTCCAGCTTTGCAATAATGTCTCTCCGATTTCTAGATCAGCCCTTTCCCCTTCTCCTTTCAGACAGGTCTGCAGCAGATTATCCTAACACGATCTGCACAATCTTTACACCCTGTCAAGTGCACAGTTTCAAAACAAACCTCGAACAAACCTCAGCTCCCTCTGAAAAGCCATCTCCTCTTCATCCCCCTCATGGAGAACCTGTAGGAAGATGTCAGATTACACAGACGAGAACTTCGGCACAGCCGGGTTAGATCAGGCTGAGTTAGTCATCAAAGCTACAGCTGGGGGTTGTTAATCTATTGGTGGCTTCCAAGCAAATTATTTTTACTTTCTGTTTACAAAATAAGAGAATTGAGATTATTGGTTAGGCCTTGAGGCACGATGCATCACCAGCCGTGGTAAAACAGAGATGACGCGGAGCTTGCTTGTACACTGAGGAAGGTGTGCTCCTTCATCGGGCCTGAGTCATCACTCCCATTAGGAGCAGGATGGAAGGATGGCACCAGAACCACTGGCTGCTTCCACAGGGCTGCTGGCAGTGGCCAGAACCTGCTGAGAGCCTGATCCTGCACTGCCTGTGGTGCACACACACACACACACAACTGGTGAGACAGGTTGGAAACCACTGGCTCAAGGCTGGATGTGTGCTTTGGCTTTCCCACCTGCCTCACTGGGAACTCTTTTAGAAATCCTTGCTGGGAATTGCTCTTCTGACTGAACTCCTCCATGTGGGCTGGAGGCCAAATATTTTTTTTCTTTTTTTTTTTTAGGCCTTGTTACTTTTTTTTTTTGTACTGAATTAAGCAGGGGAAATCACTCACTGCTGTTCAAGTCTCATGGATGTGCAGTGCTGTTAATCTCCGACTTCATAAATTGTAATTCAAGCTTCCTCAAATCACGAGATTTGTATTTGTTTATTTTTAAATAAGAGAAGTTGGCTCTTTTCATTGTGCTTTCAGGACATGACATGGCTTTTTTTTTCCCCTCCACATGTAGCAGGAGAAACAACCCCTTCTGCAAAAATTACACCCTGTGACACAATTGCTTGACTCCAGAAATAGGAATTTAGAAAAACACCCCCTTCCTAAAGACCCAAATGAACATGGGCAGTGTAGGTGGGAGCAGCCCAAGGACCAAGTTCTTTCTGCCCTGATCTCATTGTTTTTAGCAGAGGACTCTGGAACTGCCATTGCTGAGCACCCATTATTTGATCTGCAGACTGAGGAGGAAAAAAATAAAACCCAAGAGCAGCTTATTTTCAGCGTGGCATCTCCTCTGCCTTGTGGAGTGCAGAAAGCAGTAAAACCCTCCCACCCAGCACTTCTATTTTCACGCAATGTCAGTGTGAACAAACCCCCAAGTGAGCCCCCAGCGTCTCTTTCCTCTGCTCAGCTCACAAAGCAAGAGCAAAGAACAAACCTCCTTTCCTGTCCCTCCTACCTCCCTGAATCCCTCCTCATTAAGGAAAGAAAAGGTCAATATTGGCAGTGTTGAAATGAAGCACAGGGACCGAACTGCCTCCTGCGCCTGGTTTGGGGCGCCGAAAGAGCCAAGCGTGAACCAACATTTTCCAGAGCCTCCATCAGCTCGGGGGGCTGTTTTGGCTTGCCAGTGTGCAAGGAAGGAGCCTGATTTCAGGAAGCAATTTGCAATCAGGCCCTTAGGAGACTAGGGGAGGGGGAAAAAAAAGAATCTGTGAGTGGGTCGTATGTTGGCCTCAGACAGAGGTTTGAAAAGTGTCTGGCAATTTGTGAAACTCGAAAGGTGGTGGGCAACCCCCACGAGGAGGATGCTGAGGAAATCTGAGGCTTGCCACACCAGAGGGCCCTTAGTGAGGCTTCCCATCTTGGACCTGCTCTCCTCCTTGCAGCATCTTTTCACCAACCCATCCATGCAGCAAAGCCGCCACCCGAGCCTGTTTTGTTCTCAGCATGAGCTCATCTTCTCAAATGTGATGTGAGGAGGTGATGTTTCCCCCCCCACCACGTTACCACCCGCCTTTTCTCTCTGCATCTGTCTGCTGCCTCTCCACAGCTTCATTTCCATGGTCTGGTAGGTGCTCTCCTGGCCAAGCATGGATTTGATCAATGGTAACTGTCCTGCTCCACTTTCATCCCACCACCTTCATGTTTCCTCCTGTGCTGCCTTTCACTCTTTCCATTACCACATCATCACCCTCTTTGAGTCGTGCCTGCAGTGATGGTTGCAGAGATCAAAGCTGGCACTGGCACCCAAGGCATTGATGCTGTACTCTCACGGTGAGCAGACTCTCCTGTGTCCTTGTGTTTTTCTCTCTGTCCATCTCCATCCATTATCCACTTCCACTCTTAAATCCCCAGGCACTCTGGGTGGATGGAGATGCACTTTGGTCTGTGTGTATCCATCATCACTTACAATGCTGTCCTGGGTATATTGTGAGAGGTATTGCCTAAGCCTGAGTGAAAAAGAGGGGCCAAAGCCCCTTGGGACCAGCATTGCAATGAACAGCCTGTCTGCTGCAAACTGAGCAGGGCTGGAAGGTTTAAATGTACCCAGAACTTTGCAAAAAATACTGTTCTGTGAAAAGTAAAAATATAATTCCTTTTATTGCCCTTATTTGGTACCAAACCAAGTGTTTAGACAGTTTAACTTTTCCCTAGGAATAGAAATTTTGATTTTTGACCAACCTCCCACTTGCAGTCTTAAATCTGTTTTAGAAGGAACCTCTTTTTAAACATTTTTTTTCTTATACAGCTAAACCAGACATAATTGCTATACCTCCTTCCCCCCCCAGTATTCCTTTCTTGTGTACCAATGCAAGACATTTACCTTGGCCAGCCAGGTACAGCAGTGCCCAAGGGAAGCTGACTTAAGCCCTGGTGATGAGTTACAGTGCCTAACACTTCCCAAGAACAATCACCGTGATTTATGACCGCTGACATGACAAAGATTTTGTCTGCTAGTGAGAAGTGATGGCTGATGTCCCTCTAAATGCTTATCATTTCTGGCAGCTTAATTGAACCCCGTTAACAGATGCAACAAAACTGAGAGACATTTCTCCTCCTAGGAGCAAAGCTGGTGTTGGCCTTACTTCCCTGTTTTCAGGTATTTTCCTTTTAAGTCAGAGGGTGCAGAAATGATCTTCCTAAAAGAAATATGCTGCCAAAGGAGTATATAATTCCCATATTTGATTTTAGGACACCCTGGCAGGAGAGCAACCTCCCGTGATGGGTGGTAGAGAAGGGACCCTTGGAGAGTTGCTGCAGTTTTCTGCTGTGGATTGATATATCCCTCATTCACCATGCAAAGGACTTGGGCTTGAGTCCAACTTGGAGCTTTGCCCTCCTCTTGGGGATTTTGGAGCTCTTCAGACCAGTTGAGCAAAACCCCAGATAACTGTGACAGCAAAGGCATCCAGCCCTGGCCTGCGAGGTGTTTTGGGAGCAGCTCTGCAACACAAGAGCTCTGGTGGATGGAAGGGAGGAGTCCAGGCATTTCTGGCAGGCTTGCAGGCAGCTGGGAGCTGTGCAGGAGATCCCACTTTCCCTGGGCAGCTGGAGCGCTGCAGGAGGGCAGTGTTTGCTCAGCACCCAGGGGAGCAGCAAACCCAAGGCCATTGGAGGCAGGTGGGAGGAGACAGCTCAGTACTTCAAAGCTTCCGTGTGCAGGAGGAGGCTAAAATGTGGGAGATAGTTTTTTTTATAAGGGTTCATCCACAGCAACAACAGACACCTGTGGCCTGGAGCAACTTTTAGGAAAGATAAAGCTGTGCACAGAGCGCGTACTCTTGCAGCAGCCGAGCTGTGCTAGTCTCTCATCTGACTTCATGCACCAGGGTGTTATCTTTTTCTCGTGAAAGCCATGGAACTGGGTAGAATTTAAATTATACCCCAGAGAAGCTGGCTTGCTTCTCTGACAGAGGTCATAATGAGGGAGTCAGGATTCCAGTTATAGCTCGGCATAGCAGATGTAGCCAGTTTTGCAGATGATAAAAATACAGCCTTGTCTCAGGAATGCTGCAGAAGTGAGGCACGCGTGTGGTTGGCTGCTTTTTTTTTTTTTTTTCCAGAGCTGTTGTTTAACTCTGGCTGTACTGTACAACAGTTGTTCCCGTTGGGAAATCAATATTTACAGAGCAAACAGCAGTGAGACGTGGGCTGGGTGCCATCCAAGCATGCAGCAGGATCTGCTCCGTCAAATCCCTGCACCTCAAACTGTGGAAAATGCTACTCATCTCTTTTTTGGGGGAGGATTAGTTTTTCATTACCAGTGATGAATACTATTTTATTTTTACTCTGCTCTGTGTGCTTTCCACGGCCTGCTTGCAAGGAAGGAGGCAGACAGTGAAATATGGGAAGCTACACTATATCCTCTCCTGTATGAGGCACAGCTCACCTCTTCTGATCAGAATTCAGGGCTTGGTGCACAGAATTAGCCACCCACCCCAAATGAAAGCAATTCCCATCTTGTTCCATCCCCCTGCCATGGGCAGGGACAATTTCCATAAGACCGGGTTGCTCAGGGCCTTGAACACTTCCAGGGATGGAAGTATTCCAGGGATCTCCTTAGGGCTCCTGCAACTCCATGGCCTACAGAGACCCTCACCTGGAGGACAAACACAGCCCTTACAAGGAGCAAGTCACTGCTGGGGTGAGGCTTGGCTGGGACCAGCACAAACCTGGCGATGTGGACTTGGTGCTTTGCTGCTCCACAAGGCACTGCCAGTGGAGGAATGCACTACAGGCAGAGTGGCAGTGCCAGTCTCACTTTACCAGGATGCTACAATGAATCCATGCCCTCTTGGTTTTGCAGCAACACACCAGAAGCTGGCTCTGTAATAGTGCCTGGTCTTGTATTCCCTCCTGTTTGCAGAAGCGCAGCTGTAAGGAAAATGTTCGGTCTCTAATCTGTATTTACACAGGATGGTGATAAAGAAATTCCTCCACAATCACTTAATCTCTCTTTGGGCTGACACCACCGTCTTTGCTCAGCCCAGCTCTAGAGCAGCAACACAAGCAAACACACCACAGCGTTTTGTGGGCTCAGGGAGGACCATCACGTGAAAACAAGCTATGCACCGAAGTACACCTTGAATTTTGTGTTCAGTTTTGAGCCCCTAGAGACAAGAAGGATATTGAGCAGCTAGAGCATGTTCAGGGAAGGGCAATGGAGCTGGGGAAGGGTCTGCAGCCCAAGTCTGATGTGAAATGGCTGAGGGAGCTGGGGGCATTGAGCCTTGAGCAAAGGAGACTCAGGTGTGACCTCATCACTCTCTACAGCTCTGAAAGCAGACCGTAGCCAGGTGGGGGTCGGTCTCTTCTCCCAGTAACAAGCGACATGACCAGAGGAAATGGCCTCAGGTTGGACCAGGGAAATTCAGATTAGGGAAAATTTATTCCCTGGAAGGATGGTCAGGCATTGAAACAGGCTGACCAGGGCAGTGGTCCCTGGAGGTATTCAAAAGGCACTTTGGCACGTGGTTCTGTGGTGGGCTTGATGGTGCTGGAGCAACAGTTGGACTCGATGATCTGAGATCTTTTACAACCTAAAAGGTTCTAAGTCTTTTTTCTGACCGTGATGAGTGAGCAGCCCTCTTCCCTGCAAGTGTGACCTTAAACCGGCAGGATGATGGTGAGAGGAAGGACAGCCCCACCTTCTGGAAGCTGACGTGTTTGGCGCTCTTGCCCAATTTTGGCAGAGGATTTGAAGCAAGAAGCCTGCTTTTGGGTGGGTTTCTGCTGTAAATGCAGCTGTCTGTCTGCAGCAGCGAGGTGCCTGTAGCAGACGTGCCGTCCCCCACCACAAGCTGCCCTACTCGTGTAAGTCAGCTCTGAGCAAGCTCTGCATGAACTCACCGCCTGGCCCTAAAGGATTGGAAAAACAGGAAACTCTTTCAAAGGTGTCTAAGGATTTGATGTTGACATTTGAATTTCCCTTTCATATCACTGCAGCATTTTTGCCCGGGCACTTTATCCCTGCGGTGCGAAGCTGTCATTTATTTGTAGTGGGAGATTTTGTGCTTTTGAAATTAGAGCCAAGGCGGGCAGAAAATAAAAGTATTCCAAGACACTTCAGTGCATTAGACAAGTGTTAATTATGGGAAGCCGAGCTGTTCCAGCCCTTGGGGAAGAGCATATCTTGTGTACAAATAATTCCAAAAAAGGCAAAGCTGTTCTGCCTACTGATTTTTTTTGGTACTATACAGTTGGAGGAAAACTGTATATATAGGATGAAACAGAGTTATAACACGGTGACAATAATGTAGAAGGAGCTGAAAGGGACTGAGGCCAATGCAGACTGCATGACCACACAACTAGGAAAGTGGCATCCTTGCTCAACCAGGCCCTGAAGCAATCAGATCAGCTGAGAAAACATAGCAGGGTTATTGTGGGAGGTCCTCTGGTGACAGTCCTACCTGTGAAATGGGCTCTGTTTGCTGGCAGCTTGTGATCACAGAGGCTGCAGGCACAGTAACAGGCAGAGGGCGTCTCATCTGCTTCCCAGGAACTGCTGGGAACCAGCTCCCAGAGCCTGCAATGGCAGCGATGGTTATTTAAAAATACACCCTTGATGCTGCACCTGGAGCTGGCCACATTTTCCTGCTGGCAAATTGTGTATTGGGAGGGACTGTGGGGGAAAAAAAAATCCGCCAAGAATCTGTAAATGTGACCTCCTGGGTGAAACTCCATGCACTTGTTACCCAGCTCAACAAATGTTAATGCCCTGTCCCTGCATTTAAATTCCCATTAGAGCCATTTTCCCCAGACAATGGCCTTCTTTGCCCCGGTAAACACAGAAAGTAGGTATTTCCTCAGAGGAAGTTAATTCGGCTTTTAGACCAAAAAAAACTAGGAAGAGTGGGAAACAAAACCTTTTCAATAATCCGGGAAAGTATTATCGGACAAGACCTTTTCTGTTAAAGGGAAACACTTTCCCCGGGCCATTGAGATGTTACTTTAATGTTATCTTTAGATTAAAAAAATTAGATGGCCCTGCATTTAATTTTACCAGTACACATACCCTCCACTGAAGTTCTGACTTTATTTTAAAAAAGTGATTCATGCGTTTAGCTTTTGGTTCATTTCTATCTTAGTTTTGGAGTCATAATAAATCCCACTTTAGAGGTGCAGAATGATTAATTTCTCAACCACATTTTTGCTTTGAAGTGTCTGTTGGCTGTTAATAAAATAAGTCCTTTTACATTTTCTTCAAAGTCACAAAACACAAACACACACAGATGCTTTGGGCCAAAGGAGGGAGCTGAAAATCTGTCTGGCAGTGGGAATGTAGCTGAAATGAAGAGGGGGGGCTCCTATCTCACCACTCTGAGAAAGAAGAATTTGTTCAACCAAAACTGCTGCGTGTGGAGGTAATGGGGAAGTTTGGACTGGGTCTCCAGAGATCCTGATTTAGAGGGTGGAGTGTGGTGCAATGAACATTACATTTTGGTAGTGTTTTCACAGGCAAGATTTAATAAACCTAATTTATGTCTGACTGAAAGTTAAATACCTTACAGCCCTGCACTCAGCATTTGCTTAGTGGCAAATTCTGTAGGGTCTGTGCCCACCTCACAGCTGGTTTTAGAAAGACTGCTGCCTCTGAGACATGGGGAAACATGTAGAAAGGAGCACTCCCAGCTGGCATAGCTGGGCAGCCACCCTTGAAAGCCACTGGTTCAGGCTGGTTGAGAACGAGCTCAGTGCTCAGGAGTTAGATTCTTCCCAAAGGGCAGAGTCAGAGCAGAATGCTGAACTAAAGTGCTGATGCTCTGGACCACTGCAGTTGTGCAAAGGTCCTTTCATCCTCAGGGAAGGATTTCATCAGGAGCACTGCTGGTGCAAAGCAGTTTCCATCCCAAGTCAGCAGCTGCACTGCCAGCATGGCACAGAACAGGGGAGGACAGGGAAAAACTCAAAGCAAGCTGGACTTAAGCAAGGGATATCTCATCAAAAGAGTTCTCTTTGGAAGATGTAGTTCTCAAAAAAAAAAAAAATCTACCTTTTGCTCAAATACTTCTCATTTACATTAGGGAGAGTCATATTTAGCTGTTTCATTTTAGTCACTTAGTTCCAAGCCAGAACATGCCACTGAACATCATACATTTCAGTTTTAAAAGACCTTATCATCTGACAGTATTTCCTCCTTTGACCTTCCAGAGCCACCTCACAGAGTTCAACCCCCTTCTTAGGGGCAGGACACTTTGGAACACTACATATCCTAAAAACTACATATCAGGGCACTACATATCCTAAAACCATCCCACAACTAAAATTGGGCGGGAACACAATTTGGCCACGTGGGAACTGCCTGACTTCTGGAGTATGATGGGAAAGGAGGTTTGGGCTGGGAAGCCAGCTTATTACAGAGGAGGGGAAGGTGATGCTTTTGGACTACAGTTCCCATGATCCAGTGCAAAATGGGTTAGCAGCGAGTGGAAGATATCCAGCCTGCCAGGAAGTGTTTCCATGTGAGGAGAACCTTTTTGCCAAATCCAGGAAACCAGGAGATCCACCACCTTGAAATCTGAAGGAAAAACCTGAATTTTCCTTGTACAAAATTTTACGGTTTGGAGTGAAATTAAGTGCTGGAATGTCCCAGGATGTCAGTGTGAATTTTGCTAACCTGAAAGGCCAGACTTTGAAGACAGGGTCTCTCCACCCAGGAAATCCCCACTTGCTCTGTCGCTTTCCATGGGACTGCCAGCACAAGTGGGAGCCCTTCCTCGGTCTTTGGATTCAGCAAGGCCCCAGAGCAAGATCTGTGGCATATTCTGTGTTGGAGACCTGGATTTGACTTGTCAGATCTTGGTCCAGCCTGGATCAATCTCAAAAATACACCTCCGCCCCTCTGTTCCCATGTGTCTTTTAAGGGTTTTATGGGTAACAGCCTTTCTCTTTTCTCAGCTTGTGCTCAGGAGCTGGGAGAGCAGCTGACCCCCTCCCCAGCTTTACCCTGAAAGCAGGCAGGGTGGTGCAATAGGGTAACAGCTGAGGCATGTTACCACTGGTCCCAAAATCATGTCCTAGCCTATCTGCAAGACTCATCTGTATGGCTTGAGTAAGCTCACAGCTGCCAGCATCTGGGCTTTATCCTGCCCCACATTCATCCTGCCATCAAGTCAGAGGGCTGCAGCAGGATGGCAGGATGGAAATCAAAAGGGACTTCAGCAAATCATGTCTCCTTCATGCGTGGGCTGTTTCTGTTGTTGTCTGTTTGTCATGACCCGTGGCTTGTCAAAGCCTTGCCCTAATGTAAGAAACACTGAAATAATATTGTAATAAATTTTAAAATACATAAAATACACAATAATAGTATTGTAATGACTCTATTGTGCGATAAATGATATTGAAACAATAGGGGGTCATAACACTGGAGCACCAGCTTCCATTAATTGTTACATGAAACATGCATGATTCCAGGAATCATGTTGTTTGGAAAATAGCAACTTTTCCACCATTTCCTACATGTTTTGTGTTCATGTCATTTTAATCTGCTTGGCAAACACAGGCTGTGATTGATGTGGCTAAGAGACTCCATCCATTTATTTATTGCTTCACTCTGGTTTCAGATCCGTACTTTCTGTGATCTGCCTTCAACTTGATAAACGTTTCTTGCAGCCTGTAACTCATCTCAGAGAGGTCAAAGCATGTGAATAGGCACCAGAGGGATCACAGCCTTTTCTGGAGGCAGTTCTGACCCTGGCAGAAATAAACCAACCCACCACCTCCTGGCATGAGGCTTTCCCACTGTCTCTGACCCCACCAAAACAAATTCTCCTGTCCCAAGGGCAAGGGTAGAAATCAAGATGCACATGGAAAAGAAGCTGCATAAGCTCTAGCACCAGAGGGAAATTGCTAGTAATGACTTTATGAAATGATTTTACAAAATACTATTTTGGTCAAAACCTGCTCCCTGTCATAGTACGATGGAGTGAGGACAGGAGCAGGCAAGGCAAGGGCTACACGTGTCATTTATCTGGAGACTTGTGTAAGCCCTTTACATGGTCCCCCACAACATACTCTCTAAGTTGAAGAGAGATGGATTTGATGGGTGGACTCTTGGATGGATAAGACATAGGTTGGATGGTTGCATCCAGAGGTCAAAGGCTCAGAGTCATGATGGACATCAGTGACAGGTGGTGTCCCTCTGAGGTGCATATTGGGAGCAGTGTTATTTAATATTTCCATTAATGACCTAGATGAAGGGATGGAGGGCACCCTCATCAGATTTGCTGATGACACCAAGCTGAGTGGTGCTGTTGACACACCTGAAGGATGGGATGGCATCCGGAGGGACTTGGACAGGCTGGAGAGGTGGGCTCATGGAAATCCAGTGCGGTTGAAGGAGACCAAGTGTAAGGTGCTACACCTGGGTCAGCACCTACCCCCTGGCTGGAATGCAAGGTGGAGGGTGAAGGGATGGAGAGCAGCCCTGCCAAGGAGGACTTGGGGGTTCTGGCAGATGAGAGACTGGACATGAGCTGGCAATGGACACTTGCAGCCCAGAAAGCAAACCACATCCTGGGCTGCATCCTCAGCAGAGTGGGCAGCAGGGCAAGGGAGGTGATTCTGCCCCCCTACTCCCCTCTGAGGAGAACCCACCTGGAGTGCTGCATCCAGCTCTGGGATCCTCATGTGTTAAACCCTCCCTGCCAGGCAGGAATAACATTTGTTTTTTGCTAATAAATCCCTTGGAGTTAATTAAAGTAAATCGATACTAGATGATCACTGTTTACAGATATATATATATAAATGGTTTATTTTAGAACAATTTGGTTGCAAAGGAATAAAGGTAAGTAGCTGTTTTGATTGTATCAGTAGTAACATGGCAATATAAAAGCATAAAGGTATTGCAAAGGAAAAGAGGTATTTAGCTGGTTTGGTTGCAATATAGGGACGTAAATCATAAAGATAACACTCAAGAAAATGTTTAAGAGAAAAGAGAGAGACAAGAAGAAGAGTTAAAGGGAAAGAAGAGAAGGGAAGAGAGAGAAACAGTGTTTAAGTCAACAGTGAAAGCTCTCCGGTGAAATTGGTTGCTGTTGTCGCTGGTGTTTGTCTGCCTCCAGCTGTGAGACCCCCAAGCACAGCTCTCGATGGCAAGACCTCTTTCAATGGCCATAGAGGATAATTCTTTCAATTCGCTCTCCCAGTTCATGGTACTCGTTCATCGCCTGGGTGTGGGCGACAGGATCCTGTGCCAGGTGATGGAAGAGGTTGGGTGGCTCGGCGGTTCTGACATCCCGGGGCAAAATAATGTCCTGAGGAAATGTCTGGTTGCCCACCACAAAGTGGTCCAGGCGTTTCTCCTCCAGGGAGCCGTGCAGGTACTCCATGGTATCCCCCAGCCGCCGCAGAAAATGCGTCATGCGCCAGCGTGACATGGGTACGATGTTCAGGAGGTGCATCACAATGGTCTTCAGGGTGTAGGTGGAAAAGCCTATGCCCAGCAGAGCACGAGCCACGAGCTGCAGGCATCTGAGGTGCCAGCTGTCCCGTGGAGCCTGCCGGGCAATGTGCCTGAAGAACTTCACCTCTGCCACGGCGTAGGTCTCCGGCCACATTGTGCTTGGGGTGAAGAGGGC